>JAODKF010000022.1:14047152-14059699 GCA_026779585.1 Mormyrus proboscirostris | reverse complement strand
AGTGAATGCGCGCATGCAGTTAGCATGCTGCCCCCGTGCCGCAGTGAATGCGCGCATGCAGTTAGCATGCTGCCCCCGTGCCGCAGTGAATGCGCGCATGCAGTTAGCATGCTGCCCCCCATGCTCCCTGAGTCATCACACTGCGGCACCTTCCACTCATCATAAAGAACCTGCCCTGCACGCCCAGGCGCTCTGCAATTCCTGCTCGTTTGTGCACATGTGTGCAAGGTTCAGCCACTCTCCCGCCTCCACCTAAGAATCATTATCTACAGGATGACCTTGTCGCGACACAAAAACTGTCCTTCTCCATCGGTCTGGAGAACAATCCATTGCCTGCACCTGCCAAATCCTGGGGGGGTCTCGTTATCCAGATACCCCTCTTCTTTCCACATGTCCCCCTGCCTGGGGGTCAGCACCATCAGTGATTGTGCTCCGTAACCCCCTTACAGTATGGTCCCGCCTTCAGCATCATTAAGTCAGTAGCATTTAGAACTGAAGACATTTCCTTCCGCTAACTGATCACAGCAGCTGCCCTCTTGAATTTTAATTTCTCTCTAACAAAAAAGACCTACAGGACTTTAACTCCTGAATCTGAACAGGAGCAATTCAGGAAGCAAGAGTTATTGACTGTTTTTTTTCCCACCCCCACTGCTAACAGGCTAACATTGCTGCCATTATTTATGGCCGCTTCTCACAGGGGAGGATGTACCGTGCTCACATGCACACGCACATGCAGGGTAAGCCTCCAGGCTGCAGGGGCAGTGGAGTGCTCTGTCCACCTAGCAGCAAACTAACTAGCAAAAAGAGCACAAGAGAGAAGACAATGAAAACCTCATAAAAAAAGAGCCACATTGACACATTTGCAAGCAATTACTTGAGGAAAAATATCACAAAAAAGAAACAAGCAGAATACAGTGAGGGATATTTCTCAGATGTTGTCCCAACCTCACCTTGCTCCAATATGCCATGTAAGTTTAAGTGAAGAGCTGGCAGCCTGTATAGAGCAGCTAATGGTGGACAGATGCGGAATGACAGGTACTATGCAAAAGTTCTTCAAGAGGACAACCATGGCTTTAGGCAAGGCAAGAGGAGAGCTGGGAGTGAGACAGAGTGCTATCACAAAAGTCCCAGAAGGTGGGGGTGAGACAGAGTGATATTACAAAACCCTCAGGAGCTGGGAGTGAGACAGAGTGATATTACAAAACCCTCAGGAGCTGGGAGTGAGACAGAGTGGTATCGCAAAAGCCTCAGGAACTAGGAGTGAGACAGAGTGGTATCGCAAAAGCCTCAGAAGGTAGGAGTGAGACAGAGCTGGGAGTGAGACAGAGTGGTATCGCAAAAGCCCCAGGAGCTGGGAGTGAGACAGAGTGGTATCACAAAAGCCTCAGGAACTGGGAGTGAGACAGAGTGGTATCGCAAAAGCCTCAGGAGCTGGGAGTGAGACAGAGTGGTATCACAAAAGCCCCAGGAACTGGGAGTGAGACATAGTGGTATCCCAAAGCCTCAGGAACTAGGAGTGAGACAGAGTGGTATCGCAAAAGCCTCAGGAGCTGGGGGCCTCAAAAATATATATTTCAACCATATGCAACAGAAACTATATTCTATGTTTATGTGTAAACTGGGTGGCCCTTTTGATGTTCTAACACCTATATTTAATTTATTTATATTTATTGGATAAGTTTTCTTATCAGCCGGTTGTGGAGGTCTCCAAAACCGTGAGCAACCAAACACTATATTACAACCCCTACCCATTATAAAATAAGGTCTTTCATTGAAATTTGCTTTGCACAAGCAAAGTGATGACTTTTAATTTACATTCCAAACGTCCAGACAGCTCCACTAATTTAATTCTTTGAGTATTGAGGATTAACTGAAAGCAGCTGAGAGAGATAATGGTGAGGATGGATGGGAATCATCTGAATGGTAACGATCACGATTCAGGACAAGTACGTGTCACCTCCTGTTACGTCACGTGTCACCTCCTGTTACGTCTAACGTATGGGGTCACAACTGTGCCCACGGCGCCTACTGTGGCGGCAGCAGAACAAATGCTGTTCTTCATCACAGCAGTGAAAGGATGACGATTACTGCAGAACAAGCCAAGGGGGCTTTGAATCACTGTCCAAAGCTTAAAACATCCCCCCTTCACAACGGTACATACTGGCTTTTCACAGAGGCTATTTTGTTTTACATGCACACACTTGGATTACTACCAAAGCACTTCAGGTTACCAGCCTTGAGGGTTAGGAGTTTATTGTGGGATTTGAAACTACAACATTCTGGTGACAAGCTACAATCTGTAATCACCTAGGCAGCATAGCACATTGTGAAGATCTCCAATCTGTATTCGAGATACTGTCCAGAGGCGGACACTTATTTCCCAGAATAAGTAGCACTAAGATTTGATGCATTTTTTGTTGAATGATTACAGTCCATATAGCTATATTTAACTGAAATGAGTGTAACTAAAAGTATTTAAACTTACAACACCCCCCTACAGGACAATCCTAAAAATAATATTTTCTGAGGGCAGGCATTGAAATAGGACACGACGTGTGATGTTGCTTTTGCGACATAACTGTAAACGCCGCCCGCTTACTTCAGCAGGAAGCCAGACTTTGCATAAAGGATCCTGAGCGTGTTTTATGACTAAAGTCCCTGAGTGCGAACGCTGCCCTTGAACGCGGTGAATCTCTGCACATGTTCTGCTTGTTGGTTTTCGGCACACGTGGACAGGGCCATGGATAGGGGCCAGCGTCACCCCACAAAGCAGCGCCGCTCCTTTGCTGCTGGGCTCTGCTGCTTATTCACATTGCTTTTTTCTTATGATTGAAGACCGTTGTCTGAAGATGCCGACAGCCCGTCTGCTTGGGGAAGTGCGCAGCGGCTCAAACCGTTCAGCTACCTCAGACTGTTTATAACAATGCGGCTACTGTAATGTCGGCAATATGCTACTGTATTTCTCCAGTTGGAGATACAGCAGCATCAGCGTTGTTAGGCTACGAATCATAAAGGGGGATGTGAGAGCAGGACCAAGGACCTTAAAGCCCGCTGGGGCAGAGCCAGACTCTCATGTCCAGCTTCTGCACTGGGCGACGTGGCAAACCCACTGGGATGCGAAGATAACCTGACCTGAGCCATTTCAGCCCTGTTTCTATTTTTTACAGCTTTACACTATGGCAGCCTCTCACATAAAAGTACAGCGAAAAACTTGACCTTTAAAAAGTATTTTCCATACCTTTCCATATGTCGAATTTGTATACTCAGTCACGAGGTCACAGTCAGCCAAGAGCCTCTGTCAGGAAGTAGGGGACAGGAGGCAGTGGACACCCTGGATGGAGACAGGAGGCACAGGGCACCCAGGATGGATACAGGAGGCACGTGACACCCTGGATGGGGACAGGAGGCAGCGGACACCCTGGATGGAGACAGGAGGCACAGGGCACCCAGGATGGATACAGGAGGCACGTGACACCCTGGATGGAGACAGGAGGCACGGGACACCCTGGATGGAGACAGGAGGCACAGGACACCCTGGATGGTGTGATGATATATATCATACGCACACACACACACAGAGATTTGTAATTATATCTTTGCGGGGACTCTCCATTCATTTCTATGGGGAAAATCGTAATTCCCAACACGATGACCTTAACCCCTACCCAGCCCTAACCTTATGCATAAGTAACCCAACAAAATACAAGCCTTTGGACATTTTTAGTTTTTTGATCGCATTCACAGATCTTTGTGGGGACCTGAAAAATGGTCAAAATAACAGGTTTTTATCACATTGTGGGGGACATTTGGCGACGATGATGTCCCAGCCTGGGGATTCTCTGCATTCCTGAGCCACACTGTGCGGCAGGCTGCTGTGCACAGACACCGAGCCCCAAGGAGAGCGACACGCATCGATTGCACAGCCCAGGAGCTGCAAGGATGCATAATATCGTTAGTATTAAAAAAATACATACCGGGTATTACAGACAGAATTATTGTGGCTTTCGTCCATGGATCTGGTTCGGATGCAGCTGTCTTGCAGGCGGCATTGACTGGCAGTATTTAGCGAGAAAATCTCTTTTCAAGCCCCTTACTGTTATGCTTTGCTGGTGCATTTTCCTATTTCAATCTCCTGTGCTACGTTAGTGCAAACCCAAAGGCCAATCTGCTGCTGCTTTTAGAAACTCTGCATTTGTTTTTTTATGAGACAAATGCTCACGGGCATTGTGGAAGGTATTACGGAATTCCAGATAAGAACAGACCAGCTGCAGCGCTACAGCAGAGATAACATTAATTAGGAAAACACGCAGCTTCAGGGGCTCTCAGGGAGACTGCGGGTCTCTATTCCTGACCAGCTCTTCAGCTGAAATGGGGCAATCAACTCCAAATGCAAAACGACTGCGTGGATTCAAAGATTCCAGCAGTGTGCGAGGCAGATGTGGTCATGTTCCTGTCCTTTATGCCACTTTGGTACAACTTTGGCTGATTTTAAGCATGCTAAATAAATACATTTGACCTTGACTTTGACCTTTAACTTTCCTGTGGTGCAAGCAAAACACATTCAGTTCCGCATCAATTACACATTAACTGATAATTGGCCAGAAATACTGAATGGTCAGTTTCATGCTGCAGCATCGTGTCATCAAAAAGGACCCAGATGATGTGAGTAGAATAATTTCCTGGTGGATACAGTACTGACAGCACATTCATCCATTTTACAGAATCACTTAACCAATGCAAGGGGGTGGAACTACGGCAGGAGGCTCAGAGCAGGAGGGGGGCAGACCCATGCAGGCATGGCTGACACGTGCACACATTTAGGCACGGCAAAGGGCCTCTGACCTGTCTGTGATGGGAATGGCGGGAACAGGAACCAAATCTTGAACTTTATATTTACTCTACCGTCTATAAATTTCACTTTATGATCACTTCACTTATATTTAATTTAAAAAGCTAATTTCCCGTTGTTTAGACTTCCTTTACGCATGACTCAATAAAAAATAACGCCTACAGAAAGAGTGAATACAACTCACCCCCGGCAGATACTACCTGCCGCTAGGGGTCCTCATTTGCTCAGTTTACACCGATACTTTCTCCCCCGAGTGACAAAAGGAAATCATGCTGAATTGGTTATTAATATTTGGGAAAGTACAGCCCAAGGTTCTTGGACAGACTGAATATTAAATAATCAAATATATTGTAGCACCAATGAGATGGCTCGCCATGTCCCGCGTAAATAGCCCCATGCGTTATTGTTGTGAAGTCGTGCTATATCCTCGCTGTATGTAAGTGTGTTTGATCTCCGATCTGGCCCAGTTACTCGCCTGTTTCCATGCCCTCTGAAGACAGTTCCCGTGCATGTGCCGTACAGTCCAGCGGAGGACTTTGCGTTTCCCTGTTATGTATGCTGTAATTGAGGTTGCCATGTTTGTTAGTCTTTTTAAGGGCTATCATTAAAAAACTGCCTTTCGCATCCATTTTATCGCTGCGATTACTCGGTCTGCCAAACGCTACTATATTTTATGAAACTTCCGATCACCTCAAGAAATCTGTATTGTGACGGACTTCAATATGCAAACCTCTCCTAATAATATACAATCATAAAATATAATGAATATATATAGTTATATAACACTATATTCATTAAAAATAATAACGTGAGAACTATGTCAGTAAAAACATAATTAACGACAGGCATGCTCAGGCGGATGAGCGATTTAATTGTGCTTTTTAAAAACCGTTTCTAAAATACTTATCAAGCTTCATTGTCTGTAGGTTTTTTGTTTGTTTGAGGTTTAAACCATCTACTTTATAACAGTTTTGGATTTTATTCTTGCGCAGCAGGCTAAGATAATGGTAAATACGTCAATCTAGTGTCTAATAAACCCGAAAAATATGTCATGATAGTCTTCCAAGACATATTATTTTGTGGCTCAACGAACTTAGCAAGAGTAATATACTTTCCGGTAAGAGACTCTAAATGTCCTAAGAAAGTAGCCCTTGGGGGTTGAGCATAAATGAATGAACGAAGAACTCCGAACAAACGGGAAAATGATTAGACCGAAGAGGTGCAGTGTGACCCACGAGCTCAAGCTGAAGCTTAACAAGGCCAAACAGTCCGCAGCCTCATCGCCTTTTGTCATATTCTGTATTTATGGTCAGTACGTGTTCCTGCACGACTTGGATGACTTTCAGTGCCTCTCTGTTGGGTAACGCAGTTATACAGAGGAGACTTGGCCTCAAGTTTAGAAAACTTATTATTAGGTGATACAAGCCACACTGACAAGCCCAGCAGTGCCAGGTATTTTTGAAAGTGAGCACTCTCTCTGCCTTTGTCAGTGCTGTCGTGGTTAACACAATAGTATGCTGTGTGAACACAGCAGATGCTATAATTCCCAGAATTCAATGCAGCAGACGTCACAGTGGGAAAACCTAATGCCCATTTCTAAAGCTCACCATGGTTTTAAATCAGTATAGGCATGAATCATCATACCAAAATTCCCTGTCACAGGGGCCACACACATGGCTTTGACCTGGAGATCTCAGCATATTGGCCGCTCGTCATAGAGGGTCAGCACCGTGAGTGTCCAGTCAGCACGCTCAGCAGGCTTATGGAAGGGCCCCTTGGCGTGACCTTTGTTTCCCGGTAGTGTCCCCCGTGTCTTTCCACTGTAAGCTGAGTCATCGTCAACGTCACCATCGCAGTGCGGAAGCCTGAATCACTTTATCTGCAAACTGTCTTATCTTTCTCCATGCTCCAGCTGGACTGGGCTTCAGGGAGAATCTGCAAATCTAACCCAGCTTAGGTCAAGTAGAGAACTATCCTGCACTTCTATGACATTTGCACCAATTACATGTATAACATTAACTGACATGCATACTAATGGTGACATTCACTCAATTTCCACTGTTGTTGCAACTGTATTGTATTTATCAGTATGTTTTTCTCCCTGCTAAATAAAGGCAAACCTGAAACCTGCCAGTCGCAACTGAGCTACATAAATCGACACTGAATTATGCCAGAATCAGCATGAATCTTAGGCACCCGGAGTTCTTCCTGGATTTTACTAAGGAATGACAGAGAGCAAACATCTTTAAACGAGCGCAAGCAATCAAACTCCAGAAGCAGCACATCAGATTACAGTTATGCTTCAATGTGCATAAATATGTACTGGACAACTATGTTACCAAACCTTAAACGGAAATAGTCCTTCTTGAAAATGTCCTGGCATTAATTTTACAAAATAAATAAATAAACAAACATTTGCAAGCTTCAGCATTTGCGATGAGTCAGAGCACTTTACAATGTTTGGATCCTTACTCATAAGCTTCAGGTCTCACAGATGATTTGGGTTTACAGCTGACCTCTCTGTGAGTTCCAGTTAAGCAACCAAAAAAATCCAAAACCATTTCTGTGACACTTGGAAGGTTTTACAATATGACCTTCTCTTCATCCCCAAAAGGCAACACTCCGAACACAGACTTAGTAAGAATCACTCCTTGTTTTCATCTATAAATAATGACTTGGGTGGCAGTGTTCCGCAAATCACATGCTGTCAATAAAGACAATCGGGATTCACACAGAAGATAATAATGGGCGTGGAGACATCTTACGCTTGTTTTTACGTGAATATCGGCCCTATCATCACTGAAAACGTGCAGTCTGTAAACGCTTCCTTGATAAACCTCTGCTAATCTTCTAGTTCACTGTATGAAATAATTAATTACAAGGTACACAAAATGATAATATTCTTCTAGAAGAATCTCTTGTATGAGAATAACACTGGGACACAGATTCACAGCAGACGATCCTGCAGCGACGTGGCAAGTTGACAAAAACCTCTGAATCAATGATCAGGGTTAGGCACAGCAAAGTCAGCACACATAAAGCAAACGCAATGGATGATTTCAACAAATTTATTTTAGAATTATTTTAATCGTAGGGAACTGGGGTAGTATTTGTACTGTGTATTCTGCAGTCTAGGTGAATTTTAATAGCTGCTAAAACTGGTGTTGTTTTTGGGCAGACTCCGGGCCTACAGGACGCTGTCCTGGGTAAGCAGCTTGAGGATGGAGAGACGGATACAAGCTGTACCAGAACATCGACATCAACCAAACCCTCAATGATCAGCATGGATTTTTACTACTGATCATCCTGCATACAAGATGGAACCAAACTCTTGGTAGATTACAAGTTCTCCTCGTGGTAAATGAAGAGGGCCTGCTGGCACTGGTTCCTTTGCTGACAGGCCTTCTCCACATTCTTGGTGAGGCCTGGTGGGCCGCAGCTGAACACGCTGACTTTATCCACCTTCAGAAACGAAATGGAACCAGAACGAAGATGGATGACGTCAGCCGGGTCTGTAAGAACCACTTACAATACAATTCAGGCCGTGTGCTATCGTTCACCTGTTCGTAGGTAACCGTGGGGCGTAGACGGGAGAACTGGAACAGCCGCTGGCAGGTCGAAACTGACCTTAAAAAGGGGCATTGGGGACAGACTGGGGCACAGTGAAGACAGACTTACCTTGGGGTGCACCTTCTGCAGGGTGCTAAGGAAGGACAGGACAGGGGGCGGGACAGGTGATGGAGCGACAGCCTGTGAAGTGACTCCTGTTGCAGACCTTCTGGAAATGCTGCTCGCACACATGCTGCGGAAGACGAGCCGGCATGAACTCTGTCAGCATCCAAACAAGCACACCTTTTACATCCTGATATAGGGCAACTGCGGCTGTGCCACTTTAACAATATAATAAATATAATTTATGTCATTGGTATACATGCTAATGCTCAACTTCATCCTTGGTGTCTCCTCACACCACTGACTATCCTCTCACTACTTGGTGTCTCCTCACACCACTGACTATCCTCTCACTAATTCATGTCTCCTCACACCATTTACTGTCCTCTCACTAATTCATGTCTCCTCACACCAATGACTATCCTCTCACTAATTGGTGTCTCCTCACACCATTTACTGTCCTCTCACTACTTGGTGTCTCCTCACACCAGTCACTATCCTCTCGCTACTTCCTCACCAGCATTGCAGTCTGAAGGTCGAACCTCTCAGACAGCTGTGAGATGCAGATGTGGATTGAGACCAGGTCCTATGTGTCCATCTCGTCCACGTCCCTGATGATGTCAGACGGCCACTCAAACAGCCGCTGGGTGCGGGTCACCCAGATGAAGTGCACCTTAGGGATGATGTACACAGAGCTGTAACTCCCCCTCCCCCCAGTTTGTCCTTCTAGGCTTCTTTGTTAGTTGAGGATTGACACCTGCTGTGGGTAAGGCTGCACATAACCAGCTGTCATGGAGACACCCATCCATGTCTTGTGCCCTTCTTGCACCGGATCTTGAATTTTACGGAGGGTTTGGGCACCACGTCCTTCAGGATGGAGGTAAACAGGATAACCTCGATCCCACCGCCCACCAAGACAGACACCTCAAGACTGGTGCACTCCTGGTGCCCCTCCCAAACGTCCATCCAGGTAGAGCTGTGAAGTGAGTGCCATGTTTTGTGAGACTGAAGAAATCTAGCTGATCAGATCTCTGTGCTTCTAAACTTATGGGACCCTTTTGTCCAAAGGAACTTAATAATTTACCGATTTATCCTACATCCCAATTAAACATGAATACTGAGGAAGTACACTGCAGCTCCAGGTGAGATTGACAGCTCTCCCGCTTCCTGACATCAATCATTTCATTTTTCACCAATCAGACCATTACAGCATTTATTATTAATATTCATTACAAAAGCCTCTTCAGTGACGTCATACATGCAAAGTAAAATGACATTACTCCTTCCCTTTGTGGGTCACTCCCTCCCCAGCTTCTCAGGCACTGTTGGACATTCTGTTGGCTGCTTCACCAGTGAAGCTTTTAGTGAAGCCCCAAACCAAATAAAGGCAACAATCGCAGAATTGCTCAGTGTGAATGGTGTCAATGTGATGCAACTTTGATTGCATTCTGTACTTGCTACTACTTGTTCGCACCTCCTGTGTTTTACTTGAGGGATGGGGTTTGTCTTGACGGATCTGTTACCATGGAGTAAATCATATTGTGGCCGTCGCAATCGATATATCGATTTGAATCGATGAATTGCTACATACACCCTTACTGTAGTAGCTAAGCTATTTCTTTCAGAAATTTTTGATAATACAGGTTGTAGATTTATAAGCTAGTATGTAAATGATACGTAGCACAACACAGTACAAATTAAAAGTTTGAGTTCCTGTGACATCATAGATTTTTCTGTAAATAATAAAACATTACAATATACAAAACAAAACGGCAGGAGCACAAAAGCAGCGTTGAAGAAAATCGATTCCTCCAAACAGACACTATTTGCCTCAATAACAGCTTCTTAGATACAAGCAATTTCGTTAAGAAGTTTCAACGGGAAATCAGCCCAGGTCTTACACAGCAGTTCCCAGTGGTTTGTGGCGCTTGTGGCTTTAATTGACTCCCCTGTCCAGTTTGACCCATAAAGGTTTAATGGGATTTAAGTCCAGGTCATGAGCTGTTCCTCAGGGTCTATCATCAACAGATAATTCCTCAGCAATAATGTGTTTTGAGTCGTTATCTGACTCAAGACTGAAGGACAGTCCTGATGGAGGCAAGCTTTCAAATGATGCCGTGGCAGACATACTAGTATCTTCCTCAAATTTTGCCTGTTTGCACAGTCTGGTGGACACCCCACATGTATAATATACATCTTAATTGACTCAACTAACTAACATTATGTCATTAAACTATGACAATATGCCAAAACACTGGCGAAAAAATCGGTGAAAAAATCTGACAAAGCAGTCTAGAGACTCAGCTTACCAGAGAGCAATACATTACAGTACATTTTATAGTTTTCAGAGAGTAAGCCATACATATCCAAAAATAGTTTTGTTGTTAAATTATAAGGTGTGGTTTCTTGTGCAGATATTTCTTGTGTTTTTGAGACATGTATAGTTTTTCTTTTCTGTGGTTAAAATTAAAAATTGAAGTGTATCAAGTCATTTTGAATTAAAATAAATTCCTCTACAATCTGCTTGTTGCACTGTTTTGAAAATGTTGATCATGTATTACTGAACCAAACTGAACCGTGTCATATTGCAGTAACATTTTAAATGTTGGCAGATATTGAGTCACTGCCTTGCGAAATTGAACGGTGTTGTGGCAAAGCTTGCGAATTGCACCCCTGTCAGCTACCCGCTAAGCTGCCTGCAGGTTGTGGTATGATATTACCCCAAGGGAGCTCTGCTTTCTACCAGCTCAGGCTGATGAGCTCGTCCTTCGGAAAGAGGATTCCCGGCCGAATCAGGTAGATATAAAAGTGAGGATCCTGCATAAGCATATAGCTGTCAGGGATGACAGTCAGACAAAGTTTTCTATTTGTTAGGAAACAGAGGCCTAGTTGTTTAAAGCTGTATGAAGTTAGATAAATTATAGCCAAGGTGAGACTAAACCACTCAGCAGGACATATGGTCTACAAAGAATCCCACATGCCTCTATTAAATGTATTCTGACATGATCTATTGTTCTATTCATGTAATATTGATATTGAACAAGATTACAGTGCTTGTCTTCGGCGAAAGGAGAAAGTATGTGCTGTCAACAGACGGCCAATCAGAATGTGAGATTTGCCCTCTGGCCGACCAAGATCTGGCCCTAATCCAGGTTCACGGTTCTGCTGACACTCACTCATGGGAATGGGGATCAGCACGTGGAGGCCATGTGTGATCCAGAAGCGGCGGAAGCTGATGCAGCGAAAATGACGTGGTGAAGGCCTACGTGACAGCCAGAATGGCAAGCGGCAAGATGCCAGTCAGGCCTGTCAAAGGCAAACACAACACGCACCCACACACAGGCATGTACTCATCTTTGTGGGGAGCGCCCATTCATTTCAAAAGTATGAATTTGCAATGTGGCAGGTTGTGTGCAATACAGGAGAGCGATGGCATCTCTGCAGGGTCACATCAGCTGTGATGCCACAGGAGGAGAAACAGGCAATATGGCGGTGGTAATTCTCCACGACGCGTTTGACCATCTGGATCCTCTGCTGGTATCTGCTTCTGCTGTGAACACTCCCCCTTAACCAGGACATTAAAAAAAGCTGGGTGGGCCATTTCTGCTGAATCTCTGCTCAATTTTTAGTTTTGCCATTGAATACCGATAACCAGTGAATTACAGCTGAATTGCATCTTGATTTTATGCCGGTGAAGAACAAGCCATTGATGTTGGATACATTCCTGCCTCCGGGGAGAAGAGCGGGCGGCTCCTGGAGGAGATGCAGCCAGCGAAGCTCATAATCACAGGCCGATAACCAGGCACGCAAACAGCTAAACATGGAGGTGGGAGGCGACCTAGCTTTCTGTTACCCTCTCTGCATCTTTAAGGGCACCGGCTGGGGGCCAAAGGGTCACAGGACCCTCCCAGTCCACCAAATGATAAGTTATACAAGTTATGGAATAAACCGGATGTTCTACAGCGGGGGTATCCCCACCCCCTTCATGGGGGGGGGGGGGGGGGGGGTTATACAACGTCGCAATCT
>JAODKF010000022.1:14029002-14040519 GCA_026779585.1 Mormyrus proboscirostris | reverse complement strand
CCCCCCCCCCCAAAAAAAAAATACTTAAACAAATATTCTCTAAATACATACTAATAGTGATTTCTTAAACAATATGTATGTAGGCAAGAACAGCACGGTGAGACTTTACATGTCCATTCATATTCCATTGATATTCAAGTAACGAGTGATGGTGTGAAGTGGCCAATGACATGGCCTACTGACCAAAAAGCACTGGGTTCAAACAATCTGGGGCCATTTGCTTATTTTGGAATATTCACCTAACTTCACTTCAATTCGGTTCGGTTCGGTTCAGTTCAATTCAATTCAATTAAGTTCAATTGGTATTGCGTATTTTCACATTCCATTGTTTCAAAGCACATTACATGGTTTTGAAAGCAGGGAAGCAATCCTCCAGGGCCTGGCAAAGGATGGCAATGAACAAGATGGCAAAAATCATAATTTTAGCATAATTTATACAGTCCAAATTTTCAGATTTGAGTCTCAATGTGGAGAGCAGGCTGGTGCTGATGCAGGTGCTGCTTCTGAGCTTCTGATTGTGCTCAAACATGCAACCCTTTTCAAACTACTGCCAAAGAAGGGGGGGCATCAGCACTGGGTACATGCACAATGGGATGCCAGTCCATCATAGGGCACAAGGCTGGGCTACACGCAGGATGGGATGCCAACCAGTCACAGGGCACAAGGCCGGGCTACACGCAGGATGGGATGCCAGCCAGTCACAGGGCACAAGGCCGGGCTACACGCAGGATGGGATGCCAGCCAGTCACAGGGCACAAGGCCGGGCTACACGCAGGATGGGATGCGGGAACCCAGGTGATCGTGGTAAGTGAACCATGTGACTCCCTCGGCCACCATGAACACACTCTTATTGGCTCTAGCATTTCCAAATACTGCAGGGGAGGAGACTGAGAAACGCCAAAGCCCACACATGTTGCTTACTGAGGAGCTGGTTCGGTTATCAGAAAGAACGCCTGTTACCATGGAGACCCTCCCAACCACGCTGGCCTGAGATGGGCCCAGCAGAAGAGCCTTCACAGAAAGCGTCCAATCACAGCACTGCTCTGGTAGCCCACCTACTGGTAAGTCAGCCCTTCATGACATTCACATAGAGGTACAAAGGCTATACTGCACACATTCAGAGAGAGACATAAAATATAAGAAATGGGACAAACTGACTAGCATAAAAAATTATATGATGTATATTATTACCATACCAAGCCTAAAAGCTCATCTTAACAACACAAAGTTTTATTAATTCATAAAAACAGCGTTACTCGGTGGAACTACATCCTCTTAGGTGCATAGTTCAAATAAAGCGCCATCTTGTGGACACATGTGCACCGTGTATTAGGGCACCCGAAGTAATGCGCCATCGCCTGAGATCTATGGCAGTGGTCTGCTTCAGTGCTAAGTAAAGGCAGAGTAATTCAAGTGTCCTTAAGTAACCACATGGGGATGCAGCTGTGAAACGCGAAACCGGCCTATTCTTGAAACAACAGAAAGGAAAACAATTGCAGTAGGTCATTCCCGCTATTGCTTGGAAGTACGCCCAATACAACAGCCTAGGCCTATATACTGCACACCTAAACTGGTGTCCAGTCCCGGATCATCCCAGCCTTGCGTGACTTGCTTCGGGGACAGGAGAGTTATGGAAAATGGATGGATGGATGGATGAAAAACGGATGGATGGATGGATGGATGGAATACATCTAAACTGTAGAGGCACAAAACCCTGTTAAAATTAGGGAACACACTTGCAGATCCCGATCTGCCAAGCGGTCGTCCCAGCCGTCATAATGCTGCACCCCCCATGTAATGATTGAATGGGGGGTGGTCTATAAAAACAGTTCGAATATCCTTCAATGTGAAGCAATATGAACGCGTGCATTTTGGGTACTTAGTATTTATGGGGCTCAGTTTGTAAAGGTACTAAACATTTTTCTACTTTCCACTTTTTCAACATTTAGTGCAATTTAATTAGCTAGAAGTCAATAGTGTTGTGGATCATCAGATTTTTTTTGCTGTGTAGATTATTTTCAAAATTGTTTATCATATGTAAATATAAATGGTATGTCTATAAATATTAAATGCAAATACTAAATATAAATGTTAAAAGTTAAATGTAAATATAAATGGTAAATATAAATATTAACATATCTAAATGTTAAATGTACAAGTTAAATGTAAATGTAAATATAAATGTTAAATATAAATGTTAAATGTAGACTAAATGTTGAGACCATGTGCAAATTTGCCACGCTCATCTGCATAGGGCAATGGGCGGTAATGACGGAAGCGCGCTAAGTGATTGGAGGTTAGGGCTGATGGAGGACAGCATGGCGAGTTCCGCTCGCTTAGAGGCCATAGAATGTAGTTTTGACAGGTTACATGCGTTACATGGTATTGCTACACAGCCGGGAGCAGCATCATCTACACCTTCCACTGTGACATCAGGAAGTTATGAATGTATTTTGGGGCGATCAGTAGTATCGTATAAATTGCCGTGATTGGACCTGCCGTTTTGCAAGCGATTTCTCACCATTTCAAAAACGTTCTGCAGCAGTATCTTACGAACTGCCGCCATCAACTAAAGCATGGCGGGAAAAATTAAAGTCGTTACCGCCCATTTCTATGCAGATTTGCGTGGCGAATTTGCATACGTTCTCAAAATTTAGTCTACATTTAACATTTATATTTACATTTCAATTTAACTTTTATATTTACATTTAACTTTTACATTTAACATTTAGATATGTTAACATTTAACATTTAGATATGTTAACATTTAACATTTATATTTACATTTAACTTTTATATTTACATTTAGCTTTAACATTCATATTTAGTATTTACATTTAATATTTATATGTAGACATACCATTTATACTTACATATGATATATTGACTTCTAGGTAAATGTCAGAAAATTGCACTAAATGTTGAAAAAGTGGCAAGTAAAAAAATGTTTAGTACCTTTACAAACGACGCCCCATGAGTATTATCCGTCGTTTTATCAAGAATGTCAACGCAGGAGTGTATTAGCTTGCGGGAAAAACTTCAGTGCACAAACAGCGTGGAACTCAGTATCAATAAACAAGAAATGGTTTGACAAATGCTTTAGTCAAACCAAAGCGTACGTCGCACAGCTATGAAAAAGACCACGCCGGTTATACTTACTTGTGAGATTTATATATTTCACTGATACCACTACAGATAGTTTAAGACGTGTTTTCTGCGTAAATCCAATCTTGCGGAATAGAACAGTCAATATGGGTCCTTTCACTCCACTTGTCCTGGAAAGACAACGAAAACACCCCAGACATCAGATTTCTCAGACACTGCTTAATTAGTCTCAACTGATTTTTGAATAATCTTTTTAAAAATTCAAAACGTCGGTCTAACATTTACGGAGTATTTTTCTGCGTAAAAACAATTGTAAGTAGGTCAGATTTGTCTAAACAGCTGAAGAATGCAGACCACTTTGTCCGAAAGGTGACACTAGCTACAGGTGTTAAGAATTGCACTGTTTGAATCATCAACTTCTCCATGGCTTTTAAATTATTGAACATACAATGCAATTAAATGCAAAACCTCACCTGAAACTGACGAATTTATAGCTGAGTGGTTGTACAAAGCACGTTTACCAGGTTCTATATGTATGAAAATAAAGTTAAGCGAAATGTTCAAAATAAAGGTGCGTGAGTCCATCCGTATGCAGCAGTGAGGAGAGGCGGACCCTCGCCCAGAGGATGGTCACTTCTGATTCACGTGTTTCTTTGCTCAGGAATTACAATGGATTTTTTTTTAAAGCATTTATAGGTATGTCGGTACGGCGTTATATAAGCCGTGCTTCTACACAGAGGCGTACTGTCTCGTGGAGCAGATTTTTCCCCCGCACCTTGGCGAAGCACTGCGGCGGGTGAGCGTGATCATCATCATCATCATCATCACCACCACATTTTTTTAAAATCGGTTGTATAACTTAGGATTAAAAGGGCACAAAACTTTTCTATCTTACATGAATTATGTCTTCTTGTACAGTGGAATGCATAGGGGTCGTTACTGGAGTTATTTTTGACACTGTGTCTCATGTCATGCACTTGAGGTACGCGCTAAGGATTATGTTTTGTATACAAGTATTTATCAGATAATGTTTTATCAGATATTTAATGTGATGTCTTTCGCCAAGTATGATTATAATGGATTAATGGTGCTGTCGCCGTCTGACTGCAGACAGGATGACAGAGCTCCATTCTGCACACGCTTTCTACAAACACATCTTCGACCCAGACCTACTAACGGTGATACTGGTCTTCTCAGTCCTGGCCACTCCTTTCCTGCTTATCGCACCTGGGATTCGGGGAAAGTTGGTAAGTAACACGTTGTGATTCACATTGTCAGAAAGCGTTGTTGAATTTTAAAGTATGTACGGTGATTACTTGATTTTATAAATTTAGATAGGCCTATTGAAAATGTGTGGTTATCTTTATGACTTAAAGGGTTTTATGAGGGTCGATCATATGCATCGTTGACTGCATCTTGCTCGTTCTAATAACCCGTCCTTTTTTGTTTCAGAGGCTTTTCTGGATGAGCAGAATAATTCTTAGTTTATTCATAGGCGCGGTGATAACTGGTAAGTTGCCACGAATTTAAAACGTTTTCCCCTTAAAATGTCAAATATCCAATGCGTACCCTGACTAGCGTTGTTTCTCTCTGAATGATACCTGACAACCGACATAATCGGGGAAAATTACGCTCCAGACGGTCCCGGAGGCCGAGGAGAGGCAGGTCAGATGACGATTGGCCGCGGCCGGTACCGGGTCCCGGAGTAGTGCCCCGAGCACGGAAATGGCGAAACTCTATATATAGAGAATATAAGAAAATGCCGTTGAACATGAACATGAACATACAGACCTCACGGCAGCACCACAATTTAAAGTTAATAGTGTACTATATGTCGTATTGTTATATGGGGTTGTCCCATATTTTCGAACAGATTGTTTCATACCTACATTACATCAGGGGATCCCAACAGGCTGATCGAAATACTATTTAATCTGGACGGCGGTTGATCGGCATACTTAATCGTGGAGTCCCTTATTTCAGATTGAAAACAAGAACCATAATAATAGTCCTATCTGCTGAGTCCGATACGGCACAATTACTTTAAGTAAAATAGGTTAATAACTGATCTCACACATTTACAGTTTTAAGGCTCGTGATTATATTAATATAGGGCTAGTGGCATGTGAGTGTTGTGTTACTTCGCAACGAATGTTAAAGGCCTTAATAATCGATCTTCGGCTCGCACCATCTATCTTGTTCTTTGCTTTTGTGCAGCGGTGCAGTTTTCCCGAGACTGGGCCTCCGGGGGGGTGGAAGCCAACGTCACCTACAAGTCATTCAGCAGCGTCGTGGTGCGAGCGGAGCTCGGGCTGCACGTGGGGCTGTCGGGGATTGACGTCACCCTCAGAGGTGCGAGCCTGTTTGCCACCAGAAATATTTCATAAGCGTTTTACATTGAATTAATAGAGCATATTTTAATACAAACATTTTGAGGCCCGTGCTGCAACATCATTTTTATGATTCGGTAATATGAGTGCGATTGTCTATTGTCAGGCAGTAGTGCTATTCTTATTAAGCATGGTAATTAAAAATTATACAGTGATCTAAAGATGAGATCAAGAAGCTGGAAACTGACCAAATAACTGCCAGTTCGATTAAGTTACTGCCACTTTATAAGCTTACATTTTACTTATGGCTAAGGAAAAAAATCAAAACAAATGATTTCCAATTAGCTAGGAGAGCTTTGCGTGCAGACGCCTCTCATGGGCCCAGTGCCGTCCGTACAGGAAACCCAGTGGTGCAGCGGAACGAGACCATCAACTACAACGAGGCGTTTCACTGGACGGACAGCTTTGAGCAGGACTACGCTGAGGCACTGGAAAGGGGCCTACCCAGTCCCATCCTCTATGTAGCTGAGAAATTCAGCCCCGGCAGTCCCTGTGGCCTTCTCTACCAGTACCGATTCTCTGGGCGATATGCTTCTGCCACCATGTGGTAAGGCGTTGTTAAAGCAATCATCCTGATAAGCACCCGTGTTATTATTATGTTTAAATATGCCTTCATAGTAGATGTTATTAAAAATGATGTCGACTGATGAAATAAATAAAAGCATAACTGCATGTCTTAAATGGGGAGTTTGAACAAAATGCGGATTCGAAAGCGGCCGTCTTGCCGCCTGGCTCCGGTAGTCGTGGGGCCGCAGAGACTCTTGTGAGCCTCTCTTTCGCATGCAGTACGGAGGCTCCGCATGGTCCTCTTCTGCCTCCGCAGGACGGCCTTCTGCTGCTGGCTGCTGGCCAACATCCTGTTTTCCATGCCCGTGCTGCTCTACGCAGGCTGCGTGACGGTGACCGCGGGACTCTTCATGTTTCTCTCCCTGGCCTCGTTCGCTGCCACGCGCAGCCTGCCGTCGTGCGTCTTCGCCGTGGGCTCGGCCTCGTTCCAGACCCGCCTTGGCTGCTCCTTCTGGCTGGCCCTGGGCGCAGGTACGGTCCGCCAGTGACCATGTCAGACCGAGAGGGGAGCAGGACATCTGAGGGCAACTGTGCAATGCGTTTTGGTTTCACCCAAAGCCCAGATTTTTCACACTGCTCCAGTTGGGATGTCCTGTATCTTAGCAGCATTCCTGAGATGTGTAGTTTGTGTCTGAGGTGCAGAATATCTGCAGGCGTCTTCATACGCTGCTTTTGTACTGATAAAATATGATGGCTTGTGAAGAGCAGGTATCCTTGCAATTGGGCAGGTGTGCTGTGCACTGTTGTTGGAGTCCTGGTGGTGATTCTGGACTGCATGTTGCCCAAAAAAATGAGGAAGGTCTTCAGTGTGGCCGTGGATGACGATGAGGATGAGGGGGACGCCATCTCTGGGGCAGGCGGGTATCTCAACAGCACCTTCCTCAGGTCCCCACCCCCGCTGGAGATCCTCTCCTTTACTGTAAGTTTAGCTAAATCCAGCAGAAAGTCTGGAATGAATGATAAAACTGGTAAAATCACAGAGGGATGTGTTAAATAATTAAGGGGGGGGAAGGGGGGGGGTGTTGGTGGTGAATGTGGATGGCACACGTCTGGGATCAGGGTTCAGGTCTCCACCATGGCTCCATGTTCTCATGTTCTCCTTGTGGGGTTCTCATGTTCTCCTGTCTGGGTACCATGGCTTCTCCCCACAGTCCAAAAACATGCGGAGGTGAATTGGAGTTGGCCAGTTGCCCATAGGTGTGACTGGTGTGTGTGTGTGTGTGCCCGGCGATGACCTGGCGCCCCCTCCTGGGTTGTTCCCTGCCTTGCCTCCATATGCTCCGTACCTCCGTGACCCTGAATAAGATAAGCGCCTACAGAACATGGATGGATGGATGTTGGTGATGTAACTTGTGGCTGGATTACATTGTGCTGGAGCATCACTTTCTGAAATGTCCTCTTTATTTCTGAAAACATAAGACAGTATCTCTGCCCCAGTCCTGACTCACGCGACTGATCACTACTGAGAATGGGTGTGGCGTTAGTGCTCACGCCACTGATCACTACTGAGAATAACACTACTGAAGGAACAAAGCTTTCTGCCTCTGAGTCCTGGTGGAAGCTGAAGTCCATCTGGGCTGGGGCTCAGTACCATTTAGGGATGTCAGACTATTCCATCGCCTAGCAGGTCGGGGGGGGGGGAGGGTATGAAGCCTCTGAGCCTGATATGAAAATATACTAAAGCAAAACAAGGAGAAAACACCATCTGTGATGTAACAGATAGCGCTGTGTTTCCCAGGGCAGTGGGAAAACGTGGGAAGCAGTCAAACCCTTCATCTAAGACTTCATGGACAGTAAGTGAATGATCATCACTGTTCCCTGTTGTATCTGTGCATGTCAAAAATGTCCATTAAACTGCCCTATTTGAAAAATGTATCCCCCCCCCCAGGTTAAAGGTTGTCAAAGCAAGTGTGTTTCAGAAACCAGAGGAGTGAACAAATAAAGAAAATCATCATTTCGGCTGCTTCAACAACTCAGGCTATATCAGTATGAATGTAAATAAAAGTGTACATATGTATGTCTGTTCTGGGGAAAAAAACTAGCAGACATTAAAAAATAGTAATGAATGACTCTCATACTTGTGTATACACACACATTTCCTCTGTCCATTTAATGAATCCTGTATACATAAAAACCAATACAGCACTGTAACATACACCGATACTTACGAAGTGAGTAGTTGACAGCCCCCACACATACACCCCTCAGCAAACGGCATATCTTTAGTTCAAATGCAGTTCCAGCAGTAACGCACACAGCGTGCGGCGCTTCCAGCACACGGCATGGAGATCGGCCACCTGGCACCCAGCTTAAATATCTGCTGGGTGTTCCACCCAGCACCAAAACGCAGGCGGATGGCAAGGACACGGGCGGCTTTTCGGCGCAAAGGTAAGCGTGTTTATTGTGTCGTCGTTCCAGGAGGACGTCGGCGGCATGCAAACGGATAAAGCGTCACGGTGGCCAGGTCCCCTCTCGGGGAGATCGTGGTACGTTTTGAAAGCGGCTCCGGGCAGTGAGGCTTCCAGCTTCACAGTGCAGCTTCAGTCAGTATCACCAGAGCCCTGCTGAGCAGGATGAAGACGTGAAGGAGACAGAAAGGACGGACGCAGACTCCCCCGCGAGCGCTGTCCTAGACATGGTCTACGATTGGCTCACGTGGGTGATGCAGCTAGCTAGAGTTTAATCACGGTACATACAGTCCACCCAAAACAAACCTACGATGGACAGTGCAGGTCTTGTGTCTCAGAAGAAAAAAAAAATGATGTTCATATTGTCATACAAACTTTAGACATCATTTATGATTGAATTTTGAATTGGCTGATGGATTTTGTGTGGCTTTTTAAACCCAGAGTTACAACATGGAGAACAATCGAGTCCCATTATGTTCTGCTAACATAGTGCCATTAAAAAGCTCCCAACTCTGGTGCAGAGCCCTGGGCGCTGTCACGGCGCTTTGCCGTGTGGTCATACATCTCGGACCCAGACCCAACCTCCTGTCCTCACTACACTGAAGGCACGCGTCAGCCTTTCCTGCACATCGCTGTGTTGTCATGACAACTTCAGTCCCCTAAAAGTCATCTCTCAAATGTTCTTTCACGCCATTCCAATGATTTTGCGACTATTGGCCGATTCCTACCGATTCCTACCTCTGTCCAAAGGCGAGATATTCCTTAGGTTCCCAAACCAATCCGTCCTTTTCTCTCACACTGGGGATAAAAAAAATCTCACCTGTACCACAAAGACTTAAGACAGTACAAGTCATACATTTTGCCTTTCCCACAAAAAAACCACAGGGTGAAAAAGGGGAATATCTGTATTTACAGAGGGAAAAAGGGAGAAATAAACTATAATATATACAGTATATAACAAATACATACCCATGTGCATATAAAAAATAAATGTGTTCAGTCACATTTCCCAAATGGTCTTATTGCACATGAATCCCACAAACCAACAGCACAATTAACAGATCACATCTATGTCAAATGGGGAAAATGTCGCCTGTTTTATGTTCCGCCGCACGTAGTTGTCAGTGTAGGGTGTCACATTTTAAAGGGCATGAAATGGAAAAACAAACTAAATCGCCAGAGATGGGGGTGTTGGCGCCCTCTGGTGGTTATGTATGCAGCATCAGCTTGCTTTACAGGAGGAGTAATCGGCAGGTGCTTGTGGCTCATATAGTGAAGGACATAAGGTCCTAGATGTACATGGGGGTGTCCTGGCCGGTGAGCAGGCGGAACATGGCAGCCGGCATGGTCTTCATGTGGATCTGGCAGGGAGACAGAGAGAGACATCAGGCTTGAGGATTTCGCGCCTCTTATAAACACCCACACTGCCTCAATTGCATGCAGTATAAAAAAGATGGAGGAACTCTAGGAGCAGGTTGGTTGCTTGAACCCCTAAAAGAAACGGGGCTCCTATTCAGCGGTAGGATTTAAGAATTTTTGCTACTCGAAAAAATGTAGACTGACATGCAATTCTTTAATGCGACAACAGCCGAAAGCCCTCGCCCTGTCTAAACGACTGGCCTCGGTATTGGGCGAACTTAATTCCCAGCCCTGCTCTTATACCCAAGGAATTTTAAAAAGTGACGCATCTACCTATTGGCTGTGTGAAGGAGGACTCTACTAGCTGCAGTGGACTGGTCACATGACTTCGGTGACCCTCGCAAGTGACCCTCACCTCACCCACAGAGTTGGACAAGGCCTGGACGATCTTCTCATGGGCGGTGGCCACAGCACTCTGGCCGTTGATCTCGATGATGCGGTGTCCGACGCGGACCCCACCCCGCTCTGCGATGCCGCCTCTCATCAGACTGCAGATCTGTGGGGGGGGGGGGGGGGGCAGGTTGGTAACTGTTTTATTCATTATGTTGTGTTTTTTCGGAGTAATCAACCTGAAAACTACACTCTTTAAAACAGGGAGGGTCCAGCCTACAGCGCAAACACCGTAAAATGCTTCGCGTTAAATGTTAGAAAATAGAACTACAAAGAGCACCAGTTGCACAAAGACAAACTTTACTTCATATTACTTCAAAGGAAAAATAAGGCTGCCACATGCTAAACGCTGAAAGCAGTTAAGCTTTTATCGTTTATGTGAACACAAGAAGATCCAAATATATTACTAATCATTACACTGACGTTCCCTTCCCAAATAGCATAAAGGGAAGATCTCTGAAATTTTGACTTGCATATCTAGTATTTACTATAGATCTGCCACACGGGGGCGCTTAACATTGAAATGCTATCTTTAGGATATAGGATGTGGGCAGCTTCTGCAAACTCACGATGCCGTTCTGCACACTGAAGCCAAGCTGGTACTTGAGGTCAGGCCTCTTGATGAGCACTGTGGTGACAGGTGGGCAGCTCACGATGTTCAGCTTCACCTGTGTCTGGTTCTTTAAGCCCTAATCCAGCAGTAGAAAGTAAAAAGAAAAAAAAACGGCAATAGTAACGGCAAGTTGGGCCAAACATCTGACGTGGTCTTAGGACCCAGTGACGACCTTTCAGAGGTCATTCAATCCAGCCTCAATCAAGAATGACAGTGAATGATCAGGTTCCACACACATGGCTATTTGGGTACGCAGACAAAGTTAATTAGCATTAGCATGAAGCTAATCAGGCCCACGGAGTGTGTTCAGTTTCCTGCAGTCTCGATAGAAACCCACTGGTCTGTCCTGTGTGTTTGTGGGGGTGGCAGGGCTTTTGGTAACAGCCATTTGAAAAGGCCGCGGGATCAAACCGGGGCCAAACTGCCTTCATCCCCTTTGAACTTGAAGACCAGGCTTTACACCTGTGAAACATCAACATTAAGTAAGAACTCGGTGAAGAAGCAGACAGCGGCCCACCTTGATGATGCTCTGGCAGGTGGCGAGGGGGAGGCCCACCAGGCTGGTCTTGTTGACGGACATGATCTGGTCGCCGATGCTGAGCTTGCCGGAGCGGGCGGCCGGGCC
>JAODKF010000022.1:14010763-14028894 GCA_026779585.1 Mormyrus proboscirostris | reverse complement strand
CCCGCCCGCCCCCCCCCCCCCCATTAAAGAGGAGAGAGGGACAGGCTGGTAGAACATAAGACCGAGAGAAAGACTAAGCAAGGAGGAGAAGACAAAGAAAAGAGATGAGAGAAAGTGGGGGGAGGGGGGATGTACCAGGTTTTGGGGGCAAGATGAGGGAGAGAAAGGGGCCCCAGGGTAAGAACGAAGAAACCGTGCTCTCCCTGCAACGGCACTGCAAAGGGGGGCTGCCCCCGGCCTCATCTACACCCTCAGCATCTCACACGGTCACCCAGGAGCTGCTGGATGTATCGGTACGTCTGAGGGAGCAGATAAACAGCCCCACATCGCCCAGCACACAGCTAATAACATCTGAGGACCGCTGCCAATCAAACCAATCCATCACCCAGATTTCTGGGCAGGGGTTTCCATGGAGTCGCTGGGGTTCGCAGTCTGTTACAGCCGCACCGCTCAGATGGAGCCCTGTTTCAGCACAGAACGGCCGACGTCAGCAGGCACCGTCAGAAACGGAGCCCTGCCAATGCCGGGGAAGGAGCAGACAGGGAGGGGTGCGGGGCGCACCTCTTTGCAGTTCTCAGAGTTGGAGAAGTGGATGAGGTCGTCATTGTACATCTCCTGTGTGTTGATGATGTCGCTGTACTCCTTCTGGCTCAGGTCCTCGGGGTTGATGCCATTGGCCCGCAGGAACTCCTGGTAGGCCACGCTGAACGCCTGTCCGATGGACTGCGCAATGAGCTGTGCCTGGGGGCGGGGAGAGATGAGTGGGAGGGGTTCGCGGCAAAGGCCGGCTCAGATGGGGGAGACGGCGTGGCGCAGGGCTGCACAAGCCAGCTGAAACTGCATGTCATGGCCAGGCAGATATACCGAAACACGCCGAACGCAGAAATATAAGTGCCAGTTGACGAACAGATCAGACAGGCAAAAGCAACACTGAGGGCTCTATGTCTTTGAAGCATTTGTAGCTCAACAAGTACAGCATCACACTAACAATGACTTTAGGTTGTGGGTTCGAATCCCAGAGAACGTACATCAATTGTAAAAGCATCTGATGAATAAGTAAATGCAATTAAATGAATGGAGTCAATAACCTGGTAATTCAGACACCATTCACAGAGGAGTGTTTCCCTCTTAAATTGCAGGCCCAGCCCCAGCCCAAGTGCATAACTACAGCAAAGCGGGATGTACTGACGTCCTCTGACTCAAAGACGTGGCAGACCATCTTGTACTGCTTCTTGGCGTCGCTGGTGCCCGGCGCGGCCTCCGATCGGCTCTGGGAGGTGCGCCGCCGTGCCATGAGCACCACGATGCTGCCGATGTCGGCGATGTAGGAGATGGTGCGCAGGGCGTTGTCCATCATGGTCTCCTGGGGGACGGAGGGCACAGGGTCCGTCATCCAGCTCCGAAAACGCTCTAGCTGTCGTAAGGTCTGCTCAGCTCGGCTCTTCATTTTTTCTCAACATATGGTTTTGCAATGTCAGCATACTGAAATGGCATCCATCCATCCATCCACGCATCTCTCCATCCATCCATCCATCCATAGAGAGTGTGGGGCAAAGAAAAACATCTCTGTGGGAAAAACTTAATGCATTTCAACAACTTGCCCAGAATATTTCCCCTTTGATATTAGGCTTTCAGACCAAGAAAACCAAATCTCCACGATTTCCATAAGCAAGCAGCTGACATGGGACGTGTCACTGGGGACACCCCCCAGGTCTCTCTCACCTGCGTGTCAGCATTGATCACTTTGATTCTCTGTGTGGAAATAAACAGGTCCACTTCTGTTAGGGTGGGGTGGCCATCACCCTCCGGACTCTAGAGGGAGAGACACAAAAATATCAGCGGGGGGGGGGGGAGAATAGCAGCAGCCACCCCATTCCTGTGACGCCAGAGGCGGCACCCCTGGGTGCTTCTCAGAGATGTCTGTATGGTCAGTGTTGTGGCTTAACATTCCTTACTCACGCCTGTCCTTTCAAAGAAGCACATTTATCCAATGAAATCATTATATCCAAAACGACGTGCGTGAGGCAAACAGAATTTATTCCCTTTCAAATACTCTAATTATGCACAATACTATCATATAAAAAAATGCATAAACGCAGTAAAATAAATTTTATTCTTTAAACCACACAAAACATACACACCTCTGGCTCCTACATAACAATAACATATTTAGCTTTATTTATAATGCAGGTGAAGGTATCGCCCAGAGAGCCGTATCCATTCTGCTTTGCTCACATCGTCGCCCGAATCACACGTGTGGCATCCCTGTTGTCCTTTACCGTGCTCATACTGTGCCCCCCCGGGGCCTGATATCCAACCAAACTCCAGCCAGACAATAAGAGGAACGACAACGCGACATCCTCCGGCACGACTGGCCCCCCTCTGCCTTTCGGGGGGCCCAGGTGAAGCTGGCCTCTCCGCACTGCCTCCGGCAGCCCTCTGTTGATGTATCAGTACCTGGATAACAGCTTGAAATGGCAGGAGCGCCGATCACAGGCTCACAGGCCTCGGCGTCACCCGTTGGTTCCCAGCAGCCCCTTTCACAGGAAGCGAGTGGGGGGGGGGGACATTAGGCTGATCGAGTTATATTCCACTTCCTCTGACAGAGATCTGCTGGTTGAACCCACTAAATATTCCCTCTGTGAGTCAGTGATTCAGAGACTGACATGTGACAGCCTGTGGGGTTGGGGGGCCGCATGGCAAAGACTCCTGGGGATTGTAACACAAGCTACTTCCCGGGACGACATGGATTATATCTGAACTTGAATCACCTGAATGCGAACTCATGAGAGCATCGAGGGCCAAAGGGGTGCGCAGGGACACGGGAAACACCTGCTGTGAAGTACACCAGTTATATACCCAGAACAGGAAGGTCGTCCCTTCCCAGCCGAGTGTTACCACGGTGACAGAAGTGGGACTCGGGGAGCCTGAGGAGGATAACCCACACAGAAGGTGTGCGTCATACCCAGCAATACCCAGAATCCTTAGCCCTTTCCCTGGAGACGGTGCTAAATATCCTCAAAGAAGAAGCAACAGCTTCAGAATCAGCATATAGCAGAAATAATCCTCAATAAAAAGCTCTGATGTAACCCTAAGGTAAACAGAGTACAAATACAGACCCTCCTAAAAACTTTTAGACGTGACAGAACTGTCCCTGTGCAGTACCCATAACATATAGCCAGGATTAAGGAAGTACATCCATATTGTATCAGAGCAGAACTTGTAGACCTCAAACATAACAAGACTCTTGTGCAAGTGACTTCATCACCCACACGGCTGTTTGTTTCCCGGAAGCACGCCGTTGCACGTTACGAGGATTTTATCACCACTGAAGCGGATCGTCAGACAGGAAGGGCGGTGAGGGCGGACATCGCCCCGTCCAGCCCCTCCCCCAACTGAGCAGCCTGTTAATTGAATTCCTCAGTCACGCTCTGACCGATTACGGGCAGTGGGATGGCACAACATCGGAGCGTGCCTTCCACAGAGGGATTGTGGGCGCCCCCGCGTGGCCAGCTGCAGCTCTCACAGACACGTGACGTGGTCAGGCTGAATTCAAGTGCAAAAAACAAAAAGGAGACCGCTGCGAGGTGCTCCGAAATGCCAGGGGGCACCAGGCAAAGTCACTGTTCCCACAGTTTTTACAGACGTTTTTTTTCTTAATTTATTTCAACGTCCATAAGAAGCCCACCATCTGGCAGTCGCCTTAAATGAAGTCCATTTTTAACTGGCATTTAATTTGAATGGAATAAAACTTAGACACTGAAGAAAATTCATCCAGAATAAAATTGGTTGTTTACAAAAGGGACTACAGCACTGCCGTGATCTGCTCAGCACTCAGGAGGAAAAACTCATTATCTGCAAAGCACTAAGGCGTTTAGTACAGTCTAATGTATTCCCAAAAATAAAGATTAAAATTTTATGGTGTACCCTGCACCTGTGACAGTGCGCGTCTCCTGTGAGTCTGTGAGTAATCATTAATTATAATAAATCAGCAGCAGATAAGTGACACTTATACCCAGGCGTGCAGAAAGTGACCCGGGGCAACTGGGCTGTCATACCTCAACTTGGCCAACGGCCTCCTGGGGCCGCCTTACCTAGAACCAGCTGATGGCCTCTGGGGTCTGCCTTACCTCAAGCCGGCCATTGGCCTCTGGGGCCGCCTTACCTTAACTCGGCTGACGGCCTCCTGGGCCTGCATCATGCGAACACTCTTCGGTGGGTTCCGTTCAGACAGAAGCTGCGTGGATCCCAGGTAGTTGGCAGCAAAGATGATACCATCAATGAGGTCCTCTGGCTCGCAGGGGCCCGGGACTGCGGGACAGGGAGAGCAATGCCACACTGTCACTGCATCTGCCATCACCTTCAGCACAGTCGGGGTCACCTGCTCAATGGGAGGAGGAAGGAGAACCTGCCAGAAGACTGCAGCCCAGGCCTCCAGCTTCCTCCCGCATAATGCAGACATATGCAGGCCGTCTGGCCATTTCTGGGTAATAGGTGCTGCACACTGTCCACTGGGCACACCTCCCTGAGCTTCTGCTGGAAATACCGAGTTTGGACCAGTAACCGCTACAGACCTACAAGAACCGCCTTGTTGTGGGAAAAAAAAAAATGTGCATCTGTCAGGTTTTTATTTGGCAGACGCTTTTATCCAAAGCGACGTACATCTGATTAAAAATTCTTTTTAGATTGCAGGGTGAAGAAATCCATGGAGTTATAGGGTGTCAGGGGCTTCGTTCATAGGCCCAATGGTGAAGTTACACTGCCCACCCGGCCCTAACCACTGAGCCACACATTGCCCCCAAAAATCAGTGATGACCCCAACATGATTGAAACCTTCTGGACCCTCACATGATGTAATCTAGGACTCCCGGTTTGCAGAAGACAATCTAGTCTCATGCAAATTCCGGCTCTGGGATATTTGGTGGGGGAGCTTTCCCCCTCCCTCTGCAAGCTGCACCTTTCTCCGCAGCCTCAGAAAAAGCCCCTTCCTCTGGGAGAATGATGGAGCACATCTGACAGCCTCCGTATTACGACTGAAAGCACCCTTATTGCTCATTAGAGCTTACAAGCTGCTGCTGTCATTCACAATCCTGCCGTGTGAAATTCTCCCAGGGCCCGTCGAACATGGAGAGGAGCCACCCGACGGCCCTGGCGTGTCAAACATCGATGGCAACTGTGATCTTATCACAAAATAAAAGGCTCCTCCTCACTCGAGCTGGAATCTAACATCCCGGCACTGAAATGGGGGTCCCCTCTAGTGCGGATTACAGGGGCACAGCAAGAAATGTCACCTTGG
Source organism: Mormyrus proboscirostris (assembly GCA_026779585.1). Classification (NCBI taxonomy): domain Eukaryota; kingdom Metazoa; phylum Chordata; class Actinopteri; order Osteoglossiformes; family Mormyridae; genus Mormyrus; species Mormyrus proboscirostris. The sequence continues at coordinate 14,023,598 of JAODKF010000022.1, read as the reverse complement.
GTCCCCTGAAGAAATACAGGTCCCATAAGAATTTGGGGGCCCTGTGACGTGCTGCCCCCCCCCCTCCCCCGAATCCGCCAGGTTACCAGGTGCCTCTGCTGGTCCTCAGCTCATTTCCAGACAGACAGAGGGAGAAGGACACCGACTCACCGTCCACGAAGCTGGGGAAGGAGGCGCTCTTTCTGGTTGGCTGAAAAGCAGAAATGCAGGTTAAAGCAGCAGGCCGGCTATAACCACACGCCCTTGCCCGTGTATTTCGGGTAACCCTGCCGGGCTCGACCTCCCTGCTAAAAAAAGCACAACTCACACCTCTCTCACTTGAGAGATAGGTCTTTAAAACACGAGCACCGCCATAAATGCTGAACCCAGATGGAGGGGTAATGCAGCACTTCTCTGGCAAAGCTAACACCCTTAATAAACAGGCAGAATTACAGCATAATCACGAAGGATTTTAACACCACTTACATAACATCACACCCTCTATGTGTCAGGCTTGTGAGCAAATCTAACGTGTTGAATTCCTGTCGGCCTTTATGGTAGGACTTGTACAGGAGAAAGTGAGGTGTAACTTCCTCTAAGAGGGGTAAGACGGTGGTGAAACTGAAAAAATAGTAAAGATATAAACTGAAGATGCTGCCTCCCAAAATAACTTGTTTAAACATTACAAATTTCAGCCAAAACCACAGCACATACATACAACTATACTGTAGTACTGTATGGGCATACTGACAAATTTGCATGTCGTCTAAAGTATTTTTACACTCACAGTACTGTGGCCACAGACAGCACGGGGTAGTAAGCTCTGCCACGGGGTAATAAACCCTACCCATCGAAATAGTAAAGTCCGCCACAGGGTAATAAACCCCACCCATCGAAATTGGAAGCTCCGCCCACGGGTTAATAAACCCCACCCACCGAAATTGGAAGCTCCGCCCACGGGTTAATAAACCCCACCCACCGAAATTGGAAGCTCCGCCCACATGGTAATAAACCCCACCCATCAAAATAGTAAGCTCCACCCACGGGGTAATAAACCCATCAAAATAGTAAGCTCCACCCACGGGGTAATAAACCCATCAAAATAGTAAGCTCTGCCCACAGGTTAATAAGTTCCACCCATGGGTTAATAAGGTCCGCCCACAGAAATAGGAAGCTCGGCCCACGATGTAATAAATCCCACCCATCGAAACAAAAAGCTCCGTCCAGAGATTCTCACCTCGGGGCCGGTGCTGTTCTCCGGGGGCCTGTTCAGATCGGAGCGCTGCTGACGCTGCTTGTTGGGCTGCTCTGTGCCACTAGCCACCTGTGAAGGAGCAAAGACAGGCGAGATGATCCGCTGAGCAGTGGGGATGGAGATGACCTCCATGGGGCTGGGTGAAGGTTGCAGCACTCAGCTGCTCCACAATAGCAGCCATACTGGGAGATTTTATTTATATGGTGTTTTTTTAATAATATACATATATACATAAATCTACCGCAATATATCAGGCATTGCATACGGCTAATTTCTTAATTTTATTACTACAGTAAGTGCTGAGTACGGGGTTGGAGGTATGAATCTGGCCTGCGTACATGTGGAGGACCACCTTGACTTTTTAGGGTTATGACACTGACTCGCCGGTGGATGCATGGACTTATATCTGATGAAGCTACACAATGGCAGTAATTCACTTTAATGGCCACTTAAGGGCTTCAGGTTTTAGCCAATCCAGGTCCTTAACCATGACATCACCTTCCGATCTGAGATTAGCCGAGACAGTATTAAGAGAGGCGAGCACAATATCAGTCATTTTTCCTGGAAGTCTACTGATCATTCAGGACTGACTACCAACCAAGAAACATCCTGTCACATGGGAAAAATTTACAATGTGGGGGGGGGGGGCAGCTGTGCAGATCCCCGTGTTCACCGACCAATCAAAAGGATGATCTATGACAACAGAAACTGCTCTCTCACTTCAGTATTCTGCTGCACTGGAACGCCTAAAAATATCAGTCAAACTACCTTCCTTGTGAACCAGGGCTCCTCAAAACTTTAGATCAAAGGGTCTGTTGAAACTGCCATTGAAATTTTCAGGGGGCGGGACTAACTGTGTGGCACTAGTGAGGCGCAGCCACTACTGTGATACTACTGCATAGCGCTAGGCAAATTTCACCGGAAAATACCAAATATCGGCATTTTCTACACACCGAATACAGTCAGTCCCCAGGTTACGAACACCCGACTTACGGAAAACTTGTATTTACAAACGGTCTGCCATAAAGCCTTCTATTTAAAAAATTTAGAATAAATACAATGGTTCATAGTAACCAACGCACACCGGCTTCGTAACACTCGTGAAAACATTATGCAGCTTCAGTGGTTCATCGGCTTGAGGTTCACTGCAACTGCAGTGACGCATTTATTTCTGCATTATCATTATTGCACATTATCTCGCATTATTAATTATTATTATTATTATAATTATTATTATAATTATTATTATTATTATTATTTGGCTTGAAGACTTAGTGAACAGATCTCGTTCATAACCTGGGGGTGGCCTGTACTTTGGTATAATGTCTGGACAGTATGTTCTGTAAGGTATTAAAAATTAGATAGCGATTTGTCAAGCGGGCAGGTAAGGGAACCTTGCAGTAAAATGTGCCAACCAGGTAGGTGGGGTTGTTCTGAATAGCAGAACAGCAGATTTCCGGGACATTGTGCATCATTCATAGGTATCAGGGAGCTGCTGTCAGTTTGCGTGACAGTCCTGGAATGTCGGCGTGACAGATACGCATTTCTGGGACTATGCAGCCTAGCGTCGATTTCCAAAGACGTGAAGCGGGTTGGACCACATGCACTGCTGATGCTGGTCAAATAACGGGCCAGGGCCCAGTTTGAGGAAGCCACCTATCAGCAGTTACATTCTACAGAGAATATTCTTGTATCGTTCTCTCAGAAAGATATTTCCCAGGCACATGAGATGCGGGTTGGCGGAAAATGACTGCCACTACAAGGCCGTTAATTATCATTACGGGCAACTGTAATTGCACCGGCCTAAAAGCTGAGCTCACCAAACACAGGTAGCCGGTTAACTACGTAACTAGATGCAGTGATCTCTTATCTTCCTAAGAGCCATCCAAGGACACAGACAGGGCTAATATCTGTGTGCCATGGAGTAACTCAGGCTGTGTCCACACTAATGCGTAAAAAAAAAAAAAAAAAAATTACCGGGGTTTCCGAAGAAAAAGATCTGCATGCACACCCCCGTTATCACTGGCACTGGAAAAAAAAAAACGTTTGCGTCCAAACTGCACCATTTCAAAGGCAAATGCAAAGCTTATGACGTATGTTAGTCTATATTTGGCATTTGCACTTTACCAAATTTATATTTTGTCTGTTGTAGCTCGAGCACAATGTGCCATTTCCCAGTTCTTTGTCCAACCAAATCCTTTTCGTAACTTTAGAAGTGGCAAAGTATATATTTGAAGTCAAAATTAATTAATTAAATTTGTAAAAAGTTCAGTTTGACTGTTGATTACTCTCACACACGCAATCATGTGTTAAAATGCACATATTTTGCTTTTGTTAAATAACCTATTACAACACCAAAGGTGTACATTAAAGGAACCCTGCAGGCAATCAAAATCAACAGCAACACAGTTATCAGTGAAATACATCATGGATCCAGAAATTTAGTCACTACACATCTCACTGTCCTCCTCAGTGTCACTGCATTCTTGTCTTTCTCTAATTTTTCTGCAATAAGCAGCGATCGGCAAATTCTTAATTTTCTTTGCTCGTAAACAGTATACAAAACACAATTTAGCTGCATACAAGTAAGCAAGAGAATATTTGCCAGGTAGCAAAAATTCTGTATGTCCTGTCCTCCATGTGAAAACTAACGAAAAACATTCTTCATTCCTGTGAAAAATAACTAATCAGGAAGAAAGACATAGGAACAAAGACAGCTAATCAGGAAAAGGTCATGAACCACGAACCAATCGGAGCTCACTGATGTAGGCATAACAAAATGTTTATGTTCATCAGCATTTACAGAAAGATTAGTTGTCAGACAGTACTGAGAATTTTTCTGGGGAAAAAAAAAAGATCTGCGGTAGTGTGCATGGAAGGCTTAAACTGGAAGAACGTTTTTACGTCACTACATGAAAACACGTTAGTGCTCATAAAGATACAGCAGACGATGTAAAGTAGTTCGGAGACTCTGCTTGCATTCATCACCTGATGGGAATAATCACATTTGACATTAGTTTCTGAAAACGAGACAAAATTACCGGAAGAATCATTGTGAGCTACCACAGCAAGAATGGTTCACCTGGAAGTCTACACGGTGATACCAAAGAGTGTACGTTACAGGGACGGGTACCATGGAGCCAGAATTCACTCTGCCCGACAGCCGGGACACGCAGCCACCAGGAGCCTTGCAATCCCCTCCCCTCCCAGCCCCCACTAGCCAGCTGACAGCCGTGCAAATCTGCATCAAGACACTGTGCTAACCAGGCAGGCTCTGGACTGTTCCGACCTCTAATCAAATAAACCTGCCAGAAATACTACCTGCACATCCATTATAAAGAAAACATTTACATTTAATTGATTAAATTTCAGGGTGACCTGGTGGTACAGAGGCTAGCCTCTTACGCCTCTCCGTCCCGGGTTTGAGTCTCTGCTCTGGCCCCATGTGTGTGGAGTTTGCACTAAACAAATAATTGACTGAATGGATGATGAAAATAATTGCTTATCAATTAATTTAAGTTAGTCATTTAATACAATTCACCCCCTCCCCCCCACACAAATCTGAAATCCTCAAGAACATTTCAATTTATTAAACCATTTCTTAAACATTAGAGCATTATGAACAAAAACGGCAAATCTTAAGTAATTCAATAGGATTTCTATGTTAGACTGAATTAATAATCACTGCAATAGGTTTACTTAATTATTTCAGTATACAAATTTGACTTTAATATTGAAATAGCTGCTGAAACATGGAATGATTTCATAACTAGAGAAACACTAGTAAAGGTAGCTTATAGTTAAGCTTACTTCAGTGAGCAAGAAACGATTTAGGCTACAGTGTGTAAGAGTAGTCAAACAATAATTTGTCTGACTCTTACATGACAGAATAAGCAAACAAAAAACAAAACAGATGAAACAGCATCATTAAGGTCAGCTACAGTAGAGGTGCAGAAAAGGTGTCATGACTGAAGTATTCCTAAACTCGAAGACTGCATGCGAGCCTCTCTTGCCGGAGCACTAGATGCAACCATGTTGCCTCATGTGGGGGAGGTGGCACATTTCCTTTTTGCAGGGTGGTAGGTGATGTCTCATTAATATTTATGAGAGAAGTGCTACATGATTGGCCAGTGCATGCCTTACCACGATATTAGACAAAACTATATCGGAATTCTGTCTATAATTGATATAGTTTAACGGTGCCAGCAATGAAACAACTAGCCAGCTCATTAGCTGAATAACTTTGTATTGTAAATGAAAACCATGCCGCAGGTCCAATAAATAAAATACTGCAGCTCGAGTGGCAAAGAGATAATGAGGTGGACAGTAAAGTTCAGTTATTAGCAGACTGTTTTATCGTGCGATTCTTAAAAGGACAGCGTTAACGTGCTCCAGAGGGGATAAAGTACTTTCCCTTACAATACGTTTAGCTTATCACTTTGCATTGCAGTTACAAAACATTTACGTAGTTTTACACAATGCGACGACACTAAAATTCCACGCTGACGCATTTTTATAAATCGACATTGTTGTTTACGTCCAATAATCGTCCCAGCCCTAGTTGTAAGCCAAAATTCAAATCACAAGAATTTTACATTACCTAAACCTCAGAATTAAGTCAAGCTGAATTTGGATAGTTTTTAGTTTTTACTGTGTCTATAACCACAAAAGACCTTGGTGCTATGAGAGACTCAGATTTTAGGGTGGTGTTCTATTTAAGATACATTTAGTCTTTAATTTATAAAACATATCCAAGGTCAGAAAAATCTCAGATCTTTGAATAATCCAGAATAGGTGGTTTTCATTTCCTCTAAACTCCATACAGTAATGTTCTGCTGTCAGGCTGCGTAGGTGCCTCCCTGAAATCTCTTCAGCTGGAGGAGGAAGCTTTACTTTACTGCAACTTGTGTAAACACAAATCTGCACTCACCGCCCTATACTGGCTACTACATCCAAAGCATAAAATGAAATACTACCTGTCACCCTCATGGCTTTAAAACAGCATTGCACCAGAGCATTCTCCCGATTTATCAAATAGTACACCTCTTCAAGTCCGTGATTCACATACACTCTCCACATTTAAGTAATTTTTTAGCGCCTGGTTCTGAATTACAAGGGGGGTACCGGCACCTGGTGCTGAATTACAAGGGGAGTACCGGCACCTGGTTCTGAATTACAAGGGGGGTACCGGCACCTGGTTCTGAATTACAAGGGGGTACCAGCACCTAGTGCTGAATTACATGGGGAGTACCGGCACCTGATTCTGAATTACAAGGGGGGTACCGGCACCTGGTGCTGAATTACAGGGGGAGTACCGGCACCTGATTCTGAATTACAAGGGGGTACCGGCACCTGGTTCTGAATAACAAGGGGGGTACCGGCACCTGGTGCTGAATAACAAGGGGGGTACCGGCACCTGGTTCTGAATTATAAGGGGAGTACTGCCACCTGGTGCTGAATTACAGGGGGAGTACAGCACTGGTTTTTACCAACTACAAGCACTAATTAGACTTAATTTTAGCCACTTCCATATCACCCACCTACTTACCAACAGGGTACTTCGATCCGGTTGGTTTTTAAATGCATCTTGGGCGATTGGATCACAAGTGGAAAACTGGGGTACATCGCCGTTTAGACCTGGGCCTATCATGGGTCTTGAAGGTGCTCAGCTAATGACATGTTCAGATTTTGTCACTGAATATGTTGCTTTGGCTAGGTGGTCAAATGGACCCGCACACAGTTATTATGAACATCTTGTTGGTGGGGATTTACCAGGTGGGGGAACCCTAAGATCCAGTGAGATGGTGCAGCAGAGAAAAATTACACACCTTAAAATAACTCCCAAATTGATTCAGCTTACTTCCACACTGGGTTTTCAATCAAAAGTAATCTCTATCCACACACATTTTCACATGGTTTACGGAAGCATTACTATAAACACTGAAACTATTACTCTACATTGAGCATACGTGCATCGACACAGTGATTGGTAAATTGTTTTCTTTTTGGGCAAATATGCAGCAGTCATTTGTGTATACAGATCAGCAGTAGGGATAGCGCCTTCGAAAGCAGCTCCAACCTATCCACCACGCCGGAATACTGTTTACTTCCATGTAGAGTGACATGGTGGCTAATCACATGATGAGAGGCATGGACCATGTGATGGGTAGGGAGCAATTAGGATGCTTGCAGAATCCTCATTTTCAGAAGTCTCCACATTCACTCATCCATATTGCAACTCTCAAACTGAATTTTCTGAAGTATGCGGCTGTGACAGTGTTTACAAAAGTCTCTGCAATGGGACCAGTGGTAAAGCTAAAATCACCCCCCGCCTGCTCTGACAGTGAGTGCAGACGTACTAGGGTAGGAGGGCAGTTGTAGGGGATTCCTGACTGTCATCGCCGGCAGACACCGCTCGCCCCCATGAGAGCTCTGCTTCTCAGCGGGACCTAACGTCACTCTAACTATGCTAGACGAAGTGTTGGTAGCTAGCAAGGCAGAAGCCAAGTTGCACATAAAACATCTTGTGTGTTTCGTGATATGTTTGTTGAGATCTGTTGAAATGCTGAATTTGAAAGTACCTACCACTTGAGAAAAAAGCAACCGATCTTAGCTACAGAAAGACAGCGAGTGTAACTACTACCACATGATTTATCTGTACAAATGAACCCGCCGACAGGATGGGATGAGATTGGGACAAAGATGCATGTTGAGCGTGGGGGCGGGGCTGTGGGGTGACTTTACTTTCTGATTGGTTGAGTATGTCGATGGCATCAGCTGGAACGCCAGGCTGCAGCACACAAAAAAGAAACCCACTTGACATTATTATATATGAAACCGCCAATCAGATTTATTTATGTATTAAATGAGGGTGCCGGAATGCTGTTCTAGATCGTTTCCTGCCCACGTTAACCCTTTGCTTATTGGGGACGCATTACGTATTGGCATTTACACTACAAAATATGTGGTCAAATGTATCCCAGACAACTTACACGAGTGGTTTGGGTGAATAGACCACAATGTGTCTCAGCGGTCGTTTACATTTGTATTTAGCGCTGTCCACTTGATCCAATCACCACAGGTGTCATTATGCGGTCTTTTTCCCTCGTTTCCCCACTTTTGCCCCTGGCCACTGTTCCGGGCTGCCTGCTTGGGTATTAACAGATCACCAGCTGCACTCAGGTATCCACTTTCCAGAGAAATAATCCATGTGTTGGTCAGACTGAGTGTGGGATCATGTGCACCGGCTTTCTGTCACTCTGTAGCCTTCGGCAAGGCTACCCATCCCCGAGTTTGCTGTGCTTTTCCCTTTTACAGCTGCCCTTGTCATTTCTCCCTTTACAGACACAGGTTCTTAGGGGTACCAGCCAGTGCTCCTGGGGGAGGACACATGTCCATTTTGCACGTCTGTGCCTTCGCGCGGAAAAGCCTCACGTCACCTAAAACATCACAGACTCACAGCCCGACTTTGAGCTGACATTGTCCGACTCTTTGTTCTTAAGTCGAGCCCTAATGACTATAATCAATCCATCATTTCATTTAGCCCTTAATCACTTAACCGATTTAAATGATTAATGCACTAGAACAGGGCACATAGTTACTCACAGCATGCTGGGAGTAACGACGGCTAGGGGACAGCGGCCATCTTTCACTACCGTTCAGCATCATCTAAGACCATGGTCTGGTCTTCTGTGAAGGTGGACAGGCCACAGTCTTGTAATCCGAAGGGTGCCCACACCATTCCAAGATGGATGCTTTTGTACGCTCAAGCAAGTAAGACACCCGAATCACACCAGTTCATGGAAAGTAGCACAAATGTAAAATTGTAACACACCATAAAAAGGGTCTGATTATCGTTATAGAAGCGTGATTTTTTTTTTTTTATGCAATCTAATAACTGTATCTCTGTGTAATCTGTAAAGAGCAATAGTGTGTAAATACCTAGATCAAGGGTTTTCAACCTGGGGGTTGTGACCATCTCGGGGTGCACTGAACATTTAATCAGGTCTGGAGAGACATTCCATAAATAGATAAGATGGTGGTACACCCAGCCCATCTCCTCACCTGTAGCTGCTCCTGCACCCACTGAAGCCTTTCCTCCGCTGTGCGCCCCTGCACTGTGAAGCCCTCCTGAGGATCAGGGTGGTTCAGCTGAGCAGAAGGGATGTTCAGCGACCGGGGTCGACCCTCGTGGCAGCGAGGCATGTAAGGGGCGGCCGGCTGCTCAGGAGCACTGCCACTGTCACTGTCGCTCACGCTCATGCTCATCTTAATGTCAGCCACGATGCGGTCGAGGTGCTTGTCAGGCACCGCTGCCCCCTGGTGGCTGGAGGAATGACCTGTATTTCGGTTCCCTTCTCGACCATGGGGGCTCCATGAGTCTGGTGCCTTCTGTTGGACTTCTTCCTCTTTGCTTGGACAGTACTCAGTCTCCGCCTCTTCCTCCTTGCCCTCCCCTGCATTCCCTGACACTGGATGGGCGTGAGCCACTGCACAATGGTCCCGCGTCACTTTGGGCTGGCTGTTACACCTCGAACCCACAGAATCACGTTCCACCACTGCAGACTGCCCTCGAGGCTCGGCTCTCTCCTCCACGGCCTCCTGGCCTCGGCCCGCATCAGGGGGGAGCCTCGCGTTGCCGCTGCCATAGTCTTCCACGACGCCGTCTACCCCCTCCAGGTATGCGTCATCCTCAGGACAGTAGCGGATATAGTATGTTACGCCTTCCTCATCTTCAGGTAGCCCTTCATCATACTCCTCTTCCTCCGATGTGTTATTCACATAGTCAGAACTGGAGTCCTCATCGGCACTCTCGCCGGGGATGTGGAAGTTTGTGTGACTGTGGCCGTGGGGCACAGCGGGGGCAGAAGGCTCCTCGTCAGCGCTGTCCGCCCGAGGCCGCTGAGCTGCATGCGTGTGGCTGGGCGCCGCTGCCTGGCTGCTCTTTGCATCGGGCCCCTTGGTGCCGCAGTAGCGTGAGGATGGCCCCACCCCCCTGCTCTGGGGCCTCTCGTCGGGCCCCTCTGCGGTGTAATGGGCCGGGCGGCTCCGAGCCCTGCCGCTACCACTGGTCCCAGGCCTCTCCCTGTAAGCCATTGCTGGCTGCGCTCACACAAGCTGCATCGCGGCTTCACCCAGTCCTGCAAAACAGCAGATTGGATGAAATTAGTCCCAGCATCACTGCAAACACAATGAAAGTGGCCAGCACAGATGCAGAGAGACTGGCTTCTGTTCTCTGCAGCCATTTCACGATCTTTGTGTCCGGAATCAAATACACCTTAGCTATGTCTATCCCAGAATCCTCTGGAGAACGAGGGTTTGGGTGACTTGAAGACACCACCATGTTTCACCCTGTGGCAGTATTCCTAAATGACGGACATCTCCAGAGAGCGGCAATGGATCCAAGCAACATATAAGATATATTTATACACATTTCCGAATTACATCAGTGGCGAGACCCCCACAGCAAGTCCACATTCTGCGATTCATAGACAATGTCACAAGACAAAATGCAAACACCTGAATGAAAAGGACTATTTTACTGAATCACCAGGGTTGCCAACTCTCACGCATCTGGCGTGACACTCACGCTATCAGACTCTCACGCTCACGAAAGAATTCTTATGGCAAATCTATATCATTGTATTATAAACGTAAAATTAGCTACATCAAAAGTGTTGGGGTAGTTTGCAAATCCTACGGAATACTTACAGGGTAATAAAACTGTTACATATGTATAACTGCATGTGCAGACTTGTCTCAAACTGAAAATCTCACTCCAGCTAGCTGACTAAAGTTGGCAAACCTGAATCACTTCCCGGTTCAGTCTGAAAGCAGCAGAAGAACGACAGAATGTGGGAGACTGCTGTCACCAATGGGTGTTGTGGGGGGGCGGGGGACAGAGAGAGAGTTTCTGACCACACAGGCAGGGCACACGGCACCCATGCAGTCACCAGTGGGGAGGGGGGGGCAGAGAGAGGCATCACTCTGAGCGGCAGTTCATAAATAAATTGGCATGAACCTCTTTTCTTGAGAAACATGCAAAATATGAATAGTAAAAGTGAAAAGAATTCTTACGTGGCGTAGAACTGTGACCAAAGATCTGTTCTCAGTGTCGCTGTTTCCCTATTAGGAAACTGCTTCTGCGACAGAAAATCTTAGGAGCCCTGGTATGCCGCCTAACCACAGCACTGCTCACCGAAGCCCTCTGTCCACTCACCATATCGGAAATTTACATTAGCCACCATAGGCCAACTATCAAAACGCAGCATCCTTTGCTTGGTATAATCTGAATTATAAATCAACTGCATAATTAAACAAAAATGGAGTTTTAATACATCCTCTTGGACACAATCAACCCAACCCAAACCAAAGTAAATCTAGACTGATGTGTTTAATTTCTGTTTAAATTCATCATCTGTTTATTCTCGCTGACAGTCCTGGAAGAGTATGCCAACACCTTGTGCTCATCAGTCAGCTCAAAGCAAGGCTCAACCTGCAGTGCTTGAACACTAGCATCCATGCTGTGCGTCTGCCGTCCCGTTCCAGCATTTATCTTCTGAAATGATATTTTCAGTGAATTCCCACAATGGGCTTCCCCAGGGGATAGTCACTGTCAGAGGCTGGTGGTGTCCGCAGGGGCCACGCCGCCAGTGCACCCTGCCATGAAAGGGGGGCCTAACGTGCTCGTTAATACCCTTGTTCTGGGCTGGCGAGAAACGGACAGCTAAGCTGTATGCGGAAGATTTATGGCTTCGTCAGTGGTGACGGCGCCTGGCTGAGAGGAGGACGTCAGCAGCTGTCGACCTTGGAAGCTCACCACAGATCCAGTGAGGGGAACTCACCCCGCTGAGAGTGACGTATCATGCCCTTGTGTTTCAGTGTCTGTGATAGGATGCATACATCCAAAGCGGTCAAAACCGAAACTGAAACCAAACAAAACTGAAATGAAACAAAACCAAAACCAAAACAATCCTCACCCTAAAATCTGTCCTCTACAGAGACTCCCCAGGTCCAGGATGCCTGTCCTCTACCAGTGACTGAGGATTTAGTCCAGGGACTGAAACATAGAGCTGAAGCTCAGATATGGCTAACATTTCCTGGGTTTAAGAAGACCGCTGAGCTCTCATGGCACATGTTTGGTGTCTGTGGAACAGCAGCGGAATGAGATAACTGACTGACTTCAGAGCGTGGGGGGGCACTGTACCCTGAGAGACAGGGAGTGCACCAAAGTAAAAGGCAGGAATAAAACTAATAAATGAATATCCTGCTTAAAAGGCCCTTGGAAAACAGTAAGAATTCCCTTGGTGAGCAGACAGCATTGTGATAGCTAAACAAGTGCAAATGATAACAGATAACACTGTGATGCATACAATGGCCCAGCCAAGGGAGACCTAAGAGGAGACCTGATACAGCAAGCGACCGAAGCCGACTCACGAGGGAGACCTAAAAGGGAACCCGACACAGCCAATGACCAAAACCGACTCACGAGGGAGACCTAAGAGGGAACCCGACACAGCAAGCAACCAAAACCGACTCACGAGGGAGACCTCAGAGGGAACCTGACACAGTCAGTGACCAAAACCAACTCATGAGGGAGAC
>JAODKF010000022.1:13984779-14010663 GCA_026779585.1 Mormyrus proboscirostris | reverse complement strand
ACCCGACACAGCCAGTGACCAAAACCGACTCACGAGGGAGACCTAAGAGGAAACCCGACACAGCCAGTGACCAAAACCGACTCACGAGGGAGACCTAAGAGGAAACCCGACATAGCCAGTGACCAAAACCGACTGACGAGGGAGACCTGACACAGCCAGCGACCAAAGCTGACTCACGAGGGAAACCTATTCCTGTCAGGACAGAAGCCCAGCAGCCCAGACAGCAATGCAGCCTTGATTGACGCCACTCACAAAAACAGAGGGGTTAAAATGGATCAGGCAAAGGCTAACAGCAGTAGAGATACTCTAGGGGACCACCGGTTCAGAGACGTGAAGCTGGTTAGCAAATCTGATTGTTCTGTGACAGAAAAGAGCTATGTAGTTTTTACTTTGGGTATTTGAAAGCAGAGCCACCGCATAACAAACAGCTCCTGAGCTGAAACTGTTAATCAAAGCAAATGTCTAAGCAGTTATCAGGGGACTTTGCTTACAAAATGCTACCAATATGTGTGAAGTCAACAAAACAGCAACAGAATAATAATTAAGTAGCAGGTAACTGTGGTGAGCGACTCCATAATATGAAACTTGGGCTGGCATCCTCTGACGTCTGCTGCAGATCAGCTGCAAACACAAGCTTCCCTGTGCTTCTTAACCTCCATTAATTATTGGATTCATTTACTGAGTTTCAGAGAATGTGTTTTAATGTTTGGCTCATTTATCTTCATGAGATATTCTACAGTTCCCACTGCATGTGACTTATAAATAAAAACAGTTAATCGTTCAAATGTTTTTGTGATTCTGAATTACAGTACAAGTTGAATAGTAGTTCATTCCTTAATCATGGAGGTGGTCTGTGTCTCAATACTTTGATGCAAAAAAAATAAAAAATAAAGAAAAGGGAAAAAAGGTACCATTTTGAAATGAACATGAGGAGCATGCAAGCGACCAGCAGCAGGTGAGCACAGTGTATGGGCAGGGTGAAGCCCTTCGCCAGAAAAGCTCTTAAATCATTTCTGAAGAGGGAAGGTGTGCTTGACCTTTGCCTAGGAGGTGGACACCTACACACAACGGAATAATCGCTTCTGAGTATTTTACCATTTTTACTATAATTACTCCAGTAATTCTCAATTTGGTTTTCAATTACATTAATTAGTTCTTCGGCAATTTAATTTTTTTTTAACTTTATAAATATTCAGCATGAATTTTGATGGAAGAGCACTATTCTTTGTTGTTAACACGCTTTTCACTTCACCACTACAGATATTCAGACGAAGGTGTGATTATGGAAAAGACAGGATTCATTCAAATATACAGAAATCTATGGTTTGTTATTATTAACGCTGTACTGTAGTCAATGTGTCTTTGTTCCTTCCGCCATTTTCCACCAATGTTACTCAAGACATGCAAAGTTCATGCAACACTAAATGAGAGCGATGAGCTGCTCTCCTTGGTGTATCAAGAGAAACATTCATTCATTCAGCAGCCCAGGTAATGACACTGAAGAGCTCAGCTGAAATGAAAGAGCATGCAGAAAACTGGTCAGTAGGCAGAAATTAAATGCACAGCTCAAAATTAAATACGCGACTCAAAACTATACAGATCAAACAATATGCAAGGTTATTTCAAAGAAATCGTGTGGACTGGTTACTAATACAGGAGTTCATACAAGATTTCAGGCACGTACGCACACACACGCGTGCACCGCACCACACACACACACACTTATGGTCAAGCTTTTAAGAACTCTGAAGGCACACGAGGCACTGATGGCAGAGAAGATCCATGTAGTGGTCATGTCACTATGCTTTGTTGCCCTGTTTTGCTCTCTTTCACAGAACATACACACAGACAGACAGACAGACAAACAAACACACACACACACACACACACACACACACACACACACACACTTCATCCAGGCTGTGCAGTAACAGAAGATCACCAAAACAGCAGAAATCAGACTGCCTCTGTACAGAACAGAAACTCCAGATGGCCTGAGAGATACACAGACCCATAAAGGAAGAAAAGCAAATGGCCTCCACCTCCACAAATTCAGTTTATAAAGAGAAATAATTATATTTGCTCTGTCCAAATGGCTTCTTCTCGATAACTGAGCACCCAAACCTCACACAAGTCAGAATATAGCGCCCTCAACACAATGACCATCATTCTATGACACTGAGTGCGGGGAGCAGGGGTGAGCAGACTGATATGGAACGAGATGAGAGACAGAATAGCATTAATAGAACACCTGGAAGGAGGAGGAGCCTGAGCAAAAGGAAGTGAAACAACGCTCCTGCTCGCCATTCGCCCCTTCTACGCTCCGGCTCGCCATTCGCCCCTTCTACGCTCCTGCTCGCCATTCGCCCCATTCAGGGATTTCCATCGGCCCCCACTTTATCATCATGTACAGCAGAAAGCATTTGCTGAAGGGAGATGGGCGAGAGGAATCGCCGGGAAAAACTGCACACATGCTAAACCTCCAGAACGGACTCCATTGTAAAATCCACTCTGTGTCCTTTCAGACTCCGGGTTCCCCCCCGGCGCATGTCACACATCACGGTCACCCCATGCATCCCGCTCACTGCAGTACCTGCCGGCCCCCATGCACAGCTGGAGTTCTGACCTTTCTCTCAGCACTTCCTCAACTCGTACCTTCTGGTCATCAGTACAATCAGTCAACCGACACACAGTATTTTGGGGCAGGACTCCCACCTGCAGGGAACACATTCCTCCAGTCACTCACATCTCCCAAAAGCCCACAGTACAGATCAGACCTGATTCGATGCATTCGGAGATGGCCTCTTAGCGGGCAGTGTGCGCAGGCCGCTGCACCACAGACTAGGCATGTATGAATCGATGGGAAGGATGACGAAAGAGATATACAAAGGTTTTAGATCCATTCTGAAAATTTTAGATTCTTAGTCAGACCAAAATGCCAAGAACATTGGTAATAATGGGAGATGTCCAGCGGCACAGAGACGGGAAGAACGGGAGATGTCCAGCGGCACAGAGACGGGAAGAACGGGAGATGTCCAGCGGCACAGTGACGGGAAGAACGGGAGATGATCAGCGGCACAGTGACAGTTCCTAGCCCTATTTTTTCCATTCAGCACGACAGACATGGATCTGCATTAACACCCCCGGATTAAAAAGCGTTGCTCTTCCCCAGTTAATGACGGCAGTCTTGGTGTCGGCGGTCAGGAAGGCGGGCAGGCTGGCAGAGCAGCATATTTACATATTAAATACTGAATCGCGATGTTTGTTCACGGTGTTCCTCAGGAGGCCGAGTCATTTGCTGTGATGATTTTGACAAAGCAGAAGCAAAAACTGACACACAAACAAAACAAGTGATCAAAAAAAAAAACCTAGTGGGAAAGATGAATACCATAATGGTTTCTGCAGCTCGCTCACACTGGGATCCAATCCCTTAAACTATTATTAATTGCGAGGATACATTTTTATCCGAAGTCATTTACAGAATGCTGGATTTTCTTGCAATTTCTTGTATGATGAGAAAATTCAAGGTGCGTCTGGCAGCATGCTATACCATCAACAGCTGCTGGATCGGACACACATGTGGGTGTATGACATGTCATGCACATTTTTGTGCAAGCCTATACAGTACCAACATTTCTGCATTTAAAATCCAAAAATAGCAGCTATGGCAACCATCTAAACAAATGAGCAAAGAAAAAAAAAAAAAAACATTAAAATGTTTAAAAATTAGATTTGCATAATTTGCAATGAATTGAATCCTTTAAACTCATAAAAAAGTTGCAAACCACTGATTTTAAAACCATTACGATAATTGAACAACATTTGCCCACAAAATTACATTTACCTCAAATGTCAGATGGCAGAACCAGGAAAAAGGGGGCATTCATTTAAATCATTTTAGAAAACAGTGTCGTGGATGTTACTTCATAAAGACCCAAAATTATCTTTATGGTGCAGGAAAAAGGTCAGCAGCTCTAACTGCAATATTGACAAAAACTGGCACTTTAAGTTCATGGTCAGGTTTGCAGTTTCCATGTCAGACGGTGCAAAACATGGAAAACCATGAAAATATTGTAATAAGACAAAATTATTTCTTTTCAAAACATTGTATAAACTTCATATCAAAAACAAAAGCTTGTGCAGGGGCCCTAGAAGATTATATGAAATATGAAATTAATTTGATATGTCAGGTGGCGCAACCACAATAAATATCACTGCTAATCATACACTTAAAAGACAAACAGGAATTAACAGTGTCAGATGTACTACAGACACACAGGTATTTTATGAAGGTCTGATGTACTGCAGACACATGGCTACTATATAAAGGTTTTCAGTTGGAAAAAATATTCATAATTTTTAGTTGTGCCACCTTATATTTTTCATTTTATGAAAACCTTGTCACTCATCCCTGTAGATAGATTATTGAATGAATGAATGAATGAATGAATGATGGGATGAACAAATTAATGCTTGCCTTGCGATTCTGTTTCTAAACCAGGCTTCATTCTGACTATATTTGGGCCTGACCTGCTCACAGTGCTGTTGATCATGTTAATGCTGGTGTCATTTTTCGCCTTAAATCTCAGCAGAGCATTAAAGCAGATGCACGAGTGTCCTTCCCCCGGATTGTACTGGACACGGCGCAAGATGGCCACCAGAAATCAGCAGCAGGCGCTCACACCGAGGCCTGTGTGCGACAGCTGTGCCTTTCAGGCACTCGTTAGCATCTTCTCGGGTCTCGTCTGCACAGCCAAACACAAAAGGGGGGGGCAAAACCCACCTTAAAGCACATTAATTATTCTCATCGAGATTAGGGGTGGCCCACAACTCCGAATCACTGATTAAACGTCATTAAAACGGCACGGTGCTCAGGCCAGCACAACAGGCAGGCCTGAGGACGGCATTCTGCCCAGATCCACCCTCAGCATCATAAGATTTGAGAGGCTGTGCTAAAATATAACTAATGGAAGCAGCTCTATAATTTATCAAGAAAGGCTTAAATATCAGAGCACTGGAACAAATCAATTCAAGGGTAGAAGCAGCCTCTGCTAGCGCTCCGCTCACTTACACAACACGGCACCTGGGGGGAGGCCTCACTCCTCGCAGGAAGTCATTAAGGAGCGAGTGCCCCGCATTCAGCAATCTCCCACACACACAGCCAGCCGGGTGTGTTGGCATCAGTCACCTTTCCGGACGATTCTTCCAGGGTGCTTTCCACATGACAATGCAGACCGATCCCCCCCCCCCCCTCCCCTCTCGCGGGGAGGAAGCTAAAGATACCAAACAGCCGAATCGGGCAACAAGACAAGAGACCTGCACAGCCAGCGACAGACAGCCGGCCTGACGGGCCTGTATCAAACCACGTGTCACGCAGTCAGTCTCTGGTGTTTCCTGGAGCCACCGAGAAGAGAAACACTCTGACGGAACATGGAGGATTCTCCAAACACACACACACACACACACACACACACACACACACACACACACACGGTCAAGGTTATAAAAACTCTGAAGGCACACATGGGGCACTGATGGAAGTGAACGACCGTGCAGTGGTCATGTCACCACGCTCTATCGTTCTGTTTCTCTCTTGTACAGAACACAGTGTGTGTGTGTGTGTGTGTGCGCGCGTGTGTGTGTGTGTGCCTATGTATGCATTGCGTCCTGTACCTGTCAGGAGGCAGCATGGGGGCCAGCTGTGTGAGCACCAGCTCCATCTCCGTGTGATGGGAGGGCGACAGGCTCTTTGTGCTGGGGCCATGAGCGCGGCGGGTCGCCCAGTGACCGACCCACTTCCGCCCGCTCTCACCTCTCCCGCCTGCTCCCACCTGCTCTCGCCCCCCCCCCCCGTCTGCTCCTGCCTTCTCCCGCCCCCTCTCAGCCATGCTCCCACCTGCTCTCACACTCTCCCTCCTGATACTACCCTCTCTCACCTGCTATCAGCCATTCTTGTCCGCTCTCACCCGGTCTTACCTTTTTCCGTCCGTACTCGCTGTCCTCCCCCCGCTCTCGCCCATTCTTGCCTGCTCTCACCTTTTCCCACCTGCTTCTGTCCACTCCCAGCCTCTCTTGCCCACTCTCACTGGCTCCCGCCCTGTCTCACACGACACTGCATCTTCACGTTGCTCTTACACTCGCTCAGTCTCCAAGAGAAAGCTGGGTTTTTCTTTTCCTGTCAACACTGCATTTCTCTGCAGTGACTCATTACCCAAATAATTACTTCAATTTGAAAGCCATTGAGTGCTAAGAAAAGCTGCCTACCCACAATAAACGAGGTTATCCAGCTTAGGCCAGAAGATACCAGAACACTCTCACCGGCACTTTAACTTATAAACAACGTAGAGCTGCTGTCTTCTTGGTTTTGCTCTGTTATTCTGTCCAAAAGGCACCTCCCAGCCATTGGCCCCCACCCCCTAATCACACCGGGTCTCCCAGCCGTGTGTCTGTTCATGACGTGCAAGCACCACCCCCCAAACCTGTAAAGGACCTTACGGGGGTGTCAGTGGAAGCACAGCCCAAAAGGGCAATGACGTGCAGTCCGGCACCCTCACTGTGACCATCACGCTCTGCTCCCAAAAAATATGCGAGTCCTCACAGCTCGACAAAAAGCGAGGGCACGACGGTGCTTTACGGTTAAGTCAGTTATTCCACTAGGCCTCACTTTCTGTCCGCTGTCACTTCAGATAAAGTGGCATGGAAGTGACAATAATATAGTGATGAAACTTGATTGGCAGGGAGCTCTTGGACACACCCACTTTCTGTAGCACACTTGCAGAGAACAATGGAAATGCTTTCCCTTGACATTTGCTTTCATGTGCATGTTTAACTCCTACTCCACCAGCTTGCACTCCATTGAACCATCTGGCAGAACACAGGCTGAAAGACTAGGGGAGTGGCTGTTGAACCTTGCTGTAGCAGCCTGCCTGTAGACTGTGAGAAGCATCGAGTGAAGGAATGGATAAACACTGCAAAATGAGAGACCTGCAAATCGCTTTGGATATTATGGTCTGCTAAGCGAATAAACTAGTGAATATTTTAAAAGCCAGAAAGCCATTATATATCAATCCAAGGGCTGTGCAAGGAGCCAAAGGGTCAAGGTGTGAGGAGGGAGTGAAGCATGGAATCCTGACCTCCCTCAGGGCCCACTGAGGTCAACCGAGCCTGAACCTGCAATCATACTTCAGAGTCATCGTGACGCTCAGACGACTTGCACCTCCAACCTAGTTCCTTCAAGACATCATACATGCCTGATGCTTATTGACAGGGAAAAACCTATACTGATCAACTGCTTCAGTTGAGCTATCTAGTGAGGTTTCTACTCACCTACTGAAAATTCTGAGAGTTTCCTGATATGAGAAATAAATGGACTGCGGTGGGCAACAAAGGAATCTGGTGCCTCCCTTGCTCAGCCCCCAAGAGATAAAACGCTAAAGAGCACACAAGAGATTACCTTCCCAGCGGCACCCAACAGTCACACTTCATGTGAAAAATCCCAATAAACACCGTTTGGGGCCTCCTTCAGAGGACAGCTGTGAGTAGGTGGAAGACCAGGCAACGCTGGTATGAGATGTAGAGGCGGCTGGAAAAAGCCCACGATGGCCCCCCTGCCGATACTTCTGCGTCTTCCCATTCTAAGCTGGAAGCTGAAGGACACCGAGCAAGAACCCATGAAGAGGAACAGGAAGTAAAGCCAGACCGTCTGCAACATTAACATCAAAACTGCAAGTCTTGCACATGCGACACTCATATCGCAAAGACTGCGATGGGCGGCTGGGTTGAGGTTAGGTTTAGGCAGGACCTCATTTTTCATACCATCATATCGCCCAGACATTACAGCGTGGTATACAGTATTTTCAAAAGAAATACTAATCCGATGTTCTCAAGTCCTGGCATTAAGTGATAGCATTTCGGCACATTTTGAAGTGGAGAACCTCCCTACCAAACATTGGAAACACTGTGATATATTGTATTACCGTAATACCATCCAAGCCTAGTTGAGTGTCGAAATAATATTGCCTATGAAATTCAAAGTATGAAATCGCAAGTGATGAGTCAGCACGGTTTTCTGTTTTTTGGCAAAATTCATGGCAACACCCCCAACTTATTTCATAAACTCTGTTAGTAGATAAGTTCTATTTGGCTAGAATTTATTTTTGGTAAATTTACATTTTCATCTCCTATTTGCTTTGGAAATATCTCAAAATTTACTGCAAAAAATTTCATAAAAAAGGGGAACATCAAGACCTTTGGTTTCGAAACATCTCATGACTCTCTGTTGTAATTCCATACACAGGACTCCCATTCCCAAAGTGTCACCAGCCATGCCTTCTCAGCCAGCAACCTGGGAAAGACGAGAAATCCCAGAATGCACCGGCATGACAGAGTGCATGAGGGGGGAAAAGCATTGCTCAGAGCCGACTGTAATGATCCAGCTTCTCCCCGGAGAAGTACAGCATCGAGCTCATTATATAAGAAGTGAACAGAACACTTGAACACTTTCAGTCATCAAACGGGACTCATGGCCCGTCTGGCAAGGCTCATCCCGAGGTAATGAGGGGCGTCGCCAAGAGACACCCTCATTATGAACCTCCAGATTCTCCTTTTCGTGGACTCCTCAGGTTTGTTTCAGTGGTCTTTTGAAAAGTCCTGGAAACATCATCCAAACCTCTTAACATGCAGCTGCAGCTGGATTGGCTGACAGATCTCCTCTGCATGGAGAAAGGTGTTAAAAGCTGCCTCAGCGATACTGTCGATAAGGACTTTGAGCTGCCCGTGTGGAGAGGAAAGGGTCTGAGTGCACGCTGGACTAATGACGTCCTCCATACACTTTCATCTCTATTGTGCCACGGAGTGGTAAGAAGGAATTCAATTAGACGTCTCTCACTTGAAATTAGCGTACTACAATCCTCTGCAATCTATAATTAAAACTACATGGAGTGGCCTGTTTATTAGGAAGAACTGCTCATTAACACAAAAAGTCAGTCCCTACAAACAATGAATTGTGTGACTGAAAATGTACAGGACATAATTTGGTGTACATGTATTTGTTTAACATTATAATGGCTAAGAGAATGTTCTGATGAACAAAAAACATCCAGTCAGCAGCGGTTGTATGGGTGAAAAGCACCTTCTTGATGAGAGAGGTCAAAGAAAAATGGTCAGACTTCTGAAAGCTAACAGGAAGAACGCAAGTGAAAAGTTAACAGCTTGTAATAACAGTGATGTGCAGAAAGGTCTCACTGCATATACAACGCATCAACCCCTGAATGAGTTCTGGGGGCAAAAGTGGGTCCTACCTGGTTCTAGCTAGATGTCCCCAGTAAAGTAGGTCCTACCCAGTACTAGCTATGTGTACCTAATAATGCGTGTAACAGTTTTATTACCATGTAAATAGTCCATAGGTTTTGCAACACTACCCGTTACTAGGCAAATGACCCCTTTAAAGTGGGCCCTACCTGGTAATAGCTAGGTGGCCCTTTTAAAGTGGGCCCTACATGGTACTAGCTAGGTGGCCCTTTTAAAGTGGGCCCTACATGGTACTAGCACTGCGGCCCCACATTCTCAGGGCCTCAGCAGCTTTCACAAACAGCGAGCTGGGCAGTCTCCATTGCTCCTTGGTTGTTGAGCAGCGCAATTACTAAAGCATGCATGTTAAACATATTTTCCAGGGAGAAATAATTGCCTGTTTGGGGAATTTGCATCCAGTTACTGTGACACTTATTGCTAATTGCACTGATCATGCCAAGACCATTTCGGAACCAAGAGTCCAAAACCACCCTCGTTAGCCTAGAGTCCAAACTTGAAGTCCACTTAGACACACATGGCCATTTAATGTGTAGGCAGGGCATCTTATGGTTAAAATGACTTTAGATCGATTCTCAGGATTTCAGCAGAGAAGATAATTAGGTCTAGCATATGTGGGTGTAGATTGTGTTTTTTGTAGGAAATGTTTGGTGAGTATTTCTCACATACCCTGACCTTCTTTAGGGCTTACTTACTATGCCTCAGACACTTACGCTGGTGAAACCTTTTGCAACTTAACCTAAACGACTTTTTGTAACTTTGCTAGCTTACAAGCAATCTTCACATCTTAGAGGAATATTTAATTTCATTGAGGAAGCAAATGTTACACCAAGGTGAACGGGAGGCAGCTATTCAGTTATGGATCCGTGAAAATATCAGGTTCCCACAGTACAATCTGGGCTGTCCCTCCGGGTTCCTTTGGTCAGTGACCACGTCCAATCATATCCACTGTAGCAAGCCTCACTCTATTTCCAATCTTCTAGCAAAATTTTCCCCTCTAAAGTTATAACTTGCTTAACAATAAACCTGTATTCTTCATGGGTCAAGGAGACAAAATCTTTGCCAACCACTAAATGAGATCATTCAAATAACACCGTATAAACCCCACTGTAATTATCACTCTTGAATTCTCCCTTGGGTCCCAACAGCCACTAGTTAAATACCTTTCAGATTCTGATCCAGTTCCTTGGGTGACATTCGGTTTCACAGACAACGCTTCCCTTGGACCAGATGCCATGAATGCTGTTGTGTGCCTTGATGTCAGTGGCAGACACACTTCCTCCCTCCCTCAGAATGTGTCACGTCCCGCATGCGCCGGGAACACGGTCTGGAGCCTCACTGTCTGAAACGTGAGGAGCCCCTAGTGTGAGCTGTCCACAGTGCTGAGCGGCGTGTCCTCACCTCAGTGAGCCCAGGGAAATGATTCCTCCCAAAGGAGCAGAGAAACTAAAGCACGGCATTAAAAAAAAAAAAAAAAACACATTAGCTGTATGTGTTGAATAGACTGATGGTATAAAGATTCCAGAACCGCAACAGCATAAAAGGTTAAAACCTCTGCTTTTTGGGATGGACAGTAAACAGGACTGCCGCTCCCAGCCATTCAGCAGACTATCGTCCTGATAAAGTGCTTTATTAAACATCAAAGGGATCTGACCACAGCACAATGTATAAACTACACTGAAAGACTACAGCGATAAACCAAAGACCACTGTACAATGTATAAACTACGCTGATAGACTACAGCGATAAACCAAAGACCACAGCACAATGTATAAACTACACTGATAGACTACAGCGATAAACCAAAGACCACTGTACAATGTATAAACTACACTGATAGACTCAGCGATAAACCAAAGACCACTGTACAATGTATAAACTGTGTTTGGTTCGGGGGGGTTTGTCATCTGAAAGTCTCCAGTGCAAAGAAAAACAGTGTCACAATTTGGAAACACACCAGGTGCACAGGAACAGCACTTTCAGGAATTTAAACAACTATGAAAACGAGATGAGGTGGTGGGGGTGTCACACGCCTATACACTGCATCATGCGTCATAAAAGGGATGCAGGCAGCAAGGAGAGCGCTGCGGTTAAAGGGGTGGGAAAAGGTGACTGGGAAGAGCCAGCAGGGGGGCGGCTGACGTGCCCGTGGGGAAGGGGCTTAACCTGACATGCTGCAGCGTAAAAATTCTGCCGTACAACAAGGAAAAGCGAGGAGAGAGAAAAAAAAACAAGCATCAGCTAAACCGCTAAACCTGAAGATGAAGCTGCGTCCTCCAAGAACGCAGGGAGGGTATGTGGCTCTGCGGGTTTGGGCGCTGTGCTCATGATCGCAAGGTCGCCAGTTCAAGTCCCGGGGCTGGTGGAGTGATGTCACTGTTGGACCTTTGAACAAGGCTCTTAACCCCAATTGCTCCAGGGACGCTGCTCAGATCCTCACATGCATGTAGCACAAGTCAAAACTGCCCTAAATAAATGTACGACGGAGGGCTAATTTATATCCGACTGCCGACCAAAGACTGACGTACAAGGCAGATAAAGGGTCTGGGTGGTGAGCCGTTCTTACACATGCAGAACCAATCACCATTAGCAAGTCCTTGTACATTTAAGCTATGATGTAAATTCATCAAGCACGGCTGCATGTTTCCGTTTAATTAAGGGAAGAATATTACCCTAGAAAAATGCTATAACTCCCGCCACCATAAATCTGCTTCCCACCAGAATCACATCTTAAAGGTTTCCCAGAAGCTATTTTGTGCAGAACTCTTTGACACAAAAAAGGACTGAGCTTAGTGTCAAATGCTTTGAGCTCGATTTAACAGTCCGGCTACCAAATAAATAAATAAATGAAACCAAGGGGATTATGAAAGAGAACCTTACACAGCTGGAAGCAAAATTCATCATAAACTAGATATGGCAGATAAGGGTTTGCAAACATGCGGCATAACACTAACACTACGAAGACAACTTTGCCAGCACAGACATTACAGAACGGCTTTGTATTTCACTTAAAAATGAAGGCCTTTCAATGGGTGATGTCACACGCAGGACAACGTGGCTCTTTTCCTGCAGACACCTGAGCACAGTGGTCAAAACCATGCAATTGCATTGGGAAGGTTATTAGCTTGAATCCCATGATCAGGGAAGCCAACCTGAATTGCTCTAATTAAATATACGGTTGCATTTGAATGGACAAAAATATAGACTGCTTTAGTTAAGCAAGGAAATGTTTTAGACATGAAGAGTCAGAACTGCTACTTCCTTAAAAGGTAAGCCATCTTAATGAGAAAGCAAGCAAAAATATTTATGGACAAGAAAGCTTGGATGAGGTGTTACATTAAATGGGTACATTTAAAAGCAAGTATAAAATTACCAAAAAAAAAAAAAAAAAATCGTCAGTCAAATCACTTTCGCTAATTTATGGTCAAGGTCAAGAAGGATGATCATATCCTAAACAACTTATGCAGTCGGATCGCACACAGATAAACCGTGATCCATACAGCAGTCCATTGCAGGGCATGCGCGCGCACGCACGTACGCACGCACGCACACACACACACTAAAGGCAGTTTAGGTACATCACTAGATTGTCAAATAAAATAAATAAATTAATTAGTTAATAATAGTATCAGATTTTCCCTAATGTTGCCATTTTGTATTTTTTTTTTTGGAAATATTACTTTGAAGTCATCATAAAGTGCCTTGAAACAAATTCTGTGTAAGTATTCACTACACAACATACAGTAGCATAGCAGGCAAACCTTCATTGGCCGAAAGCACATGCATGGATCCGGATCCGGATCCGGCTTAAGCGCAGCGGCCTGGGCATCCTGGGCAGCCACAGGAGCTGCTTAGCTAGCTGCCCAATGACACATCAGCATCTTATCGTCACTGAAATATGATCAGCCAATCAGCATGAGATCACGGCTGACCGTCGTTATGGGGCTCCTCCCATCCACTGCTGCTCCTCCCATCCACTGCTGCTCCGTGCTGTCAACGTAGGGCCACGAGGAGACACGTGCCCCGACTCAGCGGCGATTCCGGTCTCGGCGATACGGACTGCGACAGTACATGACACCGTCCTTGAGAGGACGTCACAGGACAAACACGCCTGGACTACTGGTCAATGCAGAAGACAGGGCCTCCACAGCCAGGTTAGCGCACCACCACATACGACACAGAGCTGTTCATACAATACGATAAACGAGACTGTCAGCAGCGGAATGAATGATGGGGGAGTGGATTTAGACATTTCTGCTTTTTTTCTTGTGATGCTCATGGAGGTTTAGCCGGGGGGGGGAGTTCTGACAAATACTCATCATGAAGGTGTCAGTCTTACAGAGCAGCGGACAATCAAATCAACCTCCCCGCATCCATTCCCTTGCCACTCCTAAGTGACCTTAATCTCACTCTCAACGAGCCTCTCAGTAGACCAGCAGACAAAAGAGATATGTGTACTTGACCTCCATTTTTAGCACTCCCATTTGACTCCACTGGGGGGGGCTCAAGGATGTAGGGTCATCTATTCTGTCCCCAACTAGCTACCCACATCCGCCAGGCAGCAGAGGGACGCGGCAGCCGGGACAGACACTGCAGTGCCTCCTACATGCCCGTCTGGAGACCGAAGGCTGTTGCTCAGTCTGTCTGAAGGGGCCGCTTTGGCCTCACGGCGTTTAAAGGGCTCACGGTTAAATCTGCGGCGACCCCATAATGAACCCCCCAGCGATGACCAGACACACAAGCAGATTCGGGTCCTCTGGGTCATCCCTGCGTCCTGATGGAGAAAAAACCAGGACGATCTTGAGGTGCTTTTTCCATACAAATAAAAATGGCAGAGTGCCAACTGGGAAGAGCTGTGACCGAACTCACAAGAAGGCAGCCCTCCATGAGCCACCCCCCGCAGTCAAAAACCCCACACCAAACCCCCTCCCCCATATGCACACAGAGTTTTAACAGCTAGAACCCAGCAAGCAGATAACCAAACGGCCTACAGAGAAGCAGCCTGTAGATATTGGACACACCACATCATGAAAGGAAGATTTACACCCCGCATGCACCATTAGGGATCCAAGCTGAACACCTGAAAAGCCATTCTAAGTTTCAAACATCTATTAAAGAACTCATATTTAGTAACGGTCTCAAATCTTCAAATTGTGGAAGGTTAACCCTGGAAACAACATGGCAGTATTAACTAATCAATGAATTATAGATGGCTAACACCCCCCATAACAGTCTAATAAATAAAGTGTCACTTTGCTTACCTATGTCGAATTCCGGTAGTGTCATGGTACCATTTTCAAACACAGAACAGAACCCCCCCCCCCGACAGATTGTTAGCTGAGTCAGTATAGCCATTAAACCTTTATTCAGCATCGCAGTGCTACACAGCTGTGTCGACGTGGTGCGTTATGCAACAGACCGGAGGAGCTAGGTGGGTAAATAAGCCAAATGCGGGGGCTTGACAGCAGCCAGCTAGAAGCGGCGCGTGACAGACCCCTCCAAAGGAGTGCGCGGCCGGCCCACAAAGGCATCCCACCTCACATTTAATGCACCATTAAACAGAAGGAGAGTCACCTCATCCCCCATAACCCTGACCAGGAAAAGCAGCTGAAAGACTGATGGTGGGAGTCACCCCTTGTTGACCAGGTGCTCTCACGCAGCTCTCCTAAATAAATCAGTTTCTAACGTAATCACGACGCCAGGCTATTCCATCGAGGAAATAAAGAGTTTGATTATGTTTTGAAAATAAATAAAGTCACGTCTTCTTCCCATATGCAAAGAAATCCAACTTCTCTGTATTACCTTCAGCCACTTCATGTCCCGCTAGCCTGGAATTAAAATCCAGATGCTGCGTATGTAAACTGTCCCGTATACTTGCCCCTATCTCCGCGTCTGTCCTTCATTATTAAAATTTCCGCCTTAAAAAGTCATCCTTCGCGTGTCAGAGTGCTGATGAGACAAGGGGGTCCCTGGAGTATTAAGTACATCAAAATATTTCACGCCCACAAATACGGAGCCAAACGCAAACCTGTACTATTAAAGAGTCACCCTATTAAAAACTCATACCGTCTTTTATAAAATAAAATGAATTAAGCGCCCACTGAAATTCCTACATTGGGTTCCCTGTTACGTAAAATAACCAGGAAGGCGACAAAGATCCACAATAAATAGATGCTCCACAAATGTAACCCAACTGTACAAGTATGACATTGCATGTTATGAATGTGTCGCACACCTACAGATGGCCAATTACATTATAAACCCTTGTTGAAAAAGAAAAAGATGCATCCATTTCATTATGAGACACGGGGGAGACAAAAAAAAAGAACTCTGGGAATATTTGAAGCGGCGTTGTTTTGAATGTCATTTTCACCCAAACTGTTTTCTCTAACTCGGTAAATAGGAATAGAAAGCATAACGTTTGGTACCCACGTCAACAAATTTACTAAATATACGACATAAAACTTCAGAGTGCTTTTATGCACCAGCCTATTTTCTTTTTCTGAAGATTTAGAAAAAGCGAGATTCAGCGGTCATTTAAAGTCTTGCGATTTCAAAGGCTGCTTTGAGCAATAAATCCAGTTCTGAGCAGAGGTTAGTAAATATACCGCGTATGTGATTCCCTTTCCTCACTGTTGCTTCACATAAATGTTTCACAAATGTATAAACGCTTTAAAAATGATTCACTTACGGGTCTATTGTGTACTATACTTGCTCATACAATGCAACCGGTCTAATTTTTTCGCACAAGCAAACGCCAACAGGCCGGCAGTCCGTATGATTTTCCCTTTCGGTGGTGATAATTACCGTTTACTGTAGGGACCAGTGATACCTGCGAAGCCCGAGGTAACGGTGCCTAATAAAGCCCGCTGATAACTTCCAGCTGAAAGGTGTGACTAACGCGGTGCTGAGGGGAGCCGGCGGCGGGGGCGGAGATGTACGCTACTTCACGCTGGCAATTACCGTTCAGTTCCTCCCAGGCGATCGCAGTTTAACATCCCCCGAACCACATTTAAAATTTCAGAAAATCTTGCACACAGTCCTTGCAAGTGCTCGGTGTTTCTTTTTAAAACGAAGACTTTAGCTCCAACAAAGAAAGAATTAAGTCTCCGCCTATTGCTTCTCCATATTATTATTTGTCCACCTGAAAAGCACGTTGTTCTTCGGGATGAAAGACCACTAGAGATATTCATTAATATACCGAAGCAAATCACTCCGATCAATACGCATGCAAATGTTTCATGGGGAAGTACTATGGAAAAGCAGGAGGATAGTGTAGGCAAAGGCACGCACCTGAAAAGCGAAGGCAGAGCTCTCCTTTTCGCATGAATAAAGCTTTCTTCTCCCAGCCGCGAGGGCAGTGGCCGCTACCGCTACCGCACGCTCGCGCTTACCGACGGGACCGCTTTCCGATTCAGCCCCGGAAGCTGAATGCGGGCGTGCCGGCGCCCCGGAACGTGTGTAGGCGGATGCCGCGGCACTGCGGTTCCCTGGCAGATGATGGAAAAATAGCAGCAAAGCCTCGAACCCCGCCCGGACCGCGACAGGCTGACACCGCAAAGGCGGCCGCTGTCCCAGCAACACAGGCGACAACTAATACAGACCCCAAGCTCATCTGCACCCTCCAAGTGTTTCAGCAATAAGGAAAAAACAGTCGCTTTAATAAGATACGATGCATGTCAATGCATCACTTCGTCATTACGTACATCAAATTATGCTTTAGTTTTGCTTTGACGAATCTTTTTAAATTATTAGAGTGACTATAAAATTAATTTTGGGGAGCCATTTCATAATCCTGCTACACATAACAAGCAAGCCATTTCCTGCTATCAAGTATAACCATGCAGACACCATTCATACACCCCCCGCGGTGAAAGAATTGAAACTGCAAATCAGTCGCTATTCAAAGTACGGCTTATCTAAGTATTTTAACTGATTCTAGACCAAGTTTATTTTCATTCTTACAGAAATCCCCTTCAATCATTATTACACAACGCAACATATACAATGGGCTTTGAACGAAAACGTAATATAAAAGCAGTGATAAGCCATATTGATTTCCCCTCGGAATATATACCATGTACACCTCAGAGCCACTTTGCAGAAATAAATTCCGTCCTCTCCTTGCAAACATGATTGAGTGCTGAACACTGCGGATACATTTTTGCTCTTAGAGAACAAAACATCTCCCTGCACCTGCTTTGAGTCACCATACCAAGGCAGTCCTTTGTCTTGTCATCCCACCAGCATCATTGGAAATAGGGACTTACTGTAGGAACAGCCCTGCTGCTGGGCTATGTTTGGTTTTGTGCGCTTGGAGCTCTTTGCCTGATGTCCCTGCCATTATTTGTGGCCTTTCATCCATCTTTCCGTTGTTAAACCAGTACAAGCAAGTTCACAAGTTTGTGGTGTGTTGGTGAACAAACCAAACCAAAGATCAGAAGTCTGCAGGCTTGCATAACAATAGTAGCAAGACAAGAGCAGCTACAATTGGTCTTGCAGCCAGAAAATATAATTAAGTAGCAGCTTTCACCCACAAACTGTAGGATTTTTTAAAATTTGCATGAAATATTCATGCCAAAACTGTATGCTGTACATCTGATCCAGTTTCTCCTTTGGATCTCTATTTCTTCTTTAGTCCCTAAATAAATCTGAATAAAATGTTGCAGTGGATTCAAATTAGCCAAAATCAAATAATGGTAGAGGGTGATACGGTGGTGCAGACCTCTGGGACCTGGGTCTGAGTCTCTGCCAGGGTTGCATGCATGTGGAGTTTGCATGGGTGAGTGACTGGTGTGAGAGTGTGACCTGTGATGGGTTGGCGTCCCATCCTGGGTTCTTCCCTGCCTTGCGGCCTGCGGTGGGTTGGCACCCCATCCTGGGTTGTCCCCTGCACATAAGCTCCGGACCCCCTACGGCCCCGAACAGGATAAGCAGTTTCAGAAAATAATGGCATACTTTTCGATAGATAATCATCTGAGGGGATGAATATCTCCAGAGAAGTGTGAAATTAGTTGCCCAGAAATGTTAGCAAAGACATTAATGAGCAGAAACAAGCTTGCGCGTTACACCTTTAGATCCTCCTCTTGCGTTTATGATTGGAAAATACGGCTGTTGCAGGGTGCGCTTTGTGTAACCGAATGATTAGACTTCTGCTCAGCAGTGTGTGAATTACCCAAACAAACAAAGAATGCACCTGCTAATCGGTATGCAGCGCACTGCTGAACTATAAAAGGAAAAAATGCTGTGATATGGAGAGGCATGGAGCGTGCTGACTCAGTGACTGCGTGCTGTTGGTTCAGGCATCTAGGACTCTGGGCATTGGAATCCCACTTCTGCTTTGTGCAAGTGGAGTTTGCATATTCCCCAGGCTGCATAGTTATCTTCACAGTACTCATCTAATTTAATTAAATTAAATAGTATTAGTTGAAGTACAAGAATAGTGCAACTTTAGTAACATTTAGTAACAGTATAACTTTTAATTGAATTATTGTCCCTAAATGGCCCATGGTACGTGAATCTATGTTCTCAGATGAATCCCACCCAGGATGCACTATTCCTGCAGCACTTGGCTTCCTGGAACTCCAGACACCTGCTATGACCCGGCTCAGGACAGGCAGTTCAGGTGGGATGGATGCTGCGAAGCGATGGTAAGTTATGTATAGTTATGAAAGTTAGATAGAGAGCTATAGAAAACGGGGCTTGCACAGGCTGCTGGGTCTAAGGCTGGGCCTCCTCCTAGCAAATAGGACCCCTGGAGGGATGTCAAAGTCAACATTTTCGAAATGCAGACCGAAGGAACCTCGCTGAATAAGACAAGGAACAAGTGATGATGAATTATTTAATACCTTAGGAAAGTCACTCGACATACAGCATCAGTCAAAAGTTTGGACATGCCAAGCTATAATAAAGTGATAGTGCTGGAGATGCAGTCGCATCACATGACCTGGTCACCTGACCTAAACGCAGTAGAAATGAGGAGTTTGACCAGAGTGTGAAGGAAAAGCGGCCAATGAGAGCTCAGCATATATGTGAGCACTCCTTCAGGACAGCTGGAAAAGCATCCCAGGTTGTCACCCGTGGAAACTGGCATAGAGGAGCAATTGGGGTTGAGGGCCTTGCTCAAGGGCCCAATAGAGGCATCATTCTGCCAACCATGGGATTTGAACTGGCAACCTTCTGCGTCACAACCCACAGAGCTGCCCCCGACAGATTAATTTAGCTTTAATTTAATACTGTTTTTGGTCAATGAATAATTCCATATCTGGTATTTTATAGTTTTGACATCCTAATTATTGATATTGTAAAAATAGTATAAAAAATCACTATGTGTAGGTGTAACGCTACTGTCTAACTGTAAAGGTCTAATTGAAAAGAGCAGCAGCAGATTCTTTCTGGAAGAGGCAGAAATTAACTATTATACTCCCAATCACAGCTTTTCAGCAAATCCTAAGAGGTCAAACACGACGATTCTTGCCATGATGCACTCAACTCGCCTGATTTTTAATTCATCATTATATCCAGGTAATTATCCAGTGAAGAGTCGCATAATATATCAGTTAACAGATAGGCATTAGCCAACATTCATTACAAATTATGACGTCGACATCAGACAGAATCCCGGAGAAAATTCTTTAAATGAACTATTATTTGCTGAAATGGGTCTGATGCATCAGTCTTGGTCAATATCGCCACCAATATTTAGACATTACTCAGCATTCTAAGTTAGGGGCACAAGAACTAAAGACATAAGTACTGAAACAATGGAGATGGTCACTAAAGTCTACCAAGCGGGCAGGACGTCGCTGGGGTGCCACTGTCCGCAGGGCCGGTGGAAGCCCACATGACGCCCTAGGCCAGGGTCTCTGCTGTCCACAGGGCCGGTGGAAGCCCACATGACGCCCTAGGCCAGGGTCTCTGCTGTCCGCAGGGCCGGTGGAAGCCCACACGACACCCTAGGCCAGGGTCTCTGCTGGCGCCCCAACGCCCCCAAAGAAATAAAAACTGCAACAGATGACAGATTAACGCTTTCTTAAAGTCATACGTTGTCGTCATCTATTGGATCACGTTACTTTTGATTCTGACACCCCAACAAGAGAACAGTAACAGCCCTTCACTTGTGATGCTTCCCCCCGCCCCCCCCCAGACCATGCTAACCCAAGTGTCTTTGACAGCTCTCGCCTCCCCCACAATGCACGCTGCCAGGTGTAAGTGAAACCGGCTGGCTTAGTGGGTTAACCGGCCCTGACTGTCTGCATTACATGGTGTGGGTGACACACATATTCAAGAGATCTGAAGGAGTAACATCATCGACATCAGATTTACTACAATATATCGGTTATCGGTATCGGGCAAAATTTCCACTGATCAAGTGCATCTGATTTTTCTGACAGTGTAGCTGGGACAAAAATAAATGTCGGTCCTAGTGTTCCCACACTTTCTAGCTTAGTTTCTAAAGTTAACAAAATATACACATTATAAAATTAACACATCATACACTTAAATCCACATAGCTATAGAAGATATAATTTAGAACAATACGATTTATAACTCGCTTTTACCTGAACTGTATAACATTCTATACCTCCAACTTTAATTCTATACCTTCCACTTTTTTACATTTTCCAAAAGAAACAATTCCTTTTCACCCTAGATTATTCCAACCATTCATTTCTAATATAATTTATTGCGTACCACAGCAAAGTGTTGTCGATACATTCCAAAGTATTCCTGTGAGGCTGAGTGATAGAGTGTCATTGGGGTTGGGTAAAATCTAGGCTTGCTCCAGTTCCACCAGCACACCATCACAGTCCTTTGGGTGGAGAAACATAACGGGTTTGCCGTGAGCTCCAATCCTAGGCTGCTCCGACAGGGTTCTGATGTTCTTCGCCTTAAGGTCCACTATGGCAGCATCGATGTCATCTACCTGTGCCCAACGTATAATTAAAAAGCACATCTTAAAAATCAGTGGCTACAGTCTCTATAGATACATGCATACATCATAACACCTGATTATCATTTGAATGAGGAAGGTCACCTATGGTTAGAACAAGCAGGAACAACTAGAGATTGTCTCATTCCAAGTACTGTGCTACATTGTAATGACATTATACTTTATAGTGAGATTATAATGTTAAACCACCATCATAGTGGTAGTCATAGTGATGCTCGTAGTGTGGAAAACTGCAAATGCTTTTTCAAAACATTACAATTTTTAGGCCTATATTTTTTGCACACAAACATTCATAACATACAGGATACCAGTAAAACCTACATTACTGATGCTGAATGATTTGGAGCGTTAAGACTCTCGATCAACAGCAGAACCATTGCAGCACGCAATATAAATCGTAGGGTTTTCTGTCAGCAAAAATCATACCTCGATACAAATATGGTGCATCCCCCCGGACTTGTTCTTCGCCAGAAAGCCTGCGATGGGACTCTTCTCCCCCAGCGGGTGCAGGAGCTCCAGTTTGGTGTTGCCGAGCTCCACGAACACCGTGCATACGCCGTGCTCCGGCAGGGGGACGACGGCGCTCACCTGGGCGCCCAGCATGTCGCGGTACAAGGACGCCGCCTTCTCCAGGTCCGGCACGGCGATGGCCACATGGTTGAGCCTACCGAGTCGCCACAAGGATCCGGGGATACCGGGAGACGGAGGTCCGGCGGCCGCATAGGCTCTCAGCGCGGGGCGCAGGCAGCCCACACGCCGGAAAAGGCCACCAGCTGGAAGAAAACACGTTACCGTGTTACCCATTATCAGAAGGAAAAATATACATGAATTCGTTTATTCATCTATGACTGATTAATTTCACAATTAATCACAATGTAACACAAACTTTAAACCATCCATACTTACTATCTAGTTTACATTGCACTGTCAGAGGGAAACATGGATTTTGCTTTTTGAAGTACACTTTAAATCAGTGCTTTTGCCAAATGCGGCATGAAAGATTTTACTTACAATTTACAAAAGACGAGTTTCACTAGATTTAATACACTGTGCAAGATTATTCAAATACATTTACAATGAAACGATAAAATTGCGAGTTATTAGTCTATAAGACGTTTCGCTACTTTATCCAGACAGCTGTATCACTAAAGTGATTCTCTTTATCAGGCAGTTTGTGATTTTCATTAAACGATTAAAATTTTCCCAAAAGTCTCATGGTTACGTTGCTTCGTAGGGTACCTCACCTGCAACCTTCAACATAGGCGCCGCCATATTTTCAAACAGTAACTTTATTTAACAGGTTTCCGAACAAATTTGCGAAATGGCGCAACAGCTTAACTTGAACAGCAACCAAAACATGACAGTCGTTTTATTATGAATTGTTTGATTTCCTGATTTAAAAATAGATTTTTGTTGTGTACTTTAAATTATGTCAGAGCAACATCGTGACATAACAATATTTTCATCCGATATAAAATAATATTCGCATCTTCTGAGATATTCTTCACATATCGATCAAACAGGAGTACGGTGTTTTAATCAAATTAAACGTTAATATTTTTTATAGAAGTTAGCATAATGTGGAAATGTGTATTTGAACGCTAGTTTCTAACCGGACTTTCTATTGCTATCGGACGTTTGTTTCCGGGGGAAGTATTTTCCTGTGGCTCCATATGCGGCTACATGTGAGTGCAACGATGGCAGACCAGCAGAGTATAGAAGACACGATGGAACGGTGTCTAAAGCTTTTAAATTCTAACACTGCACATCCCGAGATGTTTCTTAGGTAAGCTTAATACGAAGAGAAAATACTGTGTTTGACGATTATCTGTAAGTTTTGATTTAAAATGTTCAATCAATAATGTTACTTTGCCGATTGTCAGCAACTATTCAGCGATGCCTGACTTGTGTAGCAAATGAAGATG
This sequence comes from Mormyrus proboscirostris, assembly GCA_026779585.1. Lineage (NCBI taxonomy): Eukaryota > Metazoa > Chordata > Actinopteri > Osteoglossiformes > Mormyridae > Mormyrus > Mormyrus proboscirostris. The sequence continues at coordinate 13,987,479 of JAODKF010000022.1, read as the reverse complement.
TACAGGTCTATTCGAATTATTTTGCAAAGATTCTTTATTGAATATCCACAGTTATCTCAAAGTAGTACTAATAATCAAGCCTATTCGTAACTGAACTATTTTGTGTATTTTCTGGTCCTTTATACAAGTGTTCAGGATGGACTGACATCGGAATTCACTTCCCTCACGAAGACACTATATGATCTGCACAAGGCACATGAACCTGTGGGAACCAAGGGAAGCCCCCTGGAGCAGCTGGTGGTGGAGAACTTTGACGAGGAGCAGATTTGGCAAGAGTTGGAGCTTCAGAATTTGCCCATTCTGAGGCACTTTGAGCTCACTGTTAAGAAGGTAACCAGTGACATGGATATTATGATCACTGAGGAAGATGACAGCAGGAGTGAAGATGAAGTAGCTGAGGAAAACATCACTGATGTAGAGGAGGAATTGAGTGAGGAAGAGGAAGGGGAGGAAGAGGAAGGGGAGGAAGATGATGAGCAAGTAGAGGAACAGAGACCAAAAGCCAAAAAGTCTTCATCCAGGGATGTGGAAACGTTCTCAGATGAGGATTCCGACGTGGACTTTGATGTGGATGCATTGGAGAAACGGGCTAAGCAGCGGCAACAGATACAACGGAAAACTAGAAGAGAAACAGGATTTGGTTCTGAAGTAGATGACAGGTTCTTCAAGCTTTCAGAAATGGAGGCCTTTCTGGAGGACGTGGAAAAGAAAGAAATGGATGGAGATGATGGTGATAGTGAGATAGATTACTTCCAGGACATTCCATCAGGTGAAGAGGATGAATTGGATGTGATGGCTGAAAGGAAGAAGGTAACTTTCAGGCCCCCCTGCCCACATCCATTAGTCATTTCAGTTCTGAATATTAACTGTGGATTACAAATCTATACATGAATATTTTCTCCATTTCTGCTTTAGGAGTAAATTGATCAGGGAAGAAATTCTGATGCGTACAACTCACATGTATTGTTACACGCCTTGTGTTTATCCAGCAAAAGAAAAGTTCGAGAAACCTGAAATACAAGGACTTCTTCGACCCCATTGCAGAGGGGTTGACCAAGGCAAGCCCAGCAGAAGATGATGGTTTGGAGTTTGAAGATGATGAAGAGGGAGAAATAACTATGCAGGAGGAGGAGGAAGATGATGATGATGATCAGGAGGAGTTTAGTGAAGAGTAAGTGCTTAAATGTTGACATTTTTACATGGTATTTTTAGAGAAGCTAAGCCAAACATCTTTATGCTAATAAATAAAATTGTTGTTATGTTTGAAACCAGCACTCTGCATTTAATCATACTTAATTTACCACTGCCATTTGTTTGACACTGGAGCTTACAGTCATAATATTTATATGAAAGCTAATATCCAGACTAACTGGCATTGCAAACCGCCTTCCATGTAGGGAAGACGTGAGTGAAAATGAGGAGAGCCGGGAAGCCAGGGAGCCCTTGAAGAAGGTGACTTTTGATCTACCAGATGAAAGCGAGGGGGAGGAAATGGAAGAAATCTTTGGCGGAAGGAAACACAAAGCAGAAGAGGAGGAGGGCAAGTCACCGTTTGAGAAACGACAGGCAAAGGTATTTACAAAGAGAGCCTTTGGGTTTATTCTGTTGTAAACGAACAATGTGCGTCCATGATCTGTTTGTTTTTATTTGAATAAAAGGCAGATGAAATGCACCTAAGACAAATGTGTATGGAAGACAAACAGGTTTTCTCTTGTCATTGCTTAGAAAGTTGTAGCGGTGGCTTCTGGCATCCAAAAAAAAAAAGAGAGAAGGATTTAGTAAAATAATTCCAGCCCTATCAGTGACCATACTGCACAGAAATATGGAGAGAGATGCTGTGCCTCTCTGTAGCTGAGAAGCGAGAAAGCGTCTCACGCGGCCGTTCTCCACAGATGGCAGAGAAGATCCAAGAGTTGGAGAAGGCTGCGCTGCAAGAGAAGCCTTGGCAGCTGACCGGCGAGGCAACTGGGCAACTGCGACCGGAGAACAGCTTGCTGCAGGAGGACTTGGAGTTCGACCAGGCTGCCAGAGTCGGTGCGTCTCCAGCTTGCCATTAGTGCTACTCCGGAGGTCACCGCCTGCAGTCAGGCAGCGCTGCTCTAAAACCATTTCCTGGCTAATTTACCCACAATCGCTGGGCAAAAACAAGGTCCCAGCCCTTTGGGTCTGTGCACTCAAGGGATGCTGTAACCATGAAACTTGATTAAGAATTGTTTGATAATACTTTGATCTTTCTAATCTGTACTCCAGCCCCTGCAATAACAGAGGAGACGACTTTAAAACTAGAGGACATTATCAAACAGAGAATAAAGGACCAGGTTGGTGCTTTGAGATCCTCACCTTGCCTAGCCCCATCCACACAACCCTCTAAGAGAGCCAGGAGTGAAAGGAAAATAATTCATAGAACGAATTGATCTATTAAACATGGCTGAAAAAAAAGTTGAAGGTTCCCGATTGAGGGGACTGCTTCTGACTTCTGCTTCCGGCCAGGTGTGGGATGATGTGGTCCGCAAAGAAAAACCAAAGGAGGACGTGTTTGAGTACAAGAAGAGGCTGACCTTGGACCATGAGAAGAGCAAGCTGAGCCTGGCAGAGGTCTACGAGCAGGAGTACCTCAAACAGACAAAGGTAACGTCCTGGTATCACACTAGTACACTGAAGAACTGGCCCACATCTCGCTTTCTCATTCTACCAGCCCCC
>JAODKF010000022.1:13972292-13984769 GCA_026779585.1 Mormyrus proboscirostris | reverse complement strand
TGATTGACATTCTCACCACATGTGTAAATGATCTAGCAAAAGGTGGAGGAAGAGGAGAACCCAGCCCACGTGGAAATCCAGAAGCTTATGGACACTCTGTTCCTGAAGCTGGACGCTCTTTCCAACTTCCACTTCACGCCCAAGCCTGTGAGTAGCACCGCCCCTGTGCTGTTTAAAGTTGGTTCCCGTGTGGTAAATTGGAAAACCTTTTGGGGCCAGACCGCAACAAATACGAGAGAGAGGTAATACATTAGCCTGTCGGACAAGAGTGCTTCGTAAACCAACCATGTCATCGCATTCCTTGTAGCCGGCCCCCGAGGTGAGGGTGGTCTCTAACCTGCCGTCCATCACCATGGAAGAGGTCGCTCCCGTCAGCGCCAGCAGCACAACCCTCCTGGCTCCTGAGGAGATCAAGGTGAGTCTGCCCCGCGGACGTGGGTCTGGCGTGAAGGGCCTCCTGTTTCCATCACCTCATATTCCCCCCCCCTTTCCCAGGAGAAGAACCAGGCCGGAACCTTGCTTGGCGACTCGGAAAAGTCAGCCACAGATAAGAAGCGGGAGCGGCGGAAGAAGAAGAAGATGAAGCGCATCCGGCTGCAGGAGAAGGAGAAGAAGCGGAAGCTGCGGGAAGCCGGCAAATCTGGGGAGAACAAGAAGCAGACGAAGGCTGAGGCGGCAGAGGGTCTGAAGAAGCTCACGAGAGGAGGAGGAGCGGCTCTGCTGAAGGTCAGAGGCCCCTTTTCCCTCTGCAAGTGAATCACGGTGAAAGCTGTGTGAATCATGGTCCAGCATTTAAGTGACGATTCTGGAAAATGCGTAATAAGTCATGACACTATTTAAAAAGCTGCACTAAAAATAACAAAGAACATGCCCTGTGGAGCAGAACACTTGTAGTTTTTCTGCTTGTTAAGTCATTGTTTACCTCGCCATCACTTGTGTTGTATTGAATATCCAACTTCATTTGAAGCACGTGTATAAAAGGATTCAAGAGTAACGTTCAGCAGTACGGTAGAGATGCACATTGGCATTAGGTGATTTTCCACATCTGTGCCACACTATTATCCAGCAGTGAAATGCGGTCATTCGCCACGTCGGTTTGGCCCAGCTGGTTTACGTGTTCGTGTTTTGCCCAAACAGGACAACGGGAAGGACAAGGCCCTTCGATCCTCTCAGGCATTCTTCTCACAGCTGCAAGACCAAGTGAAGACGCAGATCAAAGGAGCGAAAGACCAGGCATCCAAGAAGAAGAAGCAGAAGGAGATTTCAGCCAGCAAACTCAAATTATAATGGTGCTGTGCTTGGAACATGTTTTTTGTACAGCTCACTTTTTGATTTTTTTTTTTTTTGTCTGTACATGCACCATTGAAGATAAACACAATAAATAGAATTTGTGAAAGGACACCGTCCAACTTATTTTTAAAATTGTTGTATACAGATGTCATTGATCAATGAGACTTAGTGTTGGTTTATGGATTTGATTGTGCTGTTAACTAACAGCCTCAAGCCATTAAAATGCATTTTTTGACAACAGACTTGCTAGGCTTTCAATAGACCGTATTATAGGAGTTATGTATATCATATCAGAACATATTGTAGTTTTTAGTGTAAAATCTGCGTATGTGTAACTTTATTGTGGATTTTATTTGTTATTGATATTTTTAATAAAGAGGCAAACAGTCGTTATTCAAAGAGAGATCCATCCACCCATTCTACTTATCTTGTTAAGCGAGGGGCAGAGGGCCGGCCGGATGAGGTTCCAGTAAATTGCAGGGCAATCACACATTATGGGCAATTTAGAGATGCAAAATAATCCAATTGTCTTTGGACTGTAGGAGGAAACCCACGGGACATGAGGAGAAAGAGCGAGCTTCACACGCACTAAGCAGAACTGAAATTCGAACCACTCGCAAAAAATCAGCTGCATAAAAAGTGTAATGTTAACATTACCCACTGTAAATATTTTTAGCGTTCAAAAACAAATTAAACGTTCCTTCTGAACATTGTGGTCTTCATATACAAACATATGCCTCCAGTAGCAAATGTATATTTAGGCTGCTTGCTTACGAAACCATACCATATTATCAGGGATCGTCTGTCCGTTACATGCACAAACGGGTCCGTGGCAAAATGTTTTGACCAAAATACCATTAATTTTAAACATATCAGAATTCAGCACAGCGTTGCCCATTATATCATCCTTATAATTACTAAATCAGTCTATCAATCGCAATCTAGAAAAGATCATCGGGATAGTTGTTTAACGTTAAGTAGTAAATAAAGCATTTAAGAATCTACTATCCTGTATGAAATTGCGTGTTTTTTTAAACTGCTTATGTAGGCTGCATGAACGTGTAAAAAATAAATTGCTATACATTTAAACGCTGGGCTCTTTAAACTGTACGATTACAAGCTCGATTGCTATGGTCTAGACAGGATGCTGCGTTTGACTACTTCTGCCTTTTAGTCAGATAGCGGGATAAGTGTTTGCTTTTGCGCACGATTTGATCAGCCGGATAAACAGGACGTTTCTGTACGTTTCTGGGCACGTCGGGGTAAAGTTATATATTTTCAAGAAATAAGTGACTTTTCTAAAATGTTTTTACTATAGAAGAGCGAAAGCCAGTCTGTATGATACTGCATCACATGCAAAAGAGGACATTAAAGTTGCCATTTCTTTTGTTCCAGGTTGTTTTATTTGCCAAGTACTGTAGTTTAATGAAATCACGAGTATCAGATTTTTCGTAGCAGCAAGTACGTCTTTGTATTCGAACTCGCTAAAACTGTATGCTGTATAGTAAGTATTTTTTTCTTTAGCGCGGTTTATTAAACGAATGGGACAGAAACTTGCCTTAAAGAAAAGACACTTTCTTGACGCGGTTAGGTTTTATGGCCGAGCGACGCTCGTCTTCGGCTGTCAACAAGAAGAAAACCCAGGGGAGATTATCACTGAAAAAAAAGAGGCAGGGAAGCAGAGATGATGGCTGTGCTCCCGCAGGCTCCATCTCCTCGTTTTTCAGAAACGCACCGCCAGCCAAACTGGCCTGTCCCGTGTGCGGCGAGATGGTGCCTCGATTCTCCATCAACGAGCACATCGATACGAGCTGCCAGCGCTTCCAGCGAGGATGTGAGGAGCAGGCTATCCCTGTCACCTCTGCTCATGAAACACTCCTTCACTCCTCACCTCAGGACTCCAGTGCTGGCAGTGTCCCGGCCGGGAGTCCACACCCCGAGGAGAAGAGACAGTCCACCAGCCCTTATTTTAAGAAGCAGGAGACAGTGCAGTTACACGAAACCAAAGAGAATCCTGCAGATAAAGTCATTCGGACTGTTGATTTAGGGAGTTTGGCCTCAAAACTGTCCAGAAGGCGTCTGCAGTTCTCAGGGAGTGTGGACAGATCTTGCGCTGAGGCTGCCCCTGAAAACAGAAACACTTTTGAAGACAATAGCAGCGATAACATCGGGAATGTTGAGGCACATTTGACTAGTGACGGGGACTTGGTTCCTAAAGCTGCCGTTCCTCGGGGCGAGGGGGGGGGACCCACGTTTTTCCCTCCAGTGGAGGCTGTCTCAAAGCCCCTTGCTGCCTCTTCGCGGCTGAGTAAAAGGAAAGCGGGGGGACCAGGCGGGGGAGGCCGAGCCCAGAGCCGGGACAGAGCAGCAGCCCTCGATTCCAGCAAGAGGCCCAGGCACGATGGGGTGGGCATCTCGGCACCTATGGAGAACCCTCAGCTGCCCCATCGAATCCACACTCCGGGCCCTGATCCCAGCCCCAGCACAGCAAAGGAGGCCATGGAGGATGACACTCGTCACAGTCCTCCAGTAGATGGCTCAGAAGAGGCAACTCAAGCTACCAGTACAGCGCCGGGTACTGAGCAAGCCCAGCCGGAGGCGACTAGCGCTGACCAGAGTGTGGAGGAAGGGAAAGGGGAGTCACCTCACCTACCATACTACCTCCGCAACTTCCTGATGGTGCTGGAGACGGTGCTGGAGAATGCAGACGACAGGCTGCTCTTCAGCGAGGAGGACCTTGGGGTAGTCCACACCTTCAGACAGCTGTCAGGTACCCCTGTAAAACAAATCCTACTTGGGAGCTGTTGGTTCCTCTCCTCCATTGTAATGTCTTTCTTTCATTTCTTTGTCTTTCCTTTTCCCTGTTTCTGTATTTTTCTGTCTTAATGATCTTGTATCACAACACCATGTAAAGGGCCTTGTGAAAGGCGCTACATAAGAATGAATTGCATTGACGATGATATTGTTACATTCCTGCTCCTGGTCATACGTCCTGATGCGGTGCCCCCCCCCCTGCTTTTCCTGGGCCTCGAACCCCAGCCGTGGGCCAGATGCTGTACGTGCGTCTGTTCCAGAGGAAGCTCCACTGGCTGAGAGTGAGGAAGCTGGACTATGCGGAGATCGGAGCGGAAGCGAGCGCGGTGGTGCAGGAGCTGGCGAGACGCGGCCTGGTGGAAACCGGTGAGCACAGGGCAGCCGAGAGCAGCGCTACGCTAAATGCTAACCGCTCGTAGTCGGTGGCGTTGATGTGCTGACTAAGAGGGGCACGTTATAATGACCAGTCACATGCAAAAGAGAAGATACACTTATTTTAAAGGCTGTAAATTTGCTAGTGAACTTATTTAATTGCCTAAGTAATACATGTAATTATTTATGTATTGCAGGTTAAAGTGGTCTTAGGTTCAATCAATGCTTATTTATCATTCATGTAGAAGCTATAAATGAGCATGTGTGCAGGCCTGGGGGTGTAAGGGAGTCACACACGGTGACACTGCAGTGCAGGCCTGGGGGTGTAAGGGAGTCACGCACGGCGACACTGCAGTGCAGGCCTGGGGGTGTAAGGGAGTCACACACGGCGACACTGCAGTGCAGGCCCGGGGGGTAATGGAGTCGCGCACGGCGACACTGCAGTGCAGGCCTGGGGGGTAAGGGAGTTGCGCATGGCGATACTGCAGCGCAGGCCCGGGGGGTCAGGGAATCGCGCACAGCGACACTGCAGTGCAGGCCTGGGGGGGTCAGGGAGTCATGCATGGTGACGTGGCAGTGCAGGCCTGAGGCTGACAGCGTGACGTTGTTTTCCCGTCGCCTGTACTGAGCTTGTCACCGTGTGCCATCACGCCGCAGAGAGCGAACTGGCTGACCTGGAGGAGGCGCTGGACCTGCTTCCCGCTCCAGAGCTGAGGGGCCTGGGTAAGACCTTCCACCTGGGGGGGCCTGGGGCCCAGAAGCAGCAGCTGATGGAGGGCCTCCTGCGGCTGGGTCGGCAGCGCTCGCTGTTCGCTGCGGCGGGAAAGGGGGCCGTGGGGGCTGCAGCTGTGATGCTCAAGAGGTGAGGGCTGGGGGGCAGGATCCATACAGGGCTATTCATAGCTGGGGTGGCCAATTTCCTTACACTCCCCCAACTCAGTTAAAATCACCCCCCCCCCCCCCCTTTCTGGTTGCGGCAGGGCAAAGGCACTGGTGGGGCCTTGCGTGCGTGTGCGCCGGGGCCCCCGTGCCGTCTTCTCCCGCCTCCTGCTCCTCTTCTCGCTCACCGACAGCCTGGAGGAGGAGGCCAGCTCGGGGGGGCATGGGCAGCTTTACACCATCCTGCTGGTGAACTCCGGACGCCTGGTCTTCCCCGCTTACACCGTCCAGCGGAGGACCAGGGTTTTCCAGGACAGGGATGATCTCATCAGGTGAGGCTGCTGGGGACGGCCTGGTGGGGGCGCTATTTTCCGTGTCATTACTACTATGCTGCTTTTCATGACTATTTTAATCATTAAAGGTGCCATAGAAATGTGACCCCCCCCGCAGTAATTACACCACCTCTGCCTATGATCAGAGCCATCCCCCTGCACCAAGTCACCCATCCAGGCTTCTTAATCATCTTGCGATATCGGCCTTTGAGCCAAGCAGCGTCTGAAGACAGGGTCTCAAATCCCCTGTCAGACTGCAGGGGGCAGTGCTGAGTACAGCCTTAATTTTTACTTTGATTGTGGCGACAATCGAATGAATTGCAAATTACGAATCATATTAAACCAGCCAGCCTACGTTAGCGCTTCATGCCTTTATGTTAATGTTAGCATATCGTGGGGACAGGATAAATGGAAATAGATTAATATTTTTGCTCATCACATCAAATGCAGTAATTAACGGTTATTACCATTTACTGAAAAGAACCTTCTAGTAGCACTGAATAAGTGCCAAATTTTTCTTAAAATGAGACTGATCATATCCAAGAGAATAGGGATTTAAACAGATTAATTAAAAGATTTGGTTTAGAGTCAATAAAAAAAAATTATAGAATCCTCAGCCAGCATGTGTGGTTTAACATTATATAAACCCTGTCATTTAGTCTGCGAACAGCTCAGTTAAAAAGAAGTTAGGAGTTTAGCTAAAAGACAAAATAAGTATCCTACAAAGTTTAAAACACCAGGCTGTATGTATGAGTTTGCAGTTGAAATGATTAACCCCTGATTACAGTGAATAGGCGTTCAGGGCAGCTGACTATGACGAGCTTGGTTAGTGCTGGGCACTGTCTCTGCCAGGCCGTCAAAGGCCGTCACTGGCTGGCTTAGAAGCAGCAGGAATGAACGTGGGCAGAAAGCTGCGTATGGGACATCAAGCTCTGACAGACTCCGCTTGGCTTGTGCTGTATTTAGGTATGAGGGCGCCGTGCGCAGTCTGCAGGAAGTGGGTGTGGCCATGCAGGGAGGCAGCTGGGACGAGGCCTTGGGTCTTTACCTCACGGCCAAGGCCGCATGGCAGGAAGAGAGAACCAGCTGCCTCCTCAGGTGAGACGTGCCGCCTGCAGAAGCAGGGCGTTCAGTACCGACTGCGGCCCACGGAAGGCGCTCTAACAGAACGATCGGGAATCTTCTGTTCCCCAAGGCACCAGGAGGAGCTGCCTCTGTTTCTGCGCTGCTTCACAGCCGGCTGGGCATACACCCGCATCCTGTCCCGGGGGGTGGAGATCCTGCAGAGGCTGCGGCGATACAAGGCAAGTGGACACCCGCGCATGCAGACTCGCATGCCGCAACCTGCGATTTAGGCCAGGTCGCTTCTGCACCCAAACACAGGATTCAGGGTGATGCTGACAGCGTTTGCCGGCACTCTGTCTTTTTGTAGGAGGCGGTGGAGGAGCTGAGATCCCTGTTGTCCCAGACGCTGTACTGTACAGACAGCAGAGGGCGCTGGTGGGACCGATTGGCCCTTAACCTGCAGCAGCACCTCAAACGACCTGAGCAGGTAATAGGGGTCCTTGAATCAGACTTAAAATGCTAAAATGGTGTTTCTCAATCCAGTCCACATTTTTGCTCCCACCCAACCTGAACCAGGTACTGAACCAAGTTTGGTTCAGGTATGCTGGGACTGTTGTGGACTGTCTGGGGATCCCAAAGAGTTACAGATCAGTCGAACTATAATAATGCTGTGATTCACTGCTGGAGCCCTTCAGCTGTATTGATTCACAGGGTCTTCCCTGTCTCCCTCCCTCTTTGCATCTCTCTCTCGCTGCCCCACTCCCCCCGAAGGCCATCGGTGCCATCCGGGACGGCCTGGCCGACCCACTGGTGCGGACGGGCCACCGGCTCTCGCTGTACCAGCGCGCCATGCGCATAAAGGACTCTCCGAGCTGCAGGCGGTTCCGACTGTTGCTGCGTGACCTGCCTGCCGTGGTGGTGGAGGACGTGGAGCATGTATGAGGCTTGCCACACGGGGCAGCGCGGACCCACACGGGAGCGTTAATGAAGTCCTTGTGTTTGTTTTTTGATCGATTACATCTGCCACACTTCTCTGCATTCTCAGCTAGGTCGGCTTCTGCACTGTTAGTACTTTGCTGCAGTCTCTGTGCCGTCAGGGCTGGCCTCAGTCTCAAAACATGCGTAGGCGTGTCCAAGCAGTCGGGCTGCTGAGGGTGTGTTTGACACTGACCGAGACCCCCCTCCCCCACATCCACTCAGGTGACCATCCGGGGGCAGTTATTTCCACATGCAGGAGGCGCGGGCAAGTCCGTCTTCTTAATGCCTGCGGACGAGGGGGGTGAGGACAGCAGAACCGCGGAGAGCGGTCGCTCTACTGTCATGTGCTCGGTGGAGGAGCTGGCCCTCGCGCACTACCGGCAGCTCGGGTTCAACCAAGGTGGGTCCCATTGGCTTGGTCAATACGCTGATACGTAGGTCTACGTTTATAAAAATGAGTTGAAATTAGTCATTTACAGGTGATTCTGGGAAGAAAACAAATAAGTCAATTAGTGGTTGCTGGCGGTCAATTGGATAGCAGAACAAAGAATGTAATTCAAAAAAGAAACAATTCAGCGGCATGTAGAGCATTTTGTTTCACTGGGTCTTTTTCGAGCAGGAATTCATGGAGAGGGTTCCACCTTCTCCACATTGTTTGGCCTGCTGTTATGGGACGTCATTTTCATGGACGGCATTCCCGACGTCTTCCGGAATCCCTACCAGGTAATGAGCGCTCACAGGATCGGCACGTTGTCTGCAAACCGGGGACGTGGTGTAACCCCAGGTGCTGCGGTCACCTCCCTCGCAGACCTGCCCGCTGGACCTTCACACCGACGGCTTCTACGAGAGTCGCAGGGAGGCGGTGGAGGCGCGGGTGCGGCTGCTGAGGGGGGCCTCCGTGGAGATGCTGCACGACCTGCTGGCAGAGACCTGGCACGCCCAGCAGGGGAGGTTCTGCGTGCTGGTCAGCTGGGAACGCTTCTCCTCCCTGCAGCAGGCGCAGGTACCCGACCTGGACCCCGGCCCCCACACGCCTCGTGTTCTCCCAGCACCCTTATGGACCCCAGCTCCGCATAACGGCCTTCGAAGCAGAGCTGTCATGCAAATTCCTTATGAAGGCTTTGAGGTTCAGCTGCAGTCTGACCCAGCAATGGCAAAAGAACAGGCATAAAGTAGGGGGGCCGGCCACCAGGGCTCACGTCTGCTCCGTGCTCGTTTGGCAGAGCCTGGTGACCTGCCTCAGGGGACCCTTCCTGGCAGGGCTGGTGCAGCGGATGGCCCAGGATTACAGGCACTGTCGGGGCGGCCTGCCCGACCTGGTTGTGTGGAACACATGCAACAGCACGTATAAGGTGAGGTCACATGACCAGAGAGGCAACCTGCGATTGGTCACGATCAGGCAAATGAGCCAACAGCCTGAAATGTGTGTGGCTGTAAGGACGCACAAGGCGGGGCATCTCATCCACGATGGCCAAGTGTGACCCTGGCGATCTCTGGTTTGCTTGTCTTCTTCCAGCTGGTGGAGGTCAAGGGTCCCAATGACCGGCTCTCCCAAAAGCAACAGATCTGGCTGGACGAGCTCCGGAAACTGGGCGCAGAGGTCGAGGTGTGCCATGTGACGGACGTCGGCGCCTTGGGGGCGTGCCGGGACTGAGCCACCGCGTAGCGGCGATGCCCCCCAGCTGGACTGGAAATAAGGGCTAACAAACACTAAGAAGGGGCAGGGCAAGCCTTTCGGCTCCCTGTCCGACATACCTCAGCTGAGTCCACTACGGAATGTCCCCTGTACTCCTTCTGAATAGTGCTGCTGTTGCACAGAGTGAGTTCTGTGTGATGCAGTAATTCGAAAACAAAGTTTACCATAAGATAATAAAAGAGATGCCAGCTAATGTTAAAACCGTTTTTATTTCACATCAGAGCATGGTATTAAATATTAGACGGGATTCATACACGGTGGCCGCAGAAACAAACCAAGCTTCTCTCACGCATCATCCCTGCGAGAGGGGGATGAGAGGGACCCCGTCTCCATAACGACTTCATACCCCCCCCCAGCACTGGCCCAGATGGGGCGGCCCAATCCACCAAGGGCCGGGCCCCATCCCCAGTCCCCAGTGCTTTTGCAGTGGTGCTCACTGGACTGGTCTGTCCAAAGCGTCCATATCACTGCTTTATAACAATTAGTGTCATCATCTAGAACACATACAACAAAAAGCTGGCTCAAATCGTTCTACACAGTCGTTAGAAAGTTAAGGTAAAGTCAAATTAAACTTGTCAATAAAAGCAGCAGAACCTTTAGTTACCCAGAACAATTTAAGACCGACATCACCAGTGGACCTTCAAAGAGGTGAAGTGATAGACAAAACCCCCTTGGGTTTAATGCTAGTGACTACCAAAGTGTGGCCAAGTGGGAGAACAACAAAACCCAATGAAAGGCTTCCAGCTGTGAACTACGGGCAAACCACCCCAGCAGCCTGGAAGGAGACCCTGCAGCAGGCAGCCGACCGACCACATCTTGGGAAGCGCGGTTTTCGGATCGGAAGTGGTCAGATTCAGCAGCGGCAGCCTTGGCAGGTCTGCATCACGTCTCAGCTCCTCCCAAGCCAGCAGCCCAGGTCTCATTTCATACAGGCGTAAGAGCTGGATAAATATGGGCTGATGCAGGGAAACTAAGGGTCTTCCAGGTAACACTAAGTACCTACATAAGAGTTAGATTTACATCTTCGTTACTCAGCAGATGCTTTTACACAACGTGACACGTTTTTGAGAAAGCAGGATCCCTGGAGTAACTGGGGGTTAAAAAGATCTTACTGAAGGACCCGAAAGACTAATGACACCACTGACCCAGGGATTCGAACCTGCAACCTGTCGATCACAGGCCCAGCGTTATCACCCACACATTTTGCTACTCTGGGATTCAGTTTCTATCAAAATATGCTGCATTTCATGAGCCCAGAACTGAGCCACACGGGTCAAAAACAATATAGGAGAAAGTCTAATTACCAAGAGAAACCTGGCAACTGTGAGGGGAAAGTGTGCAGTCAGTATAAAAATGTGCGATTCCAGCTATTTGTGCAAACACCACCAACAAAGAAAGAACAGCACAGCTATGAGAAACATTTCTGCCCTTCACCTTGACTCCTCGTCAGTTCTCCGCCGCCAAAACCTGCAAGGTACCCAGGCACCCCATGAGCCAGGCTGCTGCAGTGATTCAAGTTGTCCAGTTGATGGCGCTCTAGAGCCCAGCCCCGCTGAGGAGCTTGCTGAGTGGGGTTCCCAGCGTGCTGGGCCGGCTTAGGTTCCCCACTGGGGAGAAGGGAAATGAGGAGCTTAAGTAATCAGGCTGCGGGGGGGGACTGGCCAGGGGCCCCGTCTTGAAGTACATCTTGCTTTGCTCCGATGGCAGCCTGTGGGTGAGTCCTGGGTCGGGACTGCCAGGGGGGGGTCCGGGGGGTGTGGCGGCGCCCCTGTACTGCCGCAGCCTGGCCTGCAGAGTCTCGATCTCGTCGACCAATAGGGATAGTCTGTGGAGGGCCGTGATAGGGCCGCCCCGGGCGATGCGGGCCTCGGGGACCCAGCGCAGGAAGTAGAACCTCCACAGCTGCAGGTGCGAGGGCAGCAGCTCGGGCAGCAGCAGTCCGTGGGGGTCGGCGGGCCGCGATAGCCAGTCCCGCACGAAGCACTGCGAGGCGCCATCCGGGCTGTCGGGCTGCGCGGGCGCCTCGGAGCCGGGGAGCAGCCGCAGCACCAGGGAGTTCCGGCGCGGGAGGGCGGCATGCGCCCCCAGGACGCCATTCTGCAGAGACGCTGTCCCCCGGACCGTGGAGCTGTAGATCTTCGGCTGGAGGTGCGATGTGACAGGGACAGTAAGTGGCGCCCATCGAAGTAAGACTGAGAGCGACTCGCCAACGTGCTTTCGGGACGGGGCTCACCTTGGCGCGTCTGAAAGTCCTCACCCCCCCATTCTGCACACGTGCAGCCGCACCCTTGCCCACGTACATGGGGCTGTTAAACAAAGTTTGGTCCCTCAGGCTGAACTGCTGTGACCAGTCCCACACTGGGGGGAAGCGTACCGTCCTGTCCTCCCCCAGCTGCCCGCCCTGGGCGAAATCCTAGGGGGAGAAACACAAGAATCAGCCGTAGTCAAGACTGCCGTAAAACGTGAAGCCCGGTGAATCAGGAGCTGGGGGGGGCGGGGGCTCACTTGGCTATACTCTGCCCACTGATGAGGGCAGTTGAAGAGGAAGGTGCTGAAGACGGGGACCCACATGCTGTCACACAGCACAGCCAGGTAGATCTCCGTGAATTCAAAGGAGGCGGGGTGTTGGCGCATCAGCTGCCACACGCAGTCCAGGAAGAGGAGGAACATGGGAGACTGAGGAGAGACATGGGGGGGTCAAAGCTGCTACAGGGCATCTCGGCATGACACCGCAAGTGGATTTCCTTATGAATTCTTTACATGCGTAGCTGCGTGGTTAGCAGAGCGATTCAGGCCGACCCGCCCTGAGGCCCAGCCGCACCTCCTCTCCTTCGCTCCTCTTCAGGTGGTTACATCGGTCCAGGAAGCGGTGGCCCCCCATCACCCACTCCTTCTGTACCAGGCTCTGGAAGCCCACCAAGCTACGGAAGTGGGGGTCCAGCATCATCTGAACCAGGCAGGAGATCACGCAGCTGAAAAGCACACTTTCACGGCAAATTCACCCCATATTGTAACTATGCATCAAATAACAATAATGGTTACATATTTTGA
>JAODKF010000022.1:13926167-13950023 GCA_026779585.1 Mormyrus proboscirostris | reverse complement strand
CCATGTTACCGATGAGGAAAGTCCGCTCTTCTCGTTTTCCTCTCTGCTTCTTCTCAATGTGAAGGTCCCCCTCCTCCTCCCACAGACTCGTCTCAGGATTCAGAGACCACAGCTTCATAGAGTCCTTATGTTCGGGTATCTTCACCTGGGCCGAGTCCAGGAGCACCTTCACCTCACCTGCATTCAGAGGGTTACCCTCATTCTCATCGCGGAAGTCCAGCGAAAACATCCCATAGGTTCTCAGAGGAAGCATATCACCTTCTTCATCAATGAAGTTGAGGTCACTCTGTGCCGCAGTTGTCGTTGAGATATCTCTTGGGTCCAGGAATGTGACACTGGCTTTCACATTGCCTGTGTAGACCTCTCCGTTTTCTCGGTAGAAGGAATTAGGTGGGATTTGGAGGTACGCAATGGGATCCTGATCTTCCACCTCTCCCAGCTGAAGTGTGCTGCTCTCCGATGCACTCAGAGTCACCGGCTCCTTCTTTCTCAGCAGCTTGACCTCATGGTACACAGCTCCACCTTTCTGGTTGAAGGGCAGAACCTTGGTGGTGTTCACCAACTTCTGCATGTGATCCACAAAGGTCACCACAAGCCTCTGAGTGTCTGGAGGGACCGGGATGGAGAAGGTACCCTTGTAGCCCGTACGACCGACTCTGACACCGTTCATAAAGATGTGTCCAAACCTCAATGGTTCCCCGTTGTCTGCCGCCACTGCCCGGCCACGCACTATGGCTTTGGTGTCCACGCACTTGCGGCAGCCGCACTCCTTGGCCACCATAATGGGTAGCTGGTACCCCTGGCAGGATATCTGCCTCTCTTCCAACTTGGTGATCCCACAGCAGTACGGTGCCGAGTCCTTGCAGCGGATGCCGTTGTCTCGCTTCCCCACACACGTGGCCTGCGGACACTTCCCCACGTCATAGTAAAAAGAATCACTCGCATTTTGGTAGCAGTCGTGGGGCAGACGGATCAAGTGGGATTTGGGTTTGGGGTGACATGGAGGTGTGTCAGTACCTGGTGAAAAGATTTCAAGTGGTTAGTTACGGTTAGGGTTCCTTGCGGTTGGTTACTGTGCTCACAAATCTGTAGCCGAAGATATTTTCACGCGATGTGAGATTGTGAAGAATCAACGTTTTTTTTATGCAAAACTGACTGGATGACACCTCATTATGGATGCTAATATTAATTTGTGAAAAAATTTCCACTTTGGCGTATTTACGTGATATAGGATTTTTTTTTTCTTCACACTTTTTAAACCAGTAAGTAAACTCTACTATACTGTGTACTGCTGTTACTATTCTGACTATACTTGTTACTCCAAGTCAAACAACGTGGACTGAAAAACTATGAAAACTGAATATACTGACTAATCACTGCTAAAAAAATAACTTCAAACGCTGCTGGTTCGACTCTGGAGCGCCTGCTCTGTGAAAGCCGGCCAGTCCCACACCTATGACGGTCAGTGCTGCCGCCTTGGACTTGATGCTCCCCCCCTCATTGCTCGCTCTGCAGTAGTACTCCCCAGCCTGGTCCATCTGCAGGTTCCTCAGTACCAGGGTGCTGTCGTAATTCAGCTGCCTCTGGTCCAACAAGCTGCCGTTGTGGAACCTGTGGGACACGAGAAGCAAGCTGACCACCACAGCGCTGGAGCGGGTCAAACCTGCTGGGGCTTCACAAGAAATTCAACCGTCGTGCTCCTGCAGATAAACGCCACGGGACAGTGCCCAGCCTTCCGTACCACTGGTAATGCTGCACCTCCAGAGAGCCGGACACCTTGCAGCAGAATGCGGCCGTCTGACCCACGCGGCGGGCTTTGTGCTCTGGGTGCTTCACCATGTACAGCTTCTCTGTGAGGGAGGGGGTGCAGCGGCCCAGTCACCAAAAAGCACGAGGGTGAGTGAGCAGGCCGACAGGGAAGCAAAGCCGTTACCAAAAATTATGATGCCAATCAAATTATATGCCACATCATAGAGATACAGTACTAATCATATATACAGTTCTGTGCAAAAGTCTTAGGCGGTCAAAGAAAATGCTTAAAGCTATTTATCCACATATTAAGTGTATATTTGCTAAGAGAAAATAGACGTTTACCATTATAACTCATGCAAAAGAGTAGCAGAAGAAAAAATAAACATTAATTGTTCTGTTTTCCAAAAAGGTTTTTTCTTTGGCTTCTGGCATGACAAGGTGCTTGTGACTGCTAATAAATCACCCCCCCAAATCCATCCATTGTTCCTTATACAAATTCAAAATTAGGCAGAGACAGACAGACAAGCCGACATACATAAATGCAGAGACAGACAGGCTGACAGACATATATGCAGAGACAGACAGACAGACAAGCCGACAGACATATATGCAGAGACAGACAGACAGGTCGACAGACATATGTGCAGAGACAGACAGACAGGCCGACAGACATATGTGCAGAGACAGACAGACAGGCCGACAGACATATGTGCAGAGACAGACAGACAGGCCGATAGACATATATGCAGAGACAGACTGACAGGCTGACATCACCTGCTCGCTCTAGCCTGACGTGCAGCACGGACGTGCGCTCTGTGCTGTGCGGCACCACAACGGTGAGTGGCGTGTGCTTCTGCAGGCGCACCGTTAGAGTGCCATTACCGTCCGGGCACACGCCAGGGATGCGGAAGTGCCCATTGTGGTCAGAGACGGTAAGCAGCTTGGGGTACCGGCCTCCCCTGAGGATGGCAGCCCCTGGGGCGGGGAGCCCGCCGGCACTGCGGACTGAGCCCAGCAGGAGGTGGTCCTCGCACATGCAGGCGTCGCATTCTGCATTCACACGTCCCATGATGCACTGTATGGTGCAGGCTGGAACATCGCCTTCAAAACCAAGCACGACCCTGTCAGCGCGGATCTTCCTGATGCTAGATACATTTAATTACACTTTTCATGTTTAGATTAATTCTAAACAATTTATAACCATTTCTGGTCTCATACTTATTAACTGTAAGATTCTGCCTGCAGTCAAAGGCACCCTTATTACCTGGACATGCTGGTCCTTTACAGGCTCTGCCTTCCACTGCAGGCCCCTTGCACTGCTGCTCCCAGTGTTGGGCGTGAGAATTGCAGCTCCTGGAGCGCACCTGTACGCCTGCCTGGCCACACTGAGCTGAACATTCACTCCAGTCTGACCAAGGGCCCCAGGTGCTGAGGTCGACAGGTACAGGCCCTCCTGTACCGAAATACAGATCAGAGCGGCTTTACTGAGGAAACACGATGCTTCCTGTCAATCTTATACAGGGAGCCACAGAGTGTAAAGAAGCCTTTACCTTAAATATCACAATATTGTGATATGTCAAATAAATGAGCCTTAAATGTTTACCTGCACAAAACTGTATAAGAAAACAATCTGTTCTGTTAAAAATGCTCGGATCAGACTCACAATCACAGAAATGTCAGTGCTAAGTCAATCCCTATAACCTTCTACATTCCCGGACGCCTACCCCGAGGGCACAGAAAGCGGACGGCATAGTTGGAGCAGTTGTGCCCAGCCAGCTGCTCAGAGTTCGTGCACCAGAAGCCCAGCGCTGGGTCAGCGTGGACCGTCTCCCCGGTGTTGCTGGCGGGGACCCAGTCGGTAGTGCGGGCCTCGATGGCCACTGGTCGCTCGCAGACCCGATCGCGATAGTAGTAGCGGATGGCGTCCAGTTGCTCATAGTCGCCTCGGCCTCCGGGATGGTCTACGTTGAACCAGGTGCTCCATTCAGCGTTGTCTTCACAGGGGGGAAAGAAGGACATCACACTTCACTTAAAAAAAATCAGGCATTAAAACAAGCACACCTACAGGTGCAGAACCTTAAAGGACTGGGCATTGCTTGCAGTCACATGCTGGAATACTCTGTCAGCATGCCTGACGATGCACCAAGATGGCTGCGCCAGGCGACTGTGCAATACTATTACAACCCCCTGATAGGTGCGAGAGAGGTGCCACCTAGATGACAGGAGGACCGATACGAGTAAAATTCAACAGAAATATGTTCAAATATTTAAGTCATGGGGAAAAGGCATAAATTAACTAAATTAATCTTGGGATTTTGTGATTCTATATCGATTCGGCAAAACCAGGATTGTGATTAATCATAAATTCAACATTTTTTTTTCCCACTCCTAGAATAAAGCGAATGACCCAAATCAGGAGCATGTGACAGCTTCACATTCAGCTCTCCTCCTCCTCAAAGAGCATCCATGGTGTCAGCCTACCTTCTGAATGGTACAAGGTGGGGCTGTTTGCCTTCATCCCGGCCTGCAGTCTCTGGCCCCTGGTCCCTGTTTGACGTGCACACAGACAGACCGTTACGTCTAGCTGCGAATACCGATGCAGGGGGAACAGTAAAGGGACAGGATGTGCTGAAGGAATGAGGCTTAAAATAAGATCCATTAGTGTCTCTGGCCAGCCAGAAAAAAATAAAGTTCTTTTTCTAGAGAACATAAAGCTGTACGCACACACATACATGCACACACACACGCACACATGTGTGTACATGTGCATGCGTGTGTGTGCCTACCGCTTTATGTTCTTCACATTCAGCTCTTCTCCTCTAAGAGCATCCATGCACATGCACACACACGCATTTATGAAGTGTGACTAAAACAACATTCATTTAATTTATGTGCTCAATGAAATGTGAAACTTAGCCAGTGATTAATGACACAAAACAAGTGAAGGCAATTAACTACAGCAGTGCATTTAGACAATACGTACAGCAGAATCGCTCCCAGATGTGTGAAATTAGGGCCCTTTTAAAAAGGTTGTTAAAAGGAAGTATTTTTGGTTTAACAGCTCTATAATAAGCAGGTCTGTTCCTTTTCTGTCCATTAGTCTCCCATAGAAGCTACTGCAGCCCAGGCTGGCCTGACACACCGACCAAACTGGAGACACGTAACAATATGGCAGGTGTCTCCATGGCCCTGGATCATGTACAGGGCCTCACCGGGTGAAGACAAGTGAGATGTTTTAGGCTCCCGACAACCTCAGAGAAGCAGTAGTGACAGCTGTGTGCATCCATCACCCGCCCACTCGATCTTGGCTCGGTGAAACGCCTTTGTCTAGATCAACTTACAAAGTTAAGCTATGCACCCAAAACTAACTCTGAAAAACTGCCACTAGTCTGCTCAGAAAGGCAACGCAGTCTGAGACCTCTAAATGTATCCCAGAATGCACAAGAGCATTTCTAAGACTTAAAGTAACAGCATAACTGCAGCATGTTCTCTCTTAGCAGAGACTATAAGCATAGATTGAGAGATTGAGGGAGTCTGACCTTGAGCCATGCTGGCTGAGACAACTCCCAAGGCAAGGAGAAGCGTCCCCACTGCGTGACGACTCATCCTCCACAACGGCTTCTAACCAGCAGAAACACAGGAGCCTAATTATAGGAATGACAGAGATCCCCTGTGAAAGAGAAAAACAGCAAAGAGCAGATACCAAGATATGAAAGCAGGGCAGTCACAATGTGATCCTAACACTGCATATAACATGTTTTAGCAATAACTTTAAAGGATCTATCAGGCATTAAGGGGATCACACTTAGGGAATCCCTTCCCAGCCTTTGAGGTAGAATATTTAAGACTCATCATATATAAAATACATTGAAATATCTATTCAAGGTTAAGCTGGAAAATTTCAATCGCACTATATAATGAAGCAAGCAGTGAACAGAACCCAGCCAGCCAACCAAACCCAACCCAACCCAACCCAACCCCCTCATCTCTAAATGCTGGGGAAGCATTGGGATGGAAAGAACATCGCAGAACATTGCAGAGGTGAATAAGGTCTGCTCTCCACTAAACACATCTGCAGGAATCATTACGGTGTGTCTGGGGAGCTATAAAATGTTCCCGTGTGCAACTAGGAAGCAGCAATATGTAAAGTTCTGAGAAAGCATGAATGTAGCGACGTGTATGGATAGCTTTCGCAGATCTATAAAGCCCAGGGTCAGAATGAAGGGGGAAAATATGTATAAATCCCACCTTTAAAAAATGACCCGTTTAGCTGCAGTAGCAGCGATTCCCAGAAGTTCATAAACCATAGTGAGCAAAAAAATGGTAAGCTAAAATATTACCAAAATTCTCAACTTGCAAACGATGACATTGTTTGGCATTCGAAAATGTTCAAATGTTAGTTATAATAAAGAGATACAATAAAGAGACAAAGACTGCAAAGAGGACAGCGGAGGACAGAGCAGGAACCCAAACTGCACCCTTACCACAGTGAGAGGTGAATCCAACGCACAACAGCCTGATGGCTGGACCCCCCTCCCACTGCCGGGCTTTTATAGCATGCAGGCAGGGGGTGGGCTTCTTGCTACTGAGGGCAGAGCGCAGAGCCGGGCTCCGCTGCCTGCGGCATCTCACCGCAGAGAGACCATGGCACAGAGTGTGTCATCGCGGGTCATCAGAGCTTCACCAGGCGCGGTTACTCATCCTTAATCTCTCACACCCATGCAGAAGATTTGCAAATACAAATCTCCCCAAATGTTAAAGAATAAATATATAAATAATAAATGGCTGGGGTGGTGGTGGAAAACATTAAGAAAAAAATATTTCTGATAAAGATTTCAGGTGGAGATTCCTGAATGGGGATGCACTTATCTCAAATTTCCATGTGCATACGTGGCTTAGACTACAAAGCATGTGCACTATTCTTTGTGTGAATGCAAGTCCTCTTGTAGTTTTTATATAAAAAGAGAATTACAAAGTCGTGGTATTTGTTTCTCTTTCGCTAAAGTGCACATTTCAAATGACCTGGAAAATCTGTCAAAGCACTTCCTCACTCCAAAAATAAAAAAAAGATTAATGGAGAGCTGCTTATTGGCATCCCACCCAGGGACACTTACTGGGAGACTGTGCAGACTCACCATAGCGTCGCACATATGAGGAACTGGAAAACAGATGGATGGATGGATAAGTCACCCCAAAAATCACAAAAAGCAATAATTCTAAAGATCCACATTCAACAAAATATTTGCTGGGTCGGCACCAATCCAAGGAATAAATCAATGGAAAGAACAAAAAGTAGAAAGAAGCTGCTATGAAGCTGTTTGTCGCTGGCAGCAGAAAATGATATTTACTGTAAAGAATTGCTACTTAGTAAGTCATCAAGCAATCTGGCACTATAAGGTATAAACTCTGGGCTCCCATGAAATGAGTTATGACTCCTTTCACTGCTCCACCCAGCGTTCAGGCGCCAAGATGCATGCAACAGGGACTTGGCTCATCACTGCCTTGTTGACATCATAAGATCATCTGTCCAGCTCCTGTTCATGATGCCCATTCAACACAGTCAGTCTGGACTCTTGTGGCAGGGAACACCCAGCGCCACTTCAGGACTACCACTTCACCTATTTTGTGCCCTGTTGAGGAAATGTAAAGATCCATAGGAAACCTGAACAAGCAAACCTTGAGGCCAGAGCTGGAACCCGATCAGAGCTCAAGACCAGAACCGGAACCCAATCCGAGCTTAAGACCATAACCGGAACCCAATCAGAGCCCGAGGCCAGAGCCAGAACCTGTTCAGAGCTCAAGGCCAGAACTGGAACCCGATCACAAGGCCTGAGGCTACCCACTGATCCAAGTGTGGTGCATTGTTTAGGGCACATTGGAGAAAAAAATACAATATTTACTACTAGTTTGGTTCCACCAAATCCAACACAGCCCATGACATAAAGTGGAACCAGCAGAACTACTAGAATGCAAGAAATCATGTTAAAAATATTGAAATTTAGGAATTTTTAATTTACTACAGGAATATAGTGTACAAAATGATATTAAGATGGCTAATTATAGTACATTTACGTCTGTATATTTGTCTACAGCTTCTGGCACTTTTAACCATGTGTTTAGTACGTGTTAAAAGGGCACCTGGGTAGGGATGAGCATCCTGCACAGCCTTGCCTGAGACCAGCCCAATGATGATTCTTCTTTATAGCACTTGTTAACCTGTCTAATCATGCAAATTACAAGGCATGGAGTGTGAAACTAGCAGGAAATAGGCAGATCTGCTGACCAGATCAAAACAACACCAAAGTGGATCCAGAACAATGTTCTGGTAGCCTGCAACTTAGAGACCATGGTAGGGGTCCCACCTGGCCCATCCTCGGGCTCTAGTAAATTTCTGTAAGCAAATGACTTAGCTGAGCTGACAGCAAATTACAATCAAAAAAATGGGGTAAAAAAACAAAACAGAAAATGCACCGATACACACAACTGTAATGGGACAGATGAGAAATGTAAGTGTTAAAGTGGGACACTATGAATAACCTCCTACCTCATGTTTACCGGGCATTAGGTATTTCCTGGACGTACTGAGAGATGATTAAAATATGGCTGAAATTAGGATATATTTAGTGTTTGAATACAACTGTGATGACAAGACTGATTCACTTTTCCAGACAGCATTTAGATCAGTCTTTGTGGTCAAGTAATGTTACGAAGGTACCCTTTAATGAAGAAGGTTTTAAAAACAGTGTTTAGTTAGTGCAGAGATGAACTGAAACTGGACGGACAGTCGGAAAGCACACCACCTCCAGTGGAAAACTCTGTCTGCCTGTCTGTCTGTCTGTCTTTCCCATCTGTCTGGCCTCTCCTGTCTGTGAATGCCCCAGATACAGTAGAAGTTGCACGATCCACCGAAGCACACCCAAACACAATAACCATCTACCCACAGACAAATGAGTGCAGTCAGTGCTGTCTAATCTAGTCAGGTCAGTGCATGTAAGACCCACAGCCTCCTGAGCAGATGTAAGGCAGATATCTGAATCAGCCTCTCATGGTCCCTACTGCCTTGCGAGGGACCACAGGCCTCGTGGCTGCTCTCGCAGGGCCTTGGACAGCAGCTTCCAACCCAGATGCTCAGACAGCTATAAAAAAAAGTGTCCCAAACAGTACACCATAGATAATTACATGGAGACAACTCAAAAGGAATGAAGCGATTAGAAGACGGGGTATGGGTTAGACTAGGTACAAGCAAACACAAACCTCATCAGCAACCAGGCAGCCAGAAGACCCCAAGCAGTGACCATCATAGATACAACTGGTGCTGCACTGGTACTCATACATGCGCTGAATAAAGCAGAAGGGTTACTGCTGAGTATGTATTGGTAAGCACTGGTAAACTGGTAACACTGGTGAACATTTTGTGTTCATATTAATGAAATACCTATAGGCTATTCCAAAACAAGGGTTTCCATTGCATGGTGATATGCTTTCAAAGGCTAAATGCAGGCTGTAATGCATTATAGCATTAAATTACATCATCCTAAGCCAAAGGCATGTTTTCCGATGTTTTGTTAACATTTTGGTTCTGTAACCAAACAACAGGAGACTGCATGCTTACAAATGACATGCAGAGTTTACTGATGAGCATTAAGGGAACTTGGTGGAGATACCAGACCTTGCACGCATGAACGAAGGCTAAGGTCCAAACACAGCTTCCCCGAAGCCTGGTAGGTCGGAAAGACAAGCCCCCGCAGCTTGTGGTTAAGGGGCTGGGAGCTGACAGGGAGCCTGAGCCTAATGCGTCCAGCAGCCGAGGAACGCGGATTAGCTTCTGCTAACATCGTCAGGGGCCTCGAAGCAGCAGCGGGAATTCCAGGCTCCTCTCTTCCTGGACATTTTTAGAAAAATGTTCCGTACTTCTAGAAATCTGCTCTAAGCTTCCATAGCACAGACTCTGTGTGAAGCTGCGTCTCTGAATAGGCAGCCCCAAAAAGGCCACGTTCATTCATAACTTCACCGCACAGACACTCTGAATACATTAGAAACAGGAGGAAACGGGGAAAGCAGCATGACTAAAGGCGCCTGAATGCAGAGCGATGGACAGACCAATCTGCAAATGACAGGTGAGGCGCCTCTAATTCATCATAACAATAGAGACATCGTGGAATCAGGCTGAAGTTCTTTTTGAGTATACATGTCATTTGTCTCTTAACATCCCTACAGATCTTTGCTGGGGGTGGGGGGGAGGGTTGCTATCACATTTGAAAGAAGCAATTTCCCATAAATCACAGTGTTGGCCACTGGAGGCTGGAGGCAGGGTGACACTGAGCAATAGGCAAAGTATAGATTCAAACATGAGCTTTACCTGGCTGCAAATAGTAATCACGGCACAGAAAGTTCTGGGATGACCCTACCACAGGCCAAAGGAAAAAACCTTTGCCATCTGTAATGAGTTCTACACAAATTTTGACAGTACAAAGAAGCAAGTTTACATATTTTTAAAAAATGGTATGATTGATTTGCAAAACAAAAACGTTCCCCTGCATCTCGGACCGTCATATTATTCTATAACAATCACACCACATTTTTCCCAGTCACAAGTGCTGCAAGCGTTACAGATAAATGATCAACAGCAGCCTTATTTATGGCACTGTAACAATATGGGTATGCACCGAGTGGCAGATGGGTGAAAGAACCCAAATGTAAGAGATCAGCGGGGGATGGGAGAGCCCAGCATTAGACAGCTGCAAAACTGTCAAATAAGCATTTATCTAATAACTGTGCGAGCAGGACTGTGGGAACCTAAGCAGCTGTACAATCAGACCATGTGACACACATACAAAAAAGCTACATCCATCAGAGAACCAGCATTAACTGTACATACAGTGGTTACAGATACCACCCCCAACACGAGCCGACCTGATCAAAATCAGAATCTTTATTCGCCAAGTACAAAAAGTACAAGGAATTTCATTTGATGCTAATGGGGGTATGATATAAACAATTAAACATACAATTAAACAAATACGTAAGACAAAGTACAGTATTCTCAAAACAAACCGCAAAGAACATTCCAGTCAATCTTGATTAACTAATTAACTGTAAACAAAAAACCTTGCATTGAACATTTTACTGGAACGGTAAGATACCTTTTTCCAAGTGAGTTATAACAGGGCCTATTCTGGTACCTGAACTACCAACCTTTCAGTTACAAGCTGTGGGTTCACCATCACCAGAACATGACCTTCCATTTTTTCCCCTTTTAGAATTACGAAAGGTCAGGTACTGGTGAACCGGACACATTTCAGACAACCAAAAAAACATGCTAATTACACTTCCATAAGCCATGAGGGCAGCTAGCAAAGCATAAATCATTCCCAGATCCGTCACAAAGCATGTGATGAATCGGCTCAACCGTGAACACCGTGAATAAAAGCTGCATGTGGATATTTCTGGATTCCTAATACAATAAAATTGTCTGTTTGAGAAGGTCTGGCATGAGCCGGCAGACGGACTACGGGGAGTGTCGTGACGTGCTCAAAAGGGCATGGACAGCATGTACTTCTTGGTTTCGGCATAAAATGATCTGGTATATTACAGATACCCCCCCCCATGCCAGAGTCCACCCCTAACCTCCCATCTCCCCTCCAGTGAAGCCTTTAAGGTCACCTGACGTACACCAAACACAGAAGGTGTCTGAAAGGAAGCACTGCATTGGAGATGATGGAAGCATCTTAAGTCTATCTGTGGAGACACCGGGTTTAACTTTTGATTACAGTTGGCTGTTCTCATATTCCCCATATCGCGTACAAACTGGTATATTCAAATTCAAATTCAAATTCAAAAAAACTTAATTTGTCCCCGAGAGGCAATTTAAAAAGCATAGAGGAGCAACACACACACATAACAGTAGTAACATTAGACACAACAAATGACAAACAATAGACACATAATGAACTATGAAACAGCTACTGTCCCTGAGAGGTGACAGCACACCGACCTGTGGCTGGTCTTTCACTCTACCTTTGCGAAGGCTGTTCCTCAGTGTTCTCTCCTTAAAGCATCCTGAACTCCTTCGCTGCCCTTTCACTGTCATGCCCGTAAGGGAAACCCCCAATAAATCTTCCCTTCTTAAACTCCATGTTATGTTTCAGTTCACCTGTTTCTCACACTGGCTATTCTAGGGCAGCATTTCTCAACCAGCTCTGTTATCATACAGAAAGGAAGTCTCCTTTCCAATCTGAGAAATTAAGAAAACAAGAGCTTGACACAAACCAGGGTCACAAACACGAGCTGGGGGGGGGGGGGAGGCAGACAGCCATGCCGCAGTGGGACGGTAAGCACTGCGATCCTGCTGCCGCCGCTGTACTCCTGTGTTCTTGCAAACACATTGCTTCATCGTCTAAAACTCCCCGGTGGGGCTCGTTCCTGCTCGTCTCTGACCCCAATAAGCATGGCCGTTACGAAACGCGATGTAGTGGAAACTGGGAAGCCTGACACAGGCTCCATGTGGACAAAAAAAAAAAAAAAAAACAGCAACCATCAACACTGAACCACAAACAGCGACTAGTGACAGAATGCTGTTAGTGTGGATTTATTGTGCACCGATTGGAGCCAGTCGAAAAAAGAAATAATTGTGTGTATGCATCCAGACAGCCATCTGTTTCTACTTTTCACACTAAGAGATTGCCTTTGAACTCCAGTCTGCAAGCACCTTTCCCACAGCAACGCGGCTGACTTACACTGACCCCAAATACCGGCACACCTTACGTTTTCTGTTTGTGGAAAGTGCACGGTGTTACAACACGCCTCGTAAAAAGAGCAGCCATCTCACCTCTAAATGTGTTCATTTCCCCGGTTCCGGAACATTCACAAACACACTGGCTGCTGAACTCCAGCAAGCGGAGAATGTCGACCTGGGGACAGTACCAGTCATTCAAGCGCAGTGCTTAATTGCAGAAGACTGGCTGACGTTGAACAATTGAAGGATTTAAATTTGTGTTGTTTTGAAAGGAAAAAATGACTCAGTGTTTAAAAGATGTGTTCTATTCCTCAGCAACTCAAAGTCGATGCCAAGTAGTCTGACATGAGGACAAACAGACGGATAATTATGGTCCTCATAGGCAAATATAAGAAGCCGGAGACTCTGATCTTTTCAAAAGTCAGCTGTGTTTTATTGAATCATGCACATCACACCAGAAATTCCCAGGTGAGATACATATCTCACCCTCCAGACACAGAATTCTGCGTATTTACAAGCTGCAACACATTTAGACTGAATACCCATGACCCTCCCAAACTTGGTGCCTTGAAATATCAAAGTTACAGCCACAGTCAGAGGAGTTTTACGAAAACTTAAACTCTGACAAGAAAATCCTTGACAGAGACACTTGGGTTCCAGTGTTTGGACCTGGAGAAAGTGGTGTGCTGGAACAAGGGGGCCCCAGCTTAGAAGTGAGGGGGGAGGGGGGGGTAAGGCAGGCAGCCTCCCACCCCCCCAGGAAGGCCAAAACCTGGAAAACCAATCAGTACTGCCCCGGCCAACTCACCCGTTTCATTGTCCAAATACTCAAGTCCAGGCACAGGCAGAAGAATCAGCTGCATAGAGACAGTTACACACTTCTTTCCAGGACGTGCATGAGGCTGGGAAGCCGGTTTGCCCTGAGGGCCCTGTGGGCCCAGAGGGACTCCTCCTCAGCCCCTGAATGCACGCTGGCCGTCTCCAAGCCAGAAACCCAAATTAACATTGTATCATTTCAAATCAGCCTGGAATGTGCTAGGTTTATGTAGTCACTGGTAATTTGTCTACTGTGAGGCAACTATGTTATAAATACTACATAAAAATTAATTGCATTGATCTGAAATCAAATGTCGTAAGTGCATACACATCTGGTGTTTAACAAACATGGTGTAGAATTGCGCCCCCCCACCCCCAACCAGTATTTTCTACTAACCCTTGCGAAGAGTCACAACTACAGTATTTCACTTTTATTCCATCCTATTCCACAGACAGGGCTGGAAATAAATGGATTACTGGGGCGTACTGTCTAGGGACCTTTAGACAGAAAAAACAC
Organism: Mormyrus proboscirostris; assembly: GCA_026779585.1. Classification (NCBI taxonomy): domain Eukaryota; kingdom Metazoa; phylum Chordata; class Actinopteri; order Osteoglossiformes; family Mormyridae; genus Mormyrus; species Mormyrus proboscirostris. Next base: position 13,936,203 of record JAODKF010000022.1, on the reverse strand, counting down.
ATGCAACACAGGCTGCGTTAACGCTAAATATGGTCCAGCATGGAGATGCGCAAAATGGCTGCTGGCTCCTGCAAAAGCAGCTGAAAGCGCTCACAATCAGGAGGCGGAAAAACCACCGCTTAATCACTTCCCATTTCGGACAGACTTTTCAACAACATTACTTAAGAAGCGAACATTGTTAAATTAACAATAATCGTTATGAAACCTAATGACGTTTCCCAGCCCTAGCCTGACTCAAAGCACACACGCTGGTTTTCTATGGGAGGTATTTTCTGCAAAAAAATAATGAAAATGATTAAAAGAAAATATAATCTCCATTTTGCCATTTAGTTTTGAAAATCAGTGGGCAAAAATCCTGCCAAAATTAAAATGAAATAGTACCATTTACATTTTAATTTTCCACTCACATATGAATCAGATGTGAAAAATTAATAAAATCAAAAAACCTTTTTGTCTTTTCATTTTCCAATTGCCTGTTCATTTTCTAGGTCACTACATGCAAATATTTGTTAATCGGAGTGGGGCGGTGGGAGGAGCTACGGAACACTGCTGCGCTTTTCAGTGCGTTTGCGGATTCTGTTGTCTTCGTATTTCTTGCTCGTGGTCGTATTTCGTATTTTCAAAATGTCTTAACTAAAAGCTGTATAGCATGTGCAGCAGCGAACATTCCCCTCTAAGGAAGCTGGAATTAACTTAAGCTGCGTAAAGACGCTGCGAATAGGAAGCTAAACGTATCGGAAGCTGCAGATAAGTAGCTAACGCAAGCCGCGTGTGACTCTTCCATTACTTTGGGCGACACGGGCAACCATGTGCAAAGAACACAACGAGAACGGAATCTGCAAACGCACTGAAAAGCGCAGCAGTGATCCGTAGCTCCGCCCACCGCCCCGCTCCGATTAACATATATTTGCATGTAGTGACCTTGAAAATAAGAGGCAAAGTAGGAAAAAAAAGTCGAATTGGAAAATGAAAAGACAAGAAGGTTTTTTAATTTAATTTTTTTATTTTTCACATCTGACTTGTATGTGAGAGGAAAATTAAAATGAAAATGGTGCTATTTCAATTTTCATTTTCGCAAGATTTTTGCGCACAGACTTTGGAAACTAAAAGTGGAGATTGTTTTTATCATTTTCATTTTATTAAAATACCTCCCATAGTTTTCTGCCCAGATTAGTTACTAATTAGGGTTAATAAGTCGTTGCACAATTCAAATGATTTTACAGAACTCAATATTTAACACATTTAAACAATTCATGATGAAACATTTAACAAATTAAAGTTAATATTTACAGAAATATTTAGCTCTACAAACATGGAGCTATACCCCCATTATAAAATTTTGGATTGAGGAATTTTCAAAAGATTATAATCACATTCAGGTTTCAAGTCGTGCAAAGATTTAAACAAATACCCCCCTTCACTCGTACTGTACTGTACGCCCTCTGGCGGTAAAAACAAACAAACAAAAAAACTCATAAGTGAACTTAAACCCATGTAGCACATTTCATTCACTTGGCTTAGCCTGTTTGCCAACAACATACACACAAAAATACATTAGGTACAGTGAACTAGTGTAAGTCACACCACATGAACAAAATGTATGGCAGGAAGCAAAGGCTATGCTAATCATCCGTTCCGCACCATCAGCTAAGTATCCATGGATTGTTTCATTAATTTGCTAAGTAATAATTCACAAAATATAGAAGCAGCTTATTGAAAACTATTTCAATATGTATAAATATTATAGATTTGTAGATTCACAGATAATAGCCCCAGAGTTATACTGTATCAGTATAAAACACGTCGACACTCAGAAACCGTTTGGACAAATCCCGTGTAAGATCATGGGCAAAATGTAGGCTTCTTTTACCAGTGAGTTGGTAATTATAATGGTGTTTTCACACCTGTAGTTCAGTTTCTCTGGTCCAAATCAGTTGATGAGTTTGTAAACCTGCAACATTTTTCGCTCTGTTTGGTTTACTTTGACTGCAAACCATGTGAGAACGTTCCTGCTGCTTACTGGTCAGATGTGTCTGTTGTGGGAGCAAGAAGGTAAATACCGAAAGAAGTCCTGCGTCCTGCATGGACTATGCAGTGGAACGTCTTTCACTTCTTTGTATTGTTGCCTCAGTTTCTTTCAGTTTCACATGGCACTGTTCAGTCGATCGGTCAAATCCTCAGTCAGTTAGTTGTTCAAGAAGGCAATGTACCTCGCTCTTAGACTAAGTAAGACCTCGGTTCGTTTCATCTTCTCCGCCTGACTGCAAAGCACACATGGCTGCAGGAACATCTGGAAATTGGGTCGAATTTAGGTTACATCACGTTCACACCACAAAGTATCGCTGCAGAGTTTAAGACCGGACCAAAGCGGCCTCCTCTCAATGGTCTCGATACAGATGTTTTGGTTCGCGCCCAAGTGCGACTACTCTGTTCACACTCTGATCAACGAATCGTGCCAAGGGGGAAATCGCACCAAAATCCATTTTAACTAAAAAGTGCTGGTGTGAAAACACCATAAAGACCTTTGCACCCAGCACTCACAACCACTGCAAAGTCATGGTACACCACAATGGTAGGGTTGCACAGGGACCTTCCACTCCACTCAGTACCGACCTGCAGGGCCTCCCAGACTGAGGCTTTTGTTTTTGCGGGACTCACAATATCATTTTCCAGATGTCCCAGGTACCGGTTGGGCTACCAAAATGTAACACCCTGCTCCACGGACTATCAGAAATAATCCCCTAAGTAAAATTCCCTACTTTGGTTACCCTTTCCAAGTTTTACCATCTTTTGGAAGAAAATTGACCACTGAGTTGATCCTGAGGATGGTTCAATTAATTGCACAGTGACTTCGTGCCGCCATTTTGGTTCATTGTAATAGAGTACCCCAAAAATGTTAATACAAGCAACTTTAGTGAAGTATGGCTTTGTTATCACACCAATCATATTCATTACACTGCATATGGTAATGTGAAATACCATTATATAAATGTTATATAAAAGCAAACGATGAAAAATGAAGATGGATAGGGCTCATACTGTACGCAGTCAAAGCAAAATGGTCGTGAGCTGCACACTCTCACAACAATTTTTTTGAAAAGTTTTGCTTCCTAAAAAGTTTTTGCTGATTGTGTCAGGTACCTGTTGGGTATGCACAAATATAGTTTTGGTTTTCAATTGCAAGTTAAGGGCCTTGCTCAATGGTCCAACAGAGTATTCACAGGATTTGAACCCACAATCTTCTGATTATTGGTACAGAACCCTAGCCTCAGAGCCAGCACTGGTTTGAGCATGGTTCAAAATTTGGATCACTGTCACAGCCAGTTCCCTTGCAGTTTCTTTATCTGGCTCTTCTAAGGGCCATTCCTCCGGTGGTTTCGGAATTGAAAGACTGTGGTCTCATTGCTGAAGGCACATTAGGGTATTCAATTGACTTCTTGCTTTTGGCAGAGAAACCAGGCACAATAGTCAAAAAGAAGTAACAGTCCGTTACCAGGTCTTTCTGTTCTCGCCATATCATCAGGACATCAAACAGCATTGTCTTTCGAGTGCCTCTGAGCCAGGCTCTCAGACAGACAGCACATGTCGCACTTCAAATGTGAGATTCCTTGTCTTGATCACCAGTTTTACAGCTGAAGTACAGATTATATGCTTTCTCCACTCGAGCAGTCGTTGAGCGTCTCTGCGGCACAACCGTATATTCGCCATAAATATAGCAGAATGTATCACGGCTGTTACGACATTGACAGGACATATCGACCGACACCAATCATCTTGCAAATGTCTATAGCATCTAGCTTACTTGTTACATTGCTACTGATGCAATGTTCTGAAACAATACATACACACTATCAGGTCTATATTAACCCATTGAGCACTTTTATAGCCTGCTGAGGCAGTGTCAAGCTGATTCCGGCCTACCCAGGCATGCCTGGACTGCAAACCTCCACAGTACAGTTTCCAGCCTGGCCTGATCCCACGCCTGGACAATCCCCGACTGTACAAAACATTGTTGATAGGTCTCTTGCAGAAACAAAATTTTTTGGACACAAATATAAGAAGAAAACATGACAAAACTGAAGAATTCGATGAAACGGTATGTGATGGGCAAATTTGTATGCGTTTTTTGTGATCAGCAGTCTAAAAATCTATAAGGAACACCCAGCACTGTTCAAGAAGCAATAACTTTGCTGTGCCGTGTATTGGGATATTTTGAATGGTATGGTTTTTTGAATTTAGCGAGTAAGTCTGCAAATTTAATTTCTTTATTTCAGTCTGTGTACAAAATCTTCGGACGAAAAAGTGTTGGAATTCTTTCAGTGTATTCCTTTATTATCATCAGAGGTGGGAATTTCAGGTCCAGAAAATAAAAATCCACACCAAGATTTTGTTTCAACCAACCAGTTCAGCTTAAAGACTCACAGTCTCAGAGTACTCAGCTGGTTGGTAGGAACAATATCTTGGTTTCGTTTGTTACTTTCTGAAGCTGAAATTTCCACCTCTGATTATCATATATTGTTTATCATTATATTATGTGTCATGTAATGGTACCAGCAGCAGTGGGTAGCACCATTGCCTTACAACTGTGGGAGCAGCGTTTGAGTCGGGGTCCTGCGACTAGGATGGATTACAGAAAATGGATGGATCTGTTATTGTTATTATGACTTTCGCCTTGCGTCTGTAGGCTTTGGGATAGACTGCGGACCCCCTGTGACCCTGAATAGGACAAGCAGTTACAGGAGATGGATGGATGGATGGATGGATGGTAAAACTAAGCAATTATGTTACTCTGTGCTATAATGTTAACATTACAGTGCTGTGCCTGTTGTTATTGCAACAAATTGGGTTTGATAGCACATAAGTGAATGTGTTTTAAAGGCTAATTCTTGATCAATTTATTTTGTCCTTGGATGTGCAGCTGCAGAGACTGAAGAGGGCCCAAAGAGTTGCTTTCTTGTGCTTCCCACTACTGATGCTGACAAACTGCTTTGTCCCAAGTTCAGTTAATGTTGCCTCCGTCATACACAGTGACTGGTTTGCCAATCTTGAAATGATAAGAATGGTCTTTAGGATATGTTTCCATATTTGTCTTTTTTTTTAACTGTTTCTGTATATGTACATATATTAATATTGCTTTATTTTAAGTTGGGGAGCTCAAAGTTCATTTCAGGCTACCAAAATCCGAAGAATGCTTGCTGTAAAGGCTACCAGGGATTTAGAAATTTTGTGAGCCGCATTATGTTACTTTAGAAATAGCAGCTTGTTTTAAAAAAGGTACAAAAGCAAGAAACAGATTTACAGAATAAATTACATGAACAAAAATATTGGGACACAAGGTCCATATCACCCATTACGCCCATTGCAGGTACAAGGCAAGGAACAACCCTGGATGGGGTGACAACCAATCGCAGGGCTCACACACAAGTCTATTACGAGTCCATTTAAGGCGCTTATGATTTACGGCTGTTGAAGAAGTTTTCTGACAGGTGATTGTAACATTCTTTGGGCATTGCCATATGCATAACCTAATATTAAAGGGTATTTACAGTTATTGCTAAACCACATTCCGTCTGTGACAGTGATCACGCTATTGCTTTATGAAGACAGTAATTCTGGCTGAGGGGAGCATCCTGACAGACGGAAGGATCTTGTTTTCAGACAAACCTGTAGCAGTGATGAAGTGCTGGGCCATAAGCAGGACCAAGCTGACCTGATGACCAGGGATGCACTCAGATGACCTGCCAATCTTCTAATCTCCGTCTTGCTGGAAATGGCTGATTTTCTGATCCTCAAGATGAATTGCCCTGCTTCTGGGAGTCATGTGACCCACAGCATAAAGGAGCCCGTCTTTCCACACCACTAAAACTTGTCTAAAAATACTCAAAAGGAAAAACAAAGCTGGAAAAGAAAAGCAACATGCTGATTGCAAAGATAAAAGTCCAACAATAATCAAGGACAGCTCCACGCTTCATTAGAATCTGTGCTGACACTGGCAGATGGCCGACTATGTCTGGCTTGGGCGGTTGGTGATTTGAGATCTTGTCTGAGATGTTAAAGCCACAGAGTATAAAAGCAGATCACAGGTGAGCTCTGCAGATGGGTGACGAGCTGAAGAGGACAGGGAACACTTCTGCTGGCAATGGGGGCCATACGGGGGCCCGTGGAGGGTGGGGCAGAACTAAAGGCACGTCAACAGGGGAGCCTGACTACCGGCCTGCGCCAGGGTAGTGGGGGGATGGGGGCCGCTCGGACTACTTGAGCAGGCAAGTATGACAAAGGACTGCAGCGTGTCACCGAGGGGGTGCCACTGTGAAGGGGGACGCAGAGGCGGAGAACTCGCTGGATTTAAGGTACCCCCGTTTAAATGGTCTTTTTCTTCATTCACTTACCAGGACTACCTTAAAATATGACAAGTTATCTCTCTAACCCAAAAGTCCATCAGGCCGCTGGTCTGCATGGGCAGGTGGGTGTAGAGCTTTCGGTTTGGCCCGAGCACTTTATGGGCCAGTAGAGTCCCAGTGAGCTAGGAAGCTGCGGGATGTGGTGTCTGCAGTTAAAGAGACGCAAGTACAACGTGTGACCAAACTGACAATAATCAAACTTACAAATACACCATCTTCCTGCTACCAGTGCGCTGTCTTTAGATGGCATCAGCTGAATAATGGCATACCTTTGTATTTGTAAAACCTAATGCGTGTGTTTATGTGTAAGTGAGAATCTTAAACTCTGTCCATCGTTCTGCTCTTAATATGTATAATGGACATCAACTTCAAATTAATCTTGATCATGTAGAGGCAACGCCAGCAGCGTTTCTGCTTTTTGGCAATGCTGGCCCCTTGGAAGACCTGTTTTCCAGAATGCACCTGTGAATTGCATTCAATTGCATATGGCCATAATGACAGGGAAAGGCAATGCCCACCAGGCCTAACAGGTTTCAGATGGTGACTGCCCATCTGGGCTTCGCCTTTCTCTGTCATTATGGCCATATGCTGCACCTCATTCCTCCAACAGGTGGCACCTCTGATACTTGGCCACCCTCCCCTCCGCCTCTCATGGCGCCCTTTTCCACGTCACAGCTTGGTGGTCCTGGGGAAGTCCTACTAGGGCTGCCTGGTACTCCGGTTCCCCTGTTGCTCCCAGTCCCTCACCCAGGATGACCATGCCTGCCTGGCAGGTTCCGGGTGGTGTTTGCAGGCCCAGCTGTCTGAGATGCTTCACCCGGGCCCCAGCCACCACAACCTACGGGCCCCTGCCACGTCCCAGGGAGCTGAAGGCAGCCCGTCCTGCTAAGGAACACACTGCCGTTAGCATCTCTGTAGCTGGCAGCCTCTCACAGCGCCTGTTCTGCAAAGAGCCCATCAACGCCACATCATTCCTCCAGACTTTGTATGTCTCGTACCTGATCTCCGAAGGAAGGAAACTGAGCCAGAACTGTGGAAATACAGGATTTGCTTCTGTGATTTTTAGAACCTTCATCCCCAGGCTTACAGACTTAAATGTAGCCTATCACCGTCTTTAGCTAATGCAAGTAAATCACATGACACATCCTGTTGAGCCCAGCTTACTGGTTGTAAACTTTGTTTTCCCATGACCAGTAACCCAAGGAAAGATGTAATAAACTATCAAACATTGCATCAGTACCATGGACTCTTGAGTTACGACCAGCCTGACATACGAACAACTTGGGTTAACTTTTAGTTTTGTCTTACGACCAAAGTCTTGAGTTACGACCAAAATGTGTATCCGCATGTATATGAGTTTGCGTATGTTTGACTACTGTAATTCTGCTTTCAAGTCCTACTCGGAAGATCCAACTAGGGAATTGGGGAAACGGTAATTACGACCTGACGTGTGTTTAAGCGGAGCAAAATGGAGGCAATAAGAAAGCTACGTTTTCACTTGCTGTATTTTTCTTTCCTCCAACATCAAAACGCATTTGTACCAGCTTTTCATAAACCCTTGTTCAAACAGCAGGTAGCAGCTACATATCAAATACTGAGACCAAAAAAAAACTGTTTTTTTACTACATCAGAAACGTCGGATAGTTTGCAAAACCTGCAGACTATTTACAGGGCAATACAATTCTTAAATACATGTAAATGTGTATGCAGACACGTGTTACAATTATCTGCTAAACCACAGACTTGTCTGAAATAGAAAATTTCACTGCAGCCAGCGAGACTGGGTCCGTGACTTAATTATGTTTAATTGTGGTTTTAAAATGTTGAACATTTGAATATGATCAACATGCAAAATACTGGTTTATTTTTGAGATATAATTACTGGGATTTCAAATATTAGGTTTCGGTTTCAGCTTCTGTTGGGCTGGAGATGTTTGCTGGACCTGGAGACACTCAGAACACAGAACCACGATATCCCACCCAAACCCTAAGCTGCTGCCTCAGGATGCAGCGTGTTGAGTTCTCAATATGTTACTAATGTTGTAAAACTCATTTTACGTTTGACAGTAAACACTGTAACACGTGTAAATCTAAAAAATTATTATTCTATTTAGTTGTGGAAAGCTGTAAATTTTGTAAATATTACACATTACCACGGCTGTAACGGCACACTCATTTGTGTAAATCTATCTTTGTATTTTTAAATGACTTGTCTTTTAATGAAATACATTTCTCTCACCCCTATTTTGTAATTTAGTTTGTTACGTTTGATGAGCAAGTATTTGTAATTTGTAGCAAGATACATTTTGATGTATTTGTGCACGTCTCTGGTAGTACTATGGCAGCCATGTACACAATAAAACAATATCAACAATATTAATAATCAATTCTAATGAAGCACAAAAATTATAAAAAAAAAATAAACATCACTCAGCGCATTCTCCCTTCACTCAGTTTGATACTATGCCGCACAGCTGTGCTGAGGCCTCAGGCAGATTCAGCCGTTTTTCTGCCCTCTGGGAAGTTTCCCACGCTTCGCTGAATGGACGGCAGGAGACGCGGACTGATGGAACAAAGTAAGCATGTGGAGAGAGAACCACCTCTGGGAACACTGCTGAAGTGGTGCTGCGACCGCTGGCTGTAACCGCCTGCCCAGGCCTGGGCCACTGGTTACCACTGGTTACAGTATAACAGGCCGCTTATAGCCCCACAGTCACAGCGGCTATGGCAGCTTGCATAAGCCTTAGGCCACAATGGGCAGTTTTGCTCACTGTCCTTTTGAAGGTATGTGAATAGGCACTTTCACCACTGGAACCTTTTTGTCTGGAACCAGAACATTTGTCCGAAACCAGGGACTTCTGTCACATTCACACCGCAGGAACTCGGCCCGATCGTAGCTCCAGAACACTTTCAGTACCTACTCCAGACTCTGTACTTGTCGTTCGAACATGAACTACAGGGGAGGTGCTTACAACCAAAGGTTGCCGATTGGTTGGCACTGACAGTGATACTTTACTGATTAGTTGGTTATTACTGCGATATCCTGATAATTTCATTAGTTGACACTTACAGCGGTATCTTGCTGATTGGTTGGCGCTTACAGCCTTAGCTTGACAATTGGTTGATCACTACCTCTAACTTGCTAGAAAAGACATAGAAGTAGGGCAGTAAGAATTGACACAGAGTTATTTTTGTACCGGTTAATTATTCATTAATGCAATAAATGTTTTTTTTGTCTCTCCATATTTCTGCATCGGAAAATTTGATTGCTAACCAATATACTTTTATCTACTATTGCCGATGCAGGCGGTGAAATTTGCCAGTGCTTATTAGCGGGATAAAGTATCGTTTTTTTATTCTGTGGAAAACAAAAGCTCGATCTGCTGGAGAGATTTAATAAGAACCATGAACACATCATGGGACATATAAGTAAAACATCGATTGGGGTCACCAACATGGTGCCTACGGGAACCAGGAGGCCCCCAAGCGCCACATGAATCGCCCGCGGACCTGATCTAAAAATAGCACAACTCACCAGTGAGCAGCGTCTACAATTTAATTTTATCCTGTTGCTATTCTTCTTTAATCACATTTGCATTTATATAGATTTGAAAATGACAATATGTTTAAAAAAA
>JAODKF010000022.1:13777817-13790161 GCA_026779585.1 Mormyrus proboscirostris | reverse complement strand
CAAAGCTGCAGGGATTTTAGGAACTGTGGCAGCTTGGATTGAAAACTGGTTAACTGACAGGAAGCAGCGAGTAGTTACTAGAGACACAATATCACAGTGGGCCTGCGTTCATAGTGGGGTACCGCAGGGTTCAATTTTAGGACCACTTTTGTTCCTAATTTACATTAATGATATTGACACCAATACATACAGTAAACTGGTTAAATTTGCAGACGACACCAGGGTGGGTGGTGTAGCAGATACTGATCTAGGAGAGGAGAGGCTACAATGGATTCTGTATTTAATTAGCGACTGGGCTGATACCTGGCACATGAAATTTAACATGGATAAATGTAAGGTAATCCATGCAGGGAGCAGAAACAGAAAGTACAGATATTTTATGAGTTCCACTGAAATAAAGGTAGCTGATTACAAGAAAAATCTTGGTGTGTATATTGATGCTTCCATGTCCCACTCTCACCAGTGTGGGGAAGCAATGAAAATGGCCAAAAGGATGTTTTCTAGGTGTGTAGAGTAGAAGGTGTTTGGAGGTGTTTGGAGTTTAAGTCAAGGGAAGTGATGCTACGATTATATAACTCCTTGGTATGACCCCATTTAGAATATTGTGTGCAGGTTTGGTCACCATACCTTAAGAAGGACATTGCTGCCTTGGAAAAGGTGCAACGTAAGGCTACGAGAATGATTCCTGGTCTTAGAGGAATATCTTAAGAGGAGAGGTTAGCTGAGCTGAATCTGTTTAGCCTCGAGCAAAGGAGACTAAGGGGGGACATGATCCAGGTCTATAAGATTCTAAAAGGTCTGGATACTGTTCAGCCAAATGGCTATTTCAGTATTAGTTTAAATACTAGAACTCGTGGCCATAAGTGGAAATTAGAGGAAGAACATTTTAAAAAGGAAGCACTTCTTAACACAGCGTGTAGTTAGAGTATGGAATAGTCTTCCTGCTAGTGTAGCGCAAGCTAAAACCCTGAGTTCCTTTAAATCAGAGGTAGATAAGATTTTAACAACTCTGAGCTATTAGTTAAGTTCTCACCAAATGAGCTTGATGGGCCAAATGGCCTCCTCTCGTTTGTAAATTTCTTATGTTCTAATGGTCCCAACCCAATCCTCAGGCTCCCCCAGACAGTCCACATTTTTGCTCTCTCCCAGGTCCCAGTATACCTACACCAGTCATTCTGTGTTCCTGATAGGCTGGGAACTGAGAGAGAGCTAAAACATGGACTGTCTGGGGCCCTCAAGTACTGCGTTGGGAAATACTGCCTTAATGAACGCATGATTACTGCAGGGCAGAGACACATTAATAGCAAGAGGACTCACCAGTAGATTTATGGCCTGCCGGTTTCAACCAATATGGCCAAGGCGTGTACCAAGCAGAATGATCTACGATCTGACCCCAATGCAATCTGGGTAAGATCAGAGGACTTGTGACAGGTCTTGGTGGGACCAAAGGCGCTGGGAGGAATTAGCCCGGTGGGGTCACAGCAGGGCACTGGGAGGCCCCCGCAGGTACACACTGTTTGAAGGACAGCACTTGGCATTGGTTGCCAAGCACTTGTAGGTGTATAGACTTGTCATCTGCTTGCTGTCCTGATGTGGTTTTCCAGCTGGGACATCCTGCCCTTTGCTGGTTTCCACGGTGAAGTAGTGCAAGCTATTGCAATATGAATGGGAGCTGTGCAGCACAGTAAGGCAGCCGGGGCCTTCGTCTGGCCCTCGGGAGCTTGACCTGTGTATGGCCCTTGGGAGCCCAGCTGGAGATGTGGCCCTCAGGAGCCCAGCCAGATGTGTGGACCTCGGGAGCCTGGCCGGACGTGCAGCCCTCAGGAGCCCGGCTTGACGTGTGGCCCTCAGGAGCCTGGCCGGTTGAGCTGATGGGCTCGCAGGTGTTTCCTTGGCAAATGAGACAATGGGGAATGCTGGTGTAACAAAGGCTCCCGTTTGTTCTGAATGACAGAGATGTTTAATTAGCCCTGGTAAGTCACGACAAAGTCTGTCCACGTTAGTGTGTTTTTTTTTTTTTTTTTTGGGGTACTGAGGAAAGCAGAGTGATTCTTGTGACAACCTAATGGAAGTATAGGCGACACATCCACTGAAAGCGTAACTCCAGGAACTGCAGTAGCAGAAAATCCACCATGCTCACTGTGGGTCAGGCCGGGAGCCCAGTCCTGCACTCAGACCTCTAACTTTATGCATTTTTATTTTATAATATCTATGCACACCACACTGAAACAGACTAATTGAATATTGAACAATAAAAATGAAGCTTCATGATCATGAAAGATAAGAGTGACAATGTCAGGTCTGAGAAGGGCACGACTCTGCAGGGGATTGTGGGCAGTGATGATTGCAGGGGATTGTGGGCAGTGAAGATTTTTAAGGGAGGCACCGTAAGAAGATGTGCCACACGGCTCGGCATTCAGGTACGACACCGGAGCATTGAGGAGGAGGCGCAAAGCGAAGGCGGCCATGTCGGTCCCACACCATTAATAATGAGCTTGAGTGGTTGAGTGGTCATCCTGCGGCTCAGTGGGCCACACGGGATGCCTTGAGCCTCCTGGGACCCCCACCCCAACCCAGCCGTGGATGGCTCTGGCAGGCGGTCGTGGCGGAGGCTGGCGAAAGTGTCCCCTTGTCACACAGCTCATGTCAAGAGAAGGGAGGCCACCTTTGTGACGGCACGGGAAGCAGATGGCCAGCTTTCGTCAGCGCTTGGGTGCTGGGGCCGCGGTCACTGACACGCCGACGGTGGCGAGCGGGGCCGGGCATCTCTGCACCTCCCTGCAAGCGCCAGGAGCACTGCCAAATTACCCCTGCTTAACGGACAGCCGTTGTCATACTATCATAGCGCGCAGACATGTCTGGAATACAGAGCCACACTCTGCTCCAGGCCTGCTGATTTCCTTCACCCTGGAGTAACTCCCCCCCAGGCATCCATTAATCCAAATTAAACCATCTTCCAGGGCCCATCACTAGATGGTGCTGTTGTCTTGCTTCTGGTAATGTGGTTTACCGAAGAGGAAAAATTGTTTGTTTTTATGATTACCTTTATAGTAGTCCTGCCCGAATCGGAAAGAGTGCAGAATATATCCTCTTATTTCAAAATAAGTTTTTTTGTTTCGACAAAGATATAGGAATGACTGAATCTGAGCCAAACAGATTACAGGCTGACTCAGACTGAAACAGGCAAACAGAGGGGGATGTCTGATTTAATTGCTCACTTATTGACTCACCTAATTGCTTGACACAATGACCCGCGTTGTTTATAGAACTGGATGCTACATCAACTGGCTAACACAGCTACCCGGCCTGTCCCCATTCCAGCGGGCCGACTTTGCTTGCCAGGTGCAGTAACCGCTGCGCCATAATTCTTCCCCTAGACTTCTCTTGCGAACTCTCATTAGCAAAGTCATGTAGACGTAAACATGGCCTTCTGGGATTTGTTTAATGCCCAGCACCTCCCACGGCGCCTCCCAAAGCTTAGCTCCACAGCTCCACACTCCTTAGCTCATCACTCCCTGAAATTGGATTTTACAAAGGTGCAGCTTATATTTAGTTTCCTTGCTGACTTTTTAAAATTCAATGCAACTTATCATAAAACTTATTAAAACCCAGTTTATTTTATCGTAATCAATTCAGCCTTAGCCTTTTAATATATGGCACTTTGGCAGGGCCTATCTGGGAGATAAAACCAATGACCTTCAGGTAACGAGTCCATGCCCCTCACCACCATGGCACCTGGCGTGCTTAGAAAGGTTCTCCTCCGTTTTTATATTAATTTTGAAGACAGAGCTCTGTACTTTCTCCAAAACTGCAAAGAGTGAAGCCCAGGATCAGCAAGTAACATATTTAAATATGAGCAGGTAGAACAACTGTACCAGGATGCTGGTACCTGACAGCGTGATGTAAGCACAGTGGCCAAGAGCAACACAAACAGTTCATCCTAATAAAAACACTAAAAACTAACAACTCAGCATCAACCCAGGCTTATAACAGGGTACATAAACACATCCTCATTGCTGACGGCATGATATCAGAATACGTTAATAAATCAATATAGCATTACAGCATTTAATCTGCAAAAATGAATCAGGGACTACATGCTCGCTGAGGATCCTTCTCAGAATCCCAGAAGATGAAAAGGTGCAAAGATATCCATGAAGAAAGCACACACAGCCATGCAGAAAGGTAGAAGCCCTTACAGTACAAATCCCTTTTCTCTTCTGCAAAATATTTGGGGTTGTTGGAGTTGAGAAAAACCATATTTGCAGCAATGTTAGACCTTGTGTCTGAAATGTGTGCAATTACACAGTATAATAAGATGAATGAATCAATGAAGACGTTCACAGAATAAGCCAGCGTGATTTATTTGTCTTCTTGGGGACTGAGGGGGTGTTGTTGGTTAAATGGAGGTGTTGGTGAGGAACAGTTTGCTGAAAGTAGCTTAAAAATGCAGGTGGTGTCACTTCTGACAGTGAGAAACAAACAAACATGGAGTAACCTTGATCTCAGTCTTACTCTGAAGCTGTGAGGAATACTTCGCTGGTTTGGACAGTGTAGAGAGAGAGTCATCCTTCCTACCGGCCATTCCAGATCAATAAGGCCTTACACGCGTGACTGTCTTGATCTCGCCTAATTAAGCCTACCTGCCAATGTAGTAGGGGCCCTTTGTTTTCTAGGAAGCGCTTACTTCTCACTGCTTACTCATTGAGGGATTATCACAGCTTCATGACTAAGTAACCATCAGCGTGTAACGGGAATATCTGCAGCATGATGTGACCCTGTAACTCTCTGCATATTCACTGCTGGTTTCTACAGTATTGCAGGTATTTGTTACACACTCTCAGGGCTTTATTTCCGCTCTACTGCACCCCCCCTTCCTGTCAAAGGCCGTGTGCTTCTGAACAAAGGATCAAAATGTGGGATAAGAGACCCATAGTGGGTGGGGTGACGATCCGAATGGAGGACCAGGAGCTTAGCTACACTCTTCCCAGTGATAGCCCTGTTGGAGTATCTGTGAGCAGGGTAGCCAACCTGAAAGAGGGACTAAAGGGTCAGATTTAAATGCAACGAAGTGGCCGGTCCTAAGAGGTTTAGATCTGGACAGACGCTGCTGCTGCTGACTTGGACATCCTGCGTGAGCAGGACTGGAAACTCAGCTCAGCCACCCGCCTGAGACCAGTCATTTAGACGAAGGGCAAGTACCAAACGACGAACACTAGTCCAGCTGGCCAGCGGGAAAAACGCTTCCGTTCCACTGCTGTATGTGAGGGGATGTCGGCAGGTTGTACCTAGCGAGGTCCATGCTGCAGCTTAACCCTATTTATTTTACAAAACGTACCAAAGCCAGTAAATATACTGCGTCATTAGAAATTACTCAGCCCTGTTTCATTTAGCACTCCACACAAAGGGGGGGGGCGATTCATTCTGAATGCGTCTACAGGATTTCAGGACGCGGCTTGCCGTACTGGGAGAATGATGACGCCCTGTGACCACGAGGCTGGAGTTCCAGATGGAACACATAACGGTGGAAAAAAACTTAATTAAAAGAAAAGATGGCGGCTTGAGGTGCATGACGGAGAGAACGGCCGCGGGCTCTCCGCACGCCAACCAGCACATGACTGCATCGGCCGCGGGTTCTCCGCACGCCACCCAGCACATGACTGCATCGGCCGCGGGCTCTCCGCACGCCATCCAGCACATGACTGCATCGGCCGCGGGTTCTCCGCACGCCATCCAGCACATGACTGCATCGGCCGCGGGTTCTCCGCACGCCATCCAGCACATGACTGCAGCCTTCCGAATTGAGATGGGCTATTCTTAATGAGCACAGCCCAGTGCTAAATTTTTCATTCTCCACCCTTAACCCCCCCCCCACTCCTTCCACACTATAAACAGAGCACTGTATGATTTTACTTAAATAATCATTGGTTTAGTTAAACCTATTTGCCTGCTATTCACAATATGTGTCTGCTACACAGAGTCCTTACCAGGACCAGGCCAAAGATGGACTGTACTGGGGAAGACTGACCTGAACAGGAAGTATAATAGACCCAGCTGAATGAGTTGCAGGAAGCAGTGCTGCAGGACCACAATGGTCATCAGGGAATTCATACGGTGGCTGAGGGGGACCAGAGGTGGCTGGGAGGGCAGGTCATTTATGCACTACAGAGCATGGCGTTGCTCTTCAGCAAGAAACCTGAGGAGCAGGTGAGGGGGGCGGGTGTGCGTATGCTGCTGAGCGGCCCTGCAAAAACAGGGGGGGCTTCTGTCATGACCTTCCAAGTCCCCACAGCTATGGGACGGGCCTCGACTGTCCAGGCCCCAGCATGCCATTGGCTGCCATCACAATCTATCTTCCAACATTGTCAAATAAAATGCATGCTTTTAATGTTAAATTGTGGATTAAAGATGTACATGTCATTGAGAACTTCACTGTTCTGGCTGGGTTAATGTAAAGTGCCCTGTGACAATGACTGTTGTTAAAAGCGCTATATAAATAAAATTGAATTGTTTATGTCTTTGTGTCTAAATACTGGGAGAGGTCTAGGTGTTTCATCTACAGCACAGCAAGGCAGTTGGCTATAATAGTCCCATGACTATTATATGTGCTATGGTATAACCATGGCAGAGTTAATTATAGCATGGTCATCTGAATGAGACACCTAACAGGGCACGTTTGAGTGACACTGACGCCACCTGCTGACATTAGGCGGTAGGGGTGTGACAACACAAAATTCATGCATGTTGGTCTTGGGCTCAAGGTTTGTGGACCATATAAAAAAATAGTGTTTGTTTTTAAATTGTTTAACTGCACACACAGGTAGGAACAGTTGAAAACCAAACCACAGGCAATGTGCCTGTCAATGTGTTGGAACGAGAAAACCTAAAACACACTGATTGTAAAAAATAAAATAATAAAAATAAAAA
Source organism: Mormyrus proboscirostris (assembly GCA_026779585.1). Lineage (NCBI taxonomy): Eukaryota > Metazoa > Chordata > Actinopteri > Osteoglossiformes > Mormyridae > Mormyrus > Mormyrus proboscirostris. The sequence goes on along the minus strand of JAODKF010000022.1, from coordinate 13,783,234 downwards.
TTTTAAAATACTGCATCATAACACAGTTAATGATCTAGATCGTGTGTTCTCAGCTATCGTTGCATGGTCACATATCTGTAGCGATAAACATTACATTACATTTTTAGCCCTGTCTGAGTTTCTTGACAAAAGCCACAGGGAGACTAAATTGCAGAGGTTGTTTCTGTCTTGCTCTGGTCACACATAGACTTGGATTACTGTCTCAAATGAGTGAACACACTGGATGTGTTTCCAGAAATATATCCGAATTCGATATAACTGAGCCGACAGACAGTTTTGGTCTTATCAGCAACTCTCTCTCCAGTGTTGGTGTCATTTATTGTGGAAACCAAAATGTTTCCGTCCCTGTAACCAAGTCACAGCCACAATTAACAAAATGTTTTTTATGGTGAACATCTACTCGTGAAATTAGTTTCTGCCCATGTCGATAAATGTAATCATTTGTTTCATTGTGCATCCTGAACTGAAAAATATGCAATAAATGACAAATGTGTATCACTACAGCCGTATCAGGCAGGTTACAAAGTGAGAGTGTCTAAGACTGGGCCATGGGCTTTGGATCCTGGTTCTACCGTTACGTAACATGGGCAGCAATGAAAGAACATTAGGTTTTTCTGTTCAGTAGGCAGTCCCAGGAAGCCCAACGCAGAGGGACGTCTTGGCAGCAGAACTAAACAAATCTCAATGGAAGCCTTAAAGGTCACATAAAGGCCAACAGACAAGCATCTCCATCCTCAATACACAAACCTTCAACAGGTCCAAGCCAGATATTTGTACACTGAAGGATAAAAATCTGAGATGAAACACTTTTTGAGTAATGGGCGAGCTATTTTTAAATTGCAAACTACGTAAAACTAGATAAAGCACAGGGTGAGCGAAGTGCACTGAGGACAGGATTCCACGAGGGCTCTCTGAAGCTGCGCTGAGGACAGGACTCCACGAGGACTCTCTGAAGCTGCGCTGAGGACTCCACGAGGGCTCTCTGAAGCTGTGCTGAGGACAGGACTCCACGAGGACTCTCTGAAGCTGCGCTGAGGACAGGACTCCATGAGGGCTCTCTGAAGCTACGCTGAGGACAGGACTCCACGAGGACTCTCTGAAGCTACGCTGAGATGCATCTCCATATTGGCTGGCCCACAATGTCACCTCCGGACTGTGACTGATCAGTGAAACTCTGCATCTGTCAGGCCGCCCTTGCGCCGGCAGCCATGAGCCAAGAGCCGTCATCTTTCATCATAATGGCCGCATCAGGGAATACTAAAGAGCCATCTGCTATCGCTTCTCCTGGGTCGCCAGTGAGGAAAAGAAGCACCTTCAACGTCAGGGGGGCTCAATCCTCCCCCCAAGTGAATAAGGATTGTTTCTTGCAAAATGAAACAAGCCTATTTTGCTGATACAGACAATCAGTCATCGGGCTCTTTTACAGCACATAACACTCAATCGTAGGCCAACAAGCAAGCTATGACTTTATAGAAGCCATATGATTTTATCTTGAATTAACTCCCACCATTGACTCCTCAGGGATGGTACAGCCCAGCGTAGAAATGCCATCATGTTGACTTTACAGGGAATGAAGGTGGGAGAAGGGGGTGGTCCTGCTCCGTGGAACAATCCCCCCGGGACAAGGTAAACCGAGATGAAGTAGATCCATTCTTATTCGTGGTATTGAGTTCTCCATTAACAGTGTCGCACTAGTCAGATTTCTGAAAGATTTTCAGATGTGGACCAAGTCAGCTGTGAACTGATCACTCATTCTTGTTTTTTTCCCCCACAGTAAACTTAGGGGTTGGGTTAGGAACACACCAATATAGATTATTTTTTCAAGAATCAGGGTTTCCTCACTAGCATTTGATAGTACGGGAGTGATGATCTATATCAATGTGATGTGAGCATACAGTGCATATTTAATACATGTCTACACCTTCAATTGTATTTGTAATCTAACGAGCCGTTTTACATCTGAACATCTTCCTACGAGAACATCAACAGAAAAGTGCTCAGTGCTGGATGCTGAGTGTCCTCCAGCTAACACTCCAAGACCTCATTGACAAACACGTGCTTTTATTACCGATCAGTCAGAAGGAGACACAGATTAATCCAGGGGATTGTATTGTCTGCATACTCAGGACAATGGGGTATACCAAGTGGTCGAAGTGTGTGGTCAGGATGCCTTTTTTTTTGCTAGATAAAATGCAAAAAAATGATAACATAGGCACATGAAATGGATTCTGTTTCTTTGCAGTGAAACAGCTTTCCAGGTCAGGTGCAGACCATTACGGCAAGGCCTGGCTGAGGATCACCTTCTATTGGTTTGTCTGCTTTTCACTGGAAAGAAGGTGGATGCTTCACTCTTAAGCCTTGCAAAAAGCTAAAAGAACCACTTACCATTGTCTCTTCTCTTCCAGTCAAGTCCATGATGAAGATACAAAAGGAGTAAACTCTGAAAGAGATCCCCTACAGCAGCAAAATGACAACTTGATGAAAACCAAAATGTCAGGAAGTTGTTTACCGATTCATGGCGTTCTATTTAACGCCACTTGCAACAAACTTGGCAGCAAAAAATGTACATGACAAACAATTAACAATCACTCAACGAATATACAATGTGACTGTCAAGCCACCTTTGTCGTTGTTCTGTTATCTGAACAAATAATGTCTCACGGAGGGACAGCACAATATGTTTGCAAATAATAGCAGCTAATAACTAAATAGAAAGAAAATTGGAAGGTGTCAAAAGCTTTCAAAAGCTTGTCGAAAGACTATATCTTATCCATTCTCGATCATGACCAAGACCTGTCCAGCAAGAATAGCACAGCTACAGCCTGAATTATGTTTGCTTATAAACACTCAAAGATATCTCCCCATCAGAAGTGCACCCCCTTATGGACTGTCCTCCATAAATCTGAGCTGCTTTTTCCCACCCAAGGATGGCTTGTGGCTGGCTTACCCATCACGTCTGCTTTATTGTCAGAAAGGCCTCCGGTCTTCATTAATGGCACCGTGTCACCACTGAAATACAGATAAGGCCGCGGCGCTCAGCTAATGAGCTTAAAAGGCATCCTCCAGCACCGAAGCTGAGGACGCCTGTGGGCCGGCAGGGGATGGGAAACGGCGGTGGACTGCAGAAGGTGGGGGAGAAAACTAGCGGGGAAAAAAAATGCTAATCTACTCCGCAAAACTGCTGCGGCGTGTTTCATCACACGACGACGTGAGTGGGCAGCAGAGGCTCTATTGGCAGCTGCCATGGTGACAGGAGAGCAAGCTGGGCACACTGCTGGGGGGGGCAGGGGGGGCACTCCAGCCTGACCGGCCAGTCGGCTGACAGGGCAGGGAGAAGGCAGACATCCCACGAAGGGTGAAGGGCACCCGCAGGAGATGGGATTGTAATGACCTTAGAAGCCTCTCGACTGAAGGACTGAAATGTCTTCATCTTCTAGTTCTAGTTTAGCTGTATTACACTGCGAAATTAGCTATATGCTGCAACATTATTAACGAAACAGAAATAATGTAGCATTAGTGATAATAATGTTAGCGTATCTCAGCTGCAGTGCTGTGGTCTAACCTCATAGGAATGAAACGAAAGGCAAGAAAGGCTTGCATCTATGAGCAGCTAAGAATCTTAATGCTGGAGAGAGCGAAGATTACCAAGGTGATAATAGGCTCCTTCCTTCGGAGGGAGTGAGCATGCTGGGGGGTGAGAATCCATTTCCATGCAAATATGTAGCAGACATAAACAACATGAATATCAATGCTCACATTTCCATTTTAAGGATTAAGGATTGTCTTGCTTAACTTTTTCACACTGATGTCAGTGTCCATTCGCTGTCGGGTCTCAAAGCGAGACCGGGACATCGGCGAGCTCCATGGGCCTCAGCGAGGAGCTTAAGGCAGGCCTTCTCTGGTCATGTGATGCAGACTGCTCTGACCTGGTCCACAAATGGCTCAGTTAGCCATTGCTTTTGGGTTGCTGGAGCGCTGATGGCGTGCCAGGCAGTCGGACAACACCATTAATCTCTCTTATCAGCTCCATGGCGGGACTGGGCTCTGCGGCGATACTCGCTATGCATCTGGCTACTGTCACCCAAAGGGGCCCAATAAATCTCTGCATTACAGCTCGGAATTGCATCACAGCCAGCTCCCACTGAAAACTCGAAATGCAAAAGCAGTCTTGCAGTTATTTTTAACCATTCGCTGCCTCCCTCGTTAGTAACGGCATCAAAGTTTCATACTCAACAGTTTCACACTTTTTTTTACTGACAATGAGAATGTAATTTGGAAACACTGGCTACTCCTGAGTCGTCTTGCCCTGAGCTAAGAGAAGGAGGCTGTCAATAGCCACAGTCATATCGCCTTCTGGATGGCAACATGAAGTACAGACAAACTAGGCTTCGAACTTAAAAATAAGATTAGTAAGAGAACCATGACAGGACATGGCGATCAGACAGACAAGACAAAGTGTTCATTACCTACCAGTAAACCAAGACAGAGATAAGCGCATCTCTCAGAAGGTTTACACTTTACAGGCAAAATCCATATGGCTCAGACCTGCAGGCTAATGTGTGCATTTTCACAAGGCACTTGCCTTTTCTAATAGTATCTTCACACTGCACTATGCCTGCTGCAGTACATTATGCTTTGCTGTGACCACAAATTTATGGTGCAAAAATGGTGGATTTCTCTTGCGAAGCAGAAGGCAGGTTATAACATAATTACATCAACACCTCATCAGTAAAATGGAGCATTACATCATTGTGTGGACCAAATCCTAATTGCAGGAGGTGACATCACTGAGGGTGATATCACTGCATACTGAGCTCTGAAGGTCCGTATGTATTTGTGACCCTACATGACCAGTACAGTATCAGTACAGTGTCCCTGCTCAACGGTCTCCTGAAGTTCATGAAGGAGGGTTTAGAACAGATGTTAATTTTAGTGTTAATTCAGGGGCGTTCCTGCTGTGTGCTTCTCCTGGGTATTCCAAAGTGCTGGAGCACAGTGCATGCTCTTCCAGTGCCAGACAGAGCGTAGACCTGATACATACATGCCAGGCCCACAACCACGAAACATGACTATTCCTCGTAGCTAAATTAAAATAAACAAAGACTCCACCATCGTTCAGAAAGGGACCTGCGACTCTGCTCGGCACTGCAGCCCTCTGGTGAAGCCAGATGCCTCATTTCTCAGCTGCATCTTAGTTAACTGGGCAGGAACGGCAGTTTGTTTCTGTTATGAGAGCCACATGGGAGGTGTGTGGTCCAGCCCGGGGACAGGACGCCTCGGTGAACTAAGGCAGACATCTGTTTTATAACTTAGTGTTGCTGCTTATTTAGGCAGCCAAACGTGCTGGAGCAAAAGAAAAACTATCTATTTACATTAGTACCAGTATTCCCTTATGTGTATGCATGTCTATATATATA
>JAODKF010000022.1:13766446-13777717 GCA_026779585.1 Mormyrus proboscirostris | reverse complement strand
TTATGTATTCTTTGGACTGACTTGTTCATGACTCACATGCAGTAGTTTGTGCTTGATTGATCCTTACTACTTATTCTTTACATACACACACACACACACACACACACACACACACACACACACACATATATATAAACCCACCTTATCTGTCGGTGTCTGGCACCAAACACCAAAGCAAATTCCTTGTATGTGTGAACGCACTTGGCAATAAACTCTATTCTGATTCTGCTCCCCCCCTGCTCTTGACACTGAGCAGCAGATGCTTCCAAACAGGCAGATCTGTTTGTGCTCCGCTTCTGCTTTGCACTGTAATCTGGGCTGTCTGGGTGTGCTGGAGACTCGGCTCCTCTTTACTCCTTTACATGCAGCTCATGACGCATGGGACGGCATTAGATCGCGGCGTCAGACAGACACGGAGCCCTGCATCACCCTATGTGACTATGATGGCTGGCACTCAGCGAGCCTTGTTTAGCGTAATGCAAAGGCCACGTTAAAAATATAAGTGCACTTAATGCACATGCATTCATGCCGGCCTTATTCATGGTCTGCAGATGAGCCAAATATCACAATCAAAAGTAGCTCAAGTCCGTTTGCAAATCAATGACCATGCAGTGGTCATGTCATACTGTGGCACCTCAGAGAGACAGCATAGTGGTCATGTCATAATATGGAATATGAATGACATAGTACAGTGGTCATATCATAGGATGGCATATGAATGAGACGGTACAGCGGCCTTGTCATAGGATGGCATATGAGTGAGACGGTACAGCGACCATATCATAGGATGTCATATGAGTGAGACGGTACAGCGGCCATGTCATAGGATGTCATAAGAGTGAGACGGTACAGCGGCCATGTCATAGGATGTCATATGAGTGAGACGGTACAGCGGCCATGTCATAGGATGGCAAATATATTGAAAATCAATATATCAAAGTACAAAAATGTTACTATTTGTATCATAATGTCATGATACATTTTGTGTAGTCTATATAATCTTTGTGATAAACAAAAAAAGACTGCTTAACCAGTTTTACCTTGCCAACACAGTAGCGGGTACAATGGCCTCTGTTGTGTCTGTCTCATTACTTCAAACTACATGCTGCAGCTTCAAACGAAAGCAGCATCTTTTTCTAGCGTCTCATGGAAGGTGAGTTTTGCATTTGTTCATAATTTTTGAACATTATGAAAAAATATCTACATTTAATTTGGCTTATGCACCTGTTACATAATTAGTTATTTAATTTGAGTATTTTTATTATGTTGTACAGTATACTGTATGCAACATTATTTGGAGAAATAAAGGCACACTTGTTCTTCACAGTCATGCTTTGGTGTAAGTAATTTTCTTTATGTATTGTGGTGGTATAGAATTGTGAGTATCATACTGTGCCCATCATGTTATAATATGGAATATCAAAGGCATTGTATCATGGTTATGTTATAATACGGAATATATATACAATCATGCCATAGACTGGCAGGTGAATGACACAGAATGGCAGTGGGGAAGCACAGGAAATCCTAGCCAGAAAACCTGCTTGCGAAGAGCACAGAGGCATTAGGCTGTCACTGCCGGTAGGAAGGCTGGATTTAATAATGAAGCGATTAAGGTCAGAGAGGACATAGAATAAATTTTATCCTGTGGAATTCACAGAAAGCCTGTGCTCTGGAGAGGCAAGACAGAGGCTGCTCACCAACCCAGCCTTTACAAAAGCCAAGGACTGCTTGGAGTTCATGGCCCTGCCAGAAGAGCTTGGGAATCAGTGCATGTCTTTTCGGTAGGCAGGATGTGTCCTGGTAGCGTGCTTTACAGACTGAGCTCTCCAGCAGAGCCTGGACCTGACCTGCTGAGTCAGGGTGGGGTGGGACATGGCGTGAGTGAGCAGGAGACATCACGGACGCAGCCCCCACCAACAGATAGGGAAGGCGTGAATCTGCAAAGAGAACGCGATAAACTAGAATGTGCGCTGGAATTGAGGAGATGGGGGAGAGGGGTGAATTAAAGTGTAAGTAGAGAGTATTTAATGTGGGGTGGTGTAGGGCGGTACAGCTGCATCCAAGCACTCATTCAGTGAGACATGGGTGTGAGCCGACCAGGTTGGATCGCTGCTGTAATCAGACATTATAACAACACAAGCAGAGGTTGTTTGGCAATACGCTGAGTGCGAAGGGGGTCCCAGATCTCAGGGGCATCTGTGTAGGGGACTTACTGAGCACAGCTATAGACACAAGAGCTGATATTTTGGCAGTCAGAGAGGAAGATCTTCAGTGACAGGTTCATCATAGGATTCCTTCATTCAACGGCTTCATTCCAATTCTGCAAAAGCTGGTTTCAATTTTAGGTAGGTAACTATGATACTGATGGCACGTGGAGAGAATCTGAGGAGTATGCTGGTAGTATTTCATAGAAATAACTAAAGAGGAGATCAAAGGAATGTATCATTTCAAAGGCCAAACAGATGCAGGCCATCAAGTTTTTGCACCCAACAGCAGAGATATTTAGGCCAATCCACTGTAATTTCTGTTCAGTTGTACATCCATGTGAGTGCTGTGTGATGTGCTGCATGTTCTCAAGATTGACAGTATGAGGAGCAAAACGGAGCGTCCTCTGGAGGTGAACATGTGCTCCCATCCATTCACCGCAGTCCTGCAGGAGCACCAGAATTATGTAAAGGGCTGGCATGGCAAATCAAAAGGGAGCTGATTTGAAGAGTACTTGGGGATGTCTGCACTGATTGTGTTCACTGGTGGGTGGGAACTGATTCAGAGAAAGCGGGAATCTGAGGGTTACCTCAGTGACTACTCTCCTATGGGCTGGGGGGAAACCATAACATATTACGGCAACGACGGCGCCTCGCCTTTCTCTCCCTGTCTCTCCGCTCTGACAGACCCATGTCCGTCTATTCCTGTGGCTCCACCCAGATGGCCCTTCACCCGTCTCTCCACGTCTCTCCACCCTGACAGCCCTCGTCTCTCCCTTTCTCTCTGCCCCGACGGCCCTTCACCCGTCTCTCCCTGTCTCTCCACCCTGACGGCCCTCACTCGTCTCTCTGCACACGACGGCCCCTCGCTTGTCTCTCTGCCCCAATGGCCCTTGCCCGTCGGTCCCTATTGCTCTGCCCCGACAGCCCTTCCCAGTTGCTCTGCACTGTCGGCTCATTTCCAGCCCTGGCCCTTCACTCAGTGGGCGTGAGATCACTGTATTGGGGGCCAGATTTCAATAGAGACGGCTCCATGACAGCAAGTCAGTCTCCCAGGGATCAGGCCTTCAGAACAGCTTGTCGTTGACCAACCTGCAGATCCCAAGCCAATCAGATGTTGGAAATGGTTTGTGTTAGATGGGTGGTAACCATGCTGGCCACTGACGGACATGCTCACTGGGGGAGGGGGCTGAGCAATCGACACACAAGATCGAAGTGTTGTTAAGACAATGGAAACGCACTAGCGATTACCTTTCCCTATCTGCACAAAGTCTTTTTAGTACCTCAAGTAGCCTCAAACAGCGTTAAAATTACTTGAGCTCAGTATGAGCTGTTGACTACTCTCTCAGGTCTCTGGTTTATTGATACATCCCTGGCGTGCAGGAAGAGTGACGCCTTCAGACCCAGGTGGATGGGTCAGCCTCAGACTAAATGAACCCCACCACAAATAGCAGGTATCGCTTTCAGTTCATTTCATATGACCCCAGCCTGGATGTGTCTAATAGAAGATGGATTCATGATTTCCATTTATATTTTCCAAAACCACAGCAATTAACACCCTGCGAACACGGTCATTCTCCATCCCTACAAGACACATCCAGCTGCTTTTATTCTCTGCAGGTCTGCGCATCACATTTATTGGGGGGCAAGACTGTCAAACATTGTGACCCATAAAACATTATTTCCAATAACATCAACTCGGAAATATTTATAGAAAAGATGATTTCCCCAGCTGTCTACAGCACTGCTGTAAACTGCACGTTTACAAGAAGCACACCTATATCTTCCAAAGTGAGGCAAATAACGGAACAGCATTAGGCTCCCTTCTGTGCCTCACGCACGTTTCGAAAACAGGGAATGGAAGCGAGAACCTCTGCTGGAGGTTCACTTTAAAAAAATACTGCTAAGCTTTCATATTTCTGCTTCGGGGAGCTCCGATAATGTATCGGTGATTAAAGGAAATATTCATAAAGCAATATAATGTCAAATTAAAAAGCTGGTTAATTTTTACATTATATACAGTCATTACAGATCATTAATAGTGGCGCTCAGCTCTTAATTCAATTTAACACATGGACAAAAGCATTTGACTAAGCACTATCTTAATTTACCATTATCAAAATAGGGCTTGTAGCTTTTTTTTGGTTGCCAATGGAGCATGAAAACTCGAAAGTAGTTTAATGTAGGAGGTGAGATTTTCCATTCTTAAAAAAATATGAATGTGTCTGGAAATCGCCTTTAGCTGCAAGGTCTCCTTAATAATCGCTGGGATTGTCCTTGGTGGCGTTGGAGAGCGAATGTAAAAGGGAGCAGCACAAAGCAGGCGGCTGGGCGGCATGCTCATCACCGTTAGCGTCGCCGACCATCCACAGGCGTTTGCCTTGAGAGAGCCAAAACACCAATGCTGTTCTTACTCAGCACAAAGGAGTTGCAAGACTTCTTCCTCATTCCTGTGGTTTCACTGCAAGCCTGCAGGGGTGCACACTCCTCCTCCCATTCCAGTGTCGTATGTATTCGCCTGTCACTTTATTTTGGGGACTGGTTTCCCATATGGGGTGAACCCCAAGTTGGTGTCCTGTGCTGCCTGAAACAGGCCCAAGGTCCCTCCCATCTGCAACCCTGACCGGAATAAGCGGATTGAAAATAGATGGCTGGATGGACGGACGCACAGAAAAATCATGAGCATGTAGGTATGAGGATGCTGGTCAAGGAATCTATCTTCAGCATTACAGCGCCGTAGGGCAAAGAAATAAAAAATGAACCCGCATTTTAAACGAGTCACTTGCTATGGCAACGTGTGAGGGAAGGCTGCGTAACCATGGGTAGCAGAGAGAGCTCAGCTCCTTGATTACAGCTCATGTCACATCACCGCGTGACACAGTGCGCTGCCTCCGATGGCTCCCTACTTAGTCGGGGGAAAAGAAAATCTTGGATCCCCTGTCACCGCTACACCACTGAAACTCCCCTCACCCCTGCATTCAGCAGGAAGGCTGTATTTGTCATGTGACTTGATAGCCCTTTTGCAGTGGATTCTGCTTTTCAGTGGATTAGTCAGATTGCCTTCTAATGTCCTTCATTTGAAGGTGGGAATCGTACCTCGTAAAATTTAGCATCCAATTCCGATTCATGTGTTTAAAAATGAACGAGGCACTGGCAGCTATCTGGAGGCTCGTCATTTACTGGCATGCAAGTCAAAGGGGATGTTTCCTTCCGAGCATATTCCGTGTTTCCCAGCATTAAATAACATGAGGGTTCCACACATCAATGTTCTAATGGAGTTTAAAAAGGAGAACATCAACGGCGGAGACATGATGCAACGGAGCCTCCTCCTCAGGGCAGACGTCCTGCGTCGTATCTCTCGTTTTCAGCGCTCGCTTCTGCGTTTTACAGGGACGCCTTCCATACCATAATCACCATATTAACGTTAACAATTTCTCCAAGGAGAAGTAGCTCAGAAATAAACGCCGTTGCTGCTCGTGCTGAACCGCGGACTGAGAGGCGGAGCTCTCTTCCAGACGACGGGAGTCGTCTATGCGACAGTGCCACCCGGACAGAGCTGTCCCCAAGCACTAGAACACAATTATTTCTTCAATTATACCGTCTGCCCGCTGCCCGTGTCACCGCCTGCCCCTCGACCGTGGGATGCCCCTCTTTAAAGTTTGCACTCTGCCAGGACCCACACATACCCACACACACACACACAGGTTTGTAATTATATCTTTGTGGGGACTCCCCATTCATCTCTAAAGGGGAAAACTCTAATCCCAACATGACGACCTTAACACCAACCCAGCCCTTACCTTACCCGTAGTTAACCAAACTAGTTTTTCGATTGCATTCACATCGCTAGATCTTTGTGCGGAGCTGAAAAATGGCCCCCACTATGTCAAAATAACACACATTGGTCCCCATAATGTAATATAAACCTAATCCACATACATACACACAGAAAAACGCGCACACACACACAGACAAAAGCACACACACACACACACACACACACACGCGCGCACACGCACACACACACGCAGAGACCTCTTAGTGCTTCATTTCTGCAACCCATCTTTTCAGTACTGACAAGCTAATGTTACCATCACCATCTGTTCTTCACATGCATGTAATGATGCTGAAAGTAAAATATAAAATTTTATAAAATGCTGGTATTGGGAGACAAACTCAGGTGTGCTTCCAGCCAGAGCAGCAGAAACTCACTGAGCCCTGAACACGAACCGCCGCATGCTGAGGGATTCGCCTTTTCCTCGGTCTGGGAGGCACACACTTCAGCTTCTGGTCTTTACTGTTGTTCCCCATTTGTCCGATTAACCGCCAGCATAGACGTGCACCGACATCCACAGATCCATAGGAAGGCTGGAGAAATCATATTCACAGATGTAGCAATGTCTTTCAAAAAACTGGTCTTCCTAGGCTGGGGTGGGGGGATTTAAATGACAGTATGTCAAGCCAACAACTGCTATATGGGAAAATCTAACCGGAAAAGGGGGGAACTGCCAGCGACCTTTCAAAAACAAAGGCTAGTCGTGCCGGGCTGATCAGATTCCGATACACGACTGCCGATACTGACAGAGATTCCAATGCAGATGTATGTCAGAAAATCCTTAATTAGGCTACCAGAAACATACATAGCATACTGTTCCGCCTTGCTTGTACATCTTGTTTTAAGTGTTTTTGAGGCATTTTACAGCTCAATCTTCCAAGCGAGGATACGCAAGAGGCGAATGCTTAAAATGCCCCACAATGCCCGTCCCATCGGAAATAGTATCACTTACACTTTATTGCGACAGCAGCCCCTCCTGCATCACAAAGCTGTATCAAGTGCGTAAAGCAGCCCAAGCTAGCGGCTCCCAAATCATCTATTGCTTTTTTCAGATTCCTCGCATCGTCTTGCACATGTGCTTTTTTTTTAGTGGGCTTTTCTACTAAACGCTACACCCACCTCTCAAAACTTTGTTTTTACAAAGACTGCAGAATGCTGTGCTATTAGTTGCTGGTGAAACCGTAAAACGCTTCCAGATCCCCCTACCGCTAGGGCATGCGCATGACGTCACAGCAGGCGGAAGGTCACGGCGCTCACACCCATTAAACAGCAAAAAAAACTGAGTGGCAGCAATAGTGTTGCTTGAATGCCGCAGAAAACATCTCAAATGGGAAACAGCTGTTGTGTGGTTGATTATACAAATAGATTTAACACAAAATCTGAGCTATCTTTTTAGACACTGCCAAAACTTCAATAACAAAGTATCGGATGTGGATCGGTCACGTATGGCCGATACCTGATCCATCAAATAGGTCTGGATCAGTGCATCTCTAAAGACTAGTTATGGGAAGCTGAGCCTTTCGAAATGGCAGTCCTGGGGGCGGGGGGTGTGCCTGCCTGCAGCTCTACCAGGGGTGCCAGCCGGGGCTGGCCTGATAACGCCTGTGTGAGCCGACCATGCGCCTCGCATTCCCGTTGTCCTCCCTCTTCTGTCAACAGGGGGCAGCAGTACACAGGTTTGTCCTTCCATCTTCCTATCGCCTGCTCCACGGGGGTCACATCGATTGGTTTCTTCCGGAAACCCAAAGGGACTTTCGCAACAATGGGGTGTGGGGTTCCCTGGGTTCCGCGGGAAGGCCATGCAGTCTTAAGGGGTGCCGAGCCGAGCATCTGCCGGAACCGCAGCCGCGTGCACAGAGATACGGTATCTGCAAGGCTGCAGACACTGAGGGATGCGCATGGTGAATTTTAGGGCAGCTCCCAGCTATGAAGTTCCAGCCGCTCAGGAGAATCCGATGGGACTGACAGGCACCAGCACAGTGCGCCCTGCCTCACTTCCAACTAAACGTGTGTAGAATTGAGTACAATGCAGAAACAGCCCCTGCCTGTGGAGTTTCCCCGAATCGGCCCTCAACGCCATCAGAGTCATTTCAGGTCAGCCGAGGGGAGGGCAGGCCAGCTCCCATAATCCCCCACTCACTGGCCCATTTATCACACGGCGAGCCGGAGTGCAGACGCATGTAACATGCTTCCTGTCTAATTCCTCTTGAGGTCAAAGCATGAAACCAAAGTAAAAAGATCCCGGTGGCTATGAAGACAGAACTGAGCCAGACTCCGTGTGTGAACGACCGCAGTCCGCATCTCCTGCACACCGAATTGCATTAAAATGAAAGGTGCACAGCATTTATTAATATAGTAATATAATATTATGATAATATACAAAATGTCGAATCGCAGAACATTTTATTTAGTGTATCTATTCCACGTAAAAACAAGCTGCAGAAACCAGGGCACGTAAAGACAGCGGCGCATGTTTAAGCCGTGCTGGAATAACAGAGCATGAAATACGGTGAAATGCATGACACACGTCATTTCCCACAAATCCGAAGGGAAAAGTTTCTATCTGGGCAGCGGTTGGATCCTCAGCTAAAAGGGGGTCACAGATTCACATGCAAGGGTGGGAAGAGCCATGGTGATGTCAGGCAGATTAGATAAACAAACGCGCATTTCTCTAAAATGCGCATACCGGGCTGCTACAAAGCAGGCTGATGCCCATCGGACAGCCGCAATACTCCGTGACAAAGTAGAGAGGGAGTATCTGAGTCATTACCACGCCTCCACACAGTTAAACGCTCGCGGCGCAAATTCCTCTAAGCCTACACCAACCCGCACTGTGTGGGGACCACAGAGAGAAAAACAGGCCACTCAGACCCGTGCAGAACCCATTATGTGATGCATTGCTGTTCCTCACCTACATGCTACTACGCTGCCATCTAGCCAATCAGGACATGCGCCGCAGGAAGACGGCCCAATCAGGAAGGAGGGTGTGGCCTTCTGGAACAGACACACGAAAGAGTGGAGCCACACAGCTCAATTCATCACGAAGGAGGTGGGAAATAAATGAAGAGGGAAATGAAGGCTAGCAAAGAACAATGTAATTAAGGCATCATCTTTAAAACAAATAAAAGTCATTTGTAATCGAGTTACAGAGATTAAGACCCATTAGCAGTATCATTCGGTCAAAACTGCAACTTTTGATTTATGTTTCCCTATAAAAATTCTAGCAAATGGTTGAAAAAAATGTATCCAAATTTCCGAACAGATATTTCAGTATCATGCCACAGTGATTACAATAAATGAGAACAATATGTCAAAGTCAATTATATAAATTACATGTGCTTAATTAAGAATTAAAACTAATTTTCAAGAAGGCCTATATAACTGCAATCCGAACGAACCAACAAACGGCCTAGTTTGATGTATGGGATAAATGAAATTGCATATGCCAGTGAATTATGCTCACTAAAGGTCAGATAGAGCCCATATATACATACATACATATATATAGATGTACATACAGAGTGCATGCAGGGATCCTGCATGTGACTGTTAAGCAGTGTTTCTCCACGGTGTTGGCCAGTGCGCACTGCTATCAGCTCACACGCCTGCCTGTGTCAGCTGTTCCCCTTTTCTGTCCCTATGGTCACTATCTCCCTGCTTGGCCGATCAGCCTGCACAGCAGATAGACAGACGACACGAGAGCGGCGCATTTGACAGCATGATCCATTCTGCGCTCGCGGAGAACCACAAAATAACTTTAGTCTCTGTGCAATTCATTAGCTACGGCAGGCTGATTAGAAACCAAGCCTCCTTAGAAAGAACGTCAGCTTGGAGAATTAATACTAACGGCTGCCACTGCCCGGAACATTCCGCAGGGGCTACTGAAAGAATCAAATGAATGTTTGGCATTATGGGGGAATGAATGGAAGAGACTCCAAGTGCCACGCTAGACACCTGAACATGTGATGACAGAGCAGAGTCTGACTCGTCATTTCGGGTGTCAACTCTCCCAGAACAGGGAGGTCCCGGCGACTGACCGGCCCGAGACCGCTGGCGCCGAGATCAGAGTGCGCTGACATTAATGCTGGATTAGCAATAACCAGCAGGAACTCATGTCTCTCACAGGAATTATTAAAGCTGCAAATCTAGTTTTGTGAAAACACAGAGCTGCCTGAACATAAGCTACGTCTGCACGCAGCCTGGGCGTACCGGCGGCCTGGATGTCCCAGCAGCTGTCACGCCATGAGCAGAGCGGCCGTCTCTGGAGCCAAATGTACCTTCTTCCCTCAAATTATGCTCCTAAACCGTCCACCACACCCTGTGATTCTTCCCCTCCATTCAGCGGCATTCAGAAAAACGTGTTCTTTCCTTTAGCGTCATATATATCTGCTGCCAGCCGCTTCACTGTCAGACATGCAGGGTGCTGAGAAAAGGACGACCCACCTTGAGCTCTGCAGCCCAGGCTAAGGCGACAACCACCGTCCAGAGTCTCTGCGGCCTTACAGCCCCGCTGTCAAATGGAGGCAACAGACACTCTGGGATCTCCATGATCTCTCTGTGATGTTCCAGAATTTTCTGTTTGATTTGAATATGACACCACTGAATCTATTCAGAGGTGAACTTCGCTACAAGCGCTAAACCACACATCCTGTAAAATATCAGTTTCCGTCACCAAAATAGATTTCAGTATCTGCAGGGGTTTGGTTCCAGGACCCCCCCGGCAAATCGGCAAAATCAAATCAAGGCACTTATATAAAATGCCATAGTATTTGCATATAACTCTCTACTGTATACGTTAAATCATCTATAGATTAATTATCACACCTAATACTATATAAAATCTGTGTAGATATTTTTTATTATTCTCTAAACTATACAGTAAAACAATAAGTCTGTCCCTGTACAGTAAAGAGCCTATAATTATGGAGCCCCGACTATATTTGAATAAAAGCTCATGTTGCACTAGCACACTGATTGACAAGAAAGTTAACAAATATAAATGTATGCAATTAGAATTACATTTTGCTTCACTATTGCATCACTCCTATGAGGCTCTCCCCATTAGTGAGCAAGGCTTATAGGATATTCATCCATCCATCTATTAGCTTCCGCTTATCCGAGGTCGGGTCGCGGGGGCAGCAGTCTCAGCAGAGAAACCCAGACTTCCCTCTCCCCAGCCACTTCCTCCAGCTCCTCTGGGGGGATCCCGAGGCGTTCCCAGGCCAGCCG
>JAODKF010000022.1:13720892-13733181 GCA_026779585.1 Mormyrus proboscirostris | reverse complement strand
GTTTTTGTGCTTATTAAATTTAAGTGTTTCCAAAGATGAATCCCACAACAGTAATAAAATAAAAGTCTTGCTTAAACATAAATACTAAAATAGATCGCTTTAATCGCTATTACAGTTGGGTATGTGTCACGCCCAGCTCCGTCCGATCCTCATGTGTGCCACGTCCACCTCGTTACCTCGTGTTCCTACCTGATTGTTCTCACCTGTTTCTTGTAACTGCCAGCTTGTCTTGTGTATTTAGTCCGCGTCTGAGTTCAGTCCCGTGAGATCTGTCATTAACGTCTGTATCGTTTGTAGTGTCAGTTTGTGTGCTTTGCAATAAACTCCCGTTTCACCCTTCTGTGCTGGACTCGCCTGCTTCCCCGCACGCCTGCAGCCAGCATCGTAACAGTATAGGCATGCGGTCTTATTTAGAAAGCATACAAAAAGAGACGCATAATGTTTAATCATTCATTTAATATATAGATTTGCCGTAAGATTTCTTGCGTGAGTCTGAAAGTTTGCAACCATGAACACGTACTTTTTGTTTCACCTGATCGATTTGTATAAAAGCGGAAACTTCGACCAACATGAAATCACCAATAAACGACTTATATTTATTCAACATTTTGTAAAATGCATACTACGTTAAAAAATTTCCAGCTTTACGGTTTCAGGACAGAACAGCCACTCTGTTATGAACATTACGATTTTTAAGTGTTATTAGTGTTAATAACAGCAGCTAACACAATAACGCAAACAAAAGGGCTGCATACAGTGAAGTAGTTCTTGCTTGTTCATTGGCGTGGGAAAAGGCGGTTCTAGTGTTATTAGGGTAATAAGCGTAATTACCTGCAAGATCGCTATTTTTCTTTTTGCTGCAATTGTTTTCATTATTACTTTATTTAACTTGACATCACATCTTTAAATTCTCATCCTTGCATTAGAATATAGACCAGGTAATACTGATCGTATCTCATGCTGCGTCATATGTTTTAAAATTACTACACACTGAATATTGAACTGAAGCTTGACATAAAAAAATAAAATCGCAAATCAAATCGTAATCGCAATTTCTGTCAGAAAAATTGCAATTCGATATTTTCCCCAAATCATGCAGCCCTACTAGAGATGCACCGATCGAGACCTATTTGACGGATCGGGTATCGGCCATGCGTGACCGATCCACGCCCTACTTCCTTATTTAGTTTGTTTTCGGCAATCCCTAAAAAGACAGCTCTTATTTCGTGTTAAATCTATTTGTACAATCAATCACATGATAGCTCTTTCCCATTTAACACGTGTTTTTTGCGGCATTCAAATCGAATGCCAACGCTGCCCCTCAGTCTTTTTTGCTACTCAGTGGGTGTGAGTGCACTGCTGTGACGTCATGCGCATACTCTTCACAGTACGAGGAGCATAAGATAAGACGTGACGATCTGGGAAGATTTTACGCTTTGGATGATTTGGGAGTCGGTAACCTGGACTGCCGGGCGAACTCGCTGCAGCTTGTGACACAAGAGGGGCTGCCATCGCGACAAAGTGTAACTGAGCTGACCCCAATGGGAGAAAAATTGTGTTACAATTTTAAGCATTCGCCACTTGTGTATACTTGCTTTGAAGATAATCATATTGAACTGCAAATGCCTCAAAAATGCTTAAAACAAGACGTACAAACGAGATGGAACAGTACCTTATGTATGTTTGTAGTAGTTTAATTAAACTTTTAATAATTAAATTTAGTAATTAAATTTTTGTCATACATTTTTTCCATCTGTATTTACTTAAAACTTAAAATCTTAAAACAATAATATAAAAAGTATAACAAAGTAAAAAGAGCTCTTGTATCGGAATCTGTATCGGTATCGGCAGTTGTGTATCGGAATCGGATCGGAACTGAAAAAATGTGGATCAGCCCATCCCTAGTATCCCCTACAATGACATCCCTTCCCATGGCATGAGTGCACCATTAAAGCAGGCAAGTCACACAGGGACACCAGCAAATGCAGACTGATCATCAGCTGACCTCAGTCCATCACTTACTGCTTGGCCCAATCTGAGTTCTGGTCTGAGCACATAAAAACAAATCATGGGTTCAGATATCAGGGATGAAGGCAACATCTAGATAAGAAACCTGTCACAGTATGTGTGAGCGACCTTGAGGGGTGATTACAGGCCACATGGACATAAGCAGAGTATGGGGACGGCTCATTGGGTAAGGACACACTGGCTGAATCTCAATATGCATGCTTGACTATACCTGTGTTCTCATGTACCCATTTTACATCATCTTCCACTGCTGAAGACCAGTTCCAATAATAAGATCACAAGAGCAGAGGATGGTAAAAATACCTGATGTTGGTCCCGCTCATTCCAATTTCAATTATGTTTCATTTGTTACATACTGCGATAAAAATTTTGGCTGGGGTAATCATCTGGGTGTACAGCATAATGGAGCCGCAAGTACAGAAGTGCACATCTGTCTCAATCCAAAATCTGTCCTCATGATCTTGCGAGAGTTTTTGGAAGGCAGGTTCGCAAGACCGATCTTGCCAAAACCACAAGCACAGTTTTTGTATTTTTGGTATTGAGATTCACCCCCTGCCTGTGATTGGAAGGTTGCCAGCTCAACTCCGAAGCTCAGAGCACTGACATCACCACTGGGCCCTTGAGCGAGGCACTTAACCCGGCTTCGCTAGGGACTTCTCAAAAATGTACCTCACTTGAAAGTGTCTGATGAATAAACAAAATGTAACTGCGGTGGTTAAGATGTGGCAGGGAGCTGGCTGGAGTGCATTTCGCAAACCCAGGGTGAGTCCACAGGCAGCACTGAGCAGGCCAAGCGTGAGAGAGACAAAACGGTCGGACGGCAGTGCTGTGCCACAGTAACGGGAGAGAAATGACAGCATGACAGCATGCTGACGGCCCACAGAGTCCTCTATCAGCGCCGCACTCTGGGCAGGCACTCTGCTGGTAACGCGCGTGTCTGAGAGGCGGTTGTTATGTGCGCGTCCCCCCCCCCATATAACCCGTCCACTCTTTTGGCCTCTCAGTGCCTTTATACCAATTTACCCCAGGATGATCACATCGGTATAGCGGAGAGTATTTCGGAAAACATTATTTTCATGAAGCTAAATTATGTTTTATGATTCTGTTTTTCACTAGTCTGAGTGTTTTCTCCAGTGCGGAACTGTCAGCTGCCCATCCCAGAAATGTATTAGCATCCCCACTGGCGGGTTGCGACACTGACACTGGATCGGTTGAACTGTAAGCTCACCAAGGAGGCTTGGACTTTGGCACTAAGGTGGACTTCAGTGGCAGGGCGTGACGTTAACCGGTTTGCTCAGCATAAGCATAAATTCTCCAGCAGTCAGGTAAAGCAATGCTGCTCCCTGTTATAGGCTCATGTAGGGTCTCCTGATGCAGTGAAGCGGCTCAACACACAGGCACAGGGAAACAGACCGGGAAGCAGCCTGAGAGAAATACGAAAATGCTCAAGTCACTTCCGTCCACTTTCGGTATCATTATAGTTGTCAGTGGCCAAAGGCCAATGTAAAGGTCACGGGTGTGAAGGTGGGGAAAGTTTACGCACAGCAGAACGGTGGCCCAAAAGGTGCCCCGCCGAGCCGACAGCATACAGGGGGGTGGGGTGGGCCACCTTGCGACGTGTGGACACGTGCCAGAGCGCCGGTCTCACACAGGCAGCCTCGCAGCCCACACTGCAGCAATCAGCCAGGGCATCGCCGCCTCATCACTGAAACAAGACCCGCCACCCACTGGCAGCCCTCGGGGGTATGTGGCATTGAGCCGGCGTCCCCCCGGTGCCGACTCAGCCTGTCGGGGAGAGGGAGGGTTTGCTCAGTTACCCAGCACCGCCACCACCTCCCCGCTGCACCTGCACTTCAGCCGGGGTTCACACTCGAGGCCCAGCTCCATTAGCGGGGCTCCAAAGGCAGGCCGCAAGGACGAGGAGACGCGTCCTGGGGAGCTCTGCTACCAACAGGGGGCATGTCTTAGAAACGCCGGGGGGGACTAGGACTTCATGCTAAGCCATTCACAAGAATCCCTCTGGGTGACGGGACACGTGTGTCTCTCCTCTGAAAGCTGTGAACGCCAAGCTAAATTCATGAATTATCTAGTGCCATCGTCATCCAGCTTGTATTTAATGTGCGAACGCGTGACAGCATCACTGTAGGAAAGGGTTCATGCTTGTTGTTGATGCAGCTAACAGAAATCACAAACAAACAACGAAATAAAATTTAAATTAAAAAAAAAAACAAGAAATAAAAAGTTGCACCACTGCCAAGACGGCGCACGGAGCAGGATCGATAAGACGGTTATCAAATACGACTTTCTGAAAGCAAGGATGGTTCTTCCCCAGAATTTTTATAAAGAGAGCTCAGATTTTAGCTTGAGTTGACACAGCAGATGTAGCTGCTAATTAGCCTTCGAGTCTGATTCATACTTGCCAGCACCATTTAACAAACAAAACAACAACAAAAAAATCAAAGTACAGTAGCTGCCAGGATATGTTTTTTTCCCCCTCAAAAATCTCCACTGACAGCACAGCACAGCACAGGTGGCAAACTACAAGCAATACTGATCCTCTGAAGGACTTCTAAGAAAGAAATGTGTGACTGTGCCCCCTGCAGGTTGTCATTATCTAAGCGAATGCCTAATTCAGGATAAGTGTCTCAAGGTGCTGGGCCATCACTGTACTGCAGCTTTTGAAAAAGGTAGGAGTGATGTAATAGAGCTGCAGAGTCATATAACAGATTTCAAGTACATTGCCGAGTTTCTGCCAGGTAAGGGAACAGTGCCACAGAAGTCATGTGGAGATGTTCTGAAAACCACGTGTTCCAGATGGGATTATGACATCACACGATGGTGTCTTATCACCTCGAATAGAGACCTGTACTAGACCTAATATGAGTCTATGCGCTTCACAGTACCCTTAGTGTGACAGTTATACCAAAGCAAAAAACCAAAGTTGCAGTCGCTCCTTTGCACCTTAATCTGATATGCTACAGAACTGCCGCCCACATCGAACAAATGAGCGAATCGGGGACTCGTCTGAAAGGCAGCACCGCACAGCCCTCAGATCCAATGTTACTATCTGCACTCTCTGTGGAGATGGTAAAGGAGCAGGCATGAAGACAGAGGCTAGCTGGCCAGAGCGAGACGGAGCCGCCCGCCTTGCAGCATGCCTGGACACCCAGGACGGATAATGAGTGGCTGTCGCAGAGGCACCTAACTGCTGCAGAGGCACCTTCCTTCACCACCTTATCATACTTTGCGGACCAGAGCAGGAAAAAGGCCTAGAGGCAAATATTTTCCTACAGGCTGTTTCTTAGCCATTCTGATATTTATCTCTAATGTATTATGGGAAAATGTCATTAATTATTTGAGACAACCTTTCCTTTGTGTGTGCTCATCAGGCTCCTACACTGTCACAAGCTCTCCGGGACAAAGTCATTAACCGAAGATGTCCCTCTGATGCCTCAGGCATGACTTGCTATGGTTTGCTAAGGTCTGGCTTGGCTTAATAGAAGTTCTCTTTTGAACCCCTTCTTCCAGCACACTGCTTATAGGTAGAACTTTGTGCAGAGTGAGGGATGAATGAGTTGTTACAAGAAAACAGTGAAAATTACTTTAGGGATCTTAGCCTGGAAGTAATACGTTCATTTTGGATACAAAATATGCTAAGCGTACAAGGCTGCAGGTGATCCATATGCATGAGATCATAGGTAGCACAGATTTCAGAATGTGCAAATGAATAACTGCTCTGTACACAAGGTCAGACAATAGACATTTCAGAAAGACGGCAAATCCGACAACGTGCTGGGTAACGTCCCCGGTACTGACAGTGGGTACATCTGTCAAGGAGTATGGGCCATAATCAGAATACAACAAGCATGCTATAATCTCGTCATTTTAAAAGCCAGGGAGATAAATATACAAACCACAAAAGCGGAAGGGCTGTCACTACTGGCTTGTAGTCCTGGAGAAATTAAGATTTTAACAGGTGCTGCTACAATTTATTATAGAACCATAAAAAAGATGCGTTGCTGTTTACAGATGAAGACTTAAAACCTTCATTAAAGAACCAATAAAATTAAAATTAACTGGATGAAGTTAAAACCCACAGAAATACAACCCTCTCCCTCAAAATTGAAGCATCACTTTGCAGACAGCTTTATCTAGGGAAACTAGATCAAATGTGGGAAGCAAATGTAATAATAAATCTAATGTGAAACTTTATCTGCATATGAATGCACCAGAATCACCATATTAAAGCTTACGGGAACAAAAAATATTAGAAGTAATGAATTTATGAACATCAATGAAAAATATATAAAAATATAATAATGCAACAAAACAGGATTAGATACATATTCCATGTTATTATATCTTACACTACAAAGGATGCCCCCAAAATGAGTTTTATTGATTATACAGGTATTTCTATTGACCAGATCAGATCCAGTTGGCAAGGGAAATCACATACAACTGACAACTTTCATATTACTAAAATCAAGTCTTCAAACGTCACGCTTAAATGCTAGCAGTTGTGGTTTTCTGAAACCCAATGTCAAGCACGTGCAGCATGTAGCCATCGCATGGATGAAAGGCACAACACTAAACCTATTATCTGAACTTTATCGAGAATCCTAATGTCACCGCTGAGGTGATCTTGGCTTGTCAATCGGTTAGCATACTAGCACAGTCCCTGGGAAAGACGGCACAACCAAATCGGAACTATTCAGAAAGAAAATCTGCATTAAAATGCCAACAGCAGTGCACATACACTGATATCACATAAACAGCCCAGGGATGGGGGTGCTCTTTGTTCCGTTTGTGTGAATGCAGGGGAGCTCAAAGTTGCACTACATCTTGCCCAGAATCAAACCACAAATTACCAAATGCAAATTCTTTCAATTATGAGTGGAGGAGGAATAAAAATGATAAAACGATCTGTATCAAACAAGGATATGTGAGTAATTGCTGTGCTTTATATTATCCGAAGGACAATTTAATTTTATATATATATATATAGTGTTATGACATAAGTGTTGTGTCTGAAATTGTCTTAGAGAATCAATGCTAATAATAGCAAGACCCCCCAATTCAATAAATGTATGTGTTTTCTGAGTAGTACTTTTATAGTTCTAAAGGTTTCCTAAAAAGGGCAATGGGGTATACAGATAAAACGACCAGAACGGCCCTGAGCACACTGAATTTGTAGTTTTGATAGAAAATACATGATGGCTTTATAGATTGCAGCAGAGTTAGGTGTATGGTCTTCCTGCACAGGGCAAAATATTAAAGTTGTTTAACTGAGCATGCATGCAGGCCCATGCAGTCCAACGCTATGCTAACTGAGCTCTGGTGAGCAGATTCTTTCTGCTCATTTCCCATCAAAGATTAGAAAACCAGCAAGTAAGGTCCTCTGCTTATGGGTCATTTAGGAGTGAACGGCGGTAAAATGGATTGAGCTCACAATTTTATAGACTCTAGGTTACACAGAATGGCCTGCAGTGAAGCATGGTCTCAGACCACCAAGACCACACGCATGTTAAAGACCCGTGGTCACCCTAAGGAGGACCGCTGCTGTGACTTTGCGTAGTACTGGCATAGCTTCATGGGTCTTGTTCTCTTGCTGAGAAAAAAGCCTTATTTACAGCCTGAGCCTGAAGTCCGAGATTGCAGAAACATTTATAATGCTGGATGTCATTGTCACATGATACTGCAGACTTATTTCCAATAATGCTACAGCCTGACCTAGTTACAGAGCGTGCCCAACCTCAACCAGACAGATCCACTCAGACATAAATACATAAGTAGATACATAACAGTTTGTGGAAGTGCCCACATCTATGGCAGCCCAGGATTCACTCACAGATTCAAAGGCAGGCTGCAAGGATAATGAGCGTCAACCTCAGCATTCGGTAAACCAATCAAGGTTCCTCATGAAACATGGTTCGGCTAATAGCTGGCCTTAATGCGGCCCATGTGGGCGGTGCTTAAGATGACCTAGCTATCAGAGAGTGTCAACTGCAGATGAGAGCACAGAATAGCAGCTAACGCTTCAACGCAGTTTATTAATTCCAGATTTTTTTAAGGAACCGGGGTCATGCCGTGTTCTGTGATATATCACGCCTATATATTTATAATCATAAAATTATGTGCGTCAATGTCATGTTTATGTATGAGCACACATAACATACATAACAGGACATACATGCTGCACGTCCACATATGCAATTACTGCAGGGCTTTGACCGCCAGGTAACCTCTACAGACCCTGTTTTCTCAATCATGTGGTATCTATCTTCTAACGCTTCATGCAGCAGCACTAACACGGGACATAGATTGAAAAGATAAATGTGAAAATGGAAAATGTGTTCTTTCTATACATTTCACCAAAACACATTACAGCACATATTTCTATCCTAATGGATTTGGTTTGCTCAGAACGCTAGCTTGTTAATGACTAATGCGGGAAAAATAGTGGGATAAGTATTGCACTGACAATTTAATCATGGCTATGAGCATTAATATTTGCTACATCATTGTCTAATACACCATCCCTATCTGGCACACAAAGAGCCCCTGATATCGAAACCTTTCAAATAATGCAAAGGACTTTCTGTGTTGGTGAAGACACTTCCCATTCAGCCTTCACCCACTGCTCTCATTATGATGTCACTTCCTGATGTTAACGTGCAGATCACCGTCAACCTAGGAGAATATCACCGGTACACAATGTTAATTACTGCTGATTCATCTAAGCAATTTATCCTTTTCCTTTGTTAATCTTCAGAGCAGGCAGCTTTAAAAATCCCTATATTATTATTACTTTAACAATTGTTTACACACAATTGGCTTTACTCACATGACTCAGATTTTTTTAAATGACATGGGAGCTTGTCTCAGGTCCATTGTGTCTCCATTCTTAGTGCCATTCCTCAGACAGCTTTAATAGAGTATCGATTGCCGCTCTAAGCTACGCTTACTACCATTCTGTTTCTCCGCACTCTCTCTCTTACTGTATACCCCCGGCACAGGCCTCTACAATCCCAGGCCACAATTATGCCGCCCCATCCTCGCCCATCAAGGTTTCCAAGCACGCGCTGAAAATAGCCCGATAGCGCGCATAACGACCATCATCACGCAGCCTGACTCACGGCGGCAGCGCGGACACGGGCGAGTGATCTACAGGAGAAGTCTCCAACGGCAGGAAGCTGACAGGCTTCCAAACATGCGATCCGCTGTTATTTTTATTAAAGGGCCCCCGCAGTACTTTCGGCTTCATTAAAATTTCACGGGGGAGTGTCACCGCTCGCATGCGGGTCGAAGGGAAGTGCTGCCCTCAAATCAAAGGTTAAAGTTGAAGCTGGATGGCCCCTCCCACATTAATCCTTCAAAAATGAGCCTGCTTTATGTCTGTAGTTGATGCGAATGACAACTGGAAGGCATTCAGCTGCAATCTCAGCCATCTTGTGCTGCAAAAGCAAACAAAAGGATATAATTTCACACAGCAGCCTATAATCACTGTCTACATTGTGTTCTCGCATTTAAAATCCAGCTTGGGCCCAGTGATGAGCTATTCCTACGTCATTTAGGACTTTAAACTCTTACTCCATTTGACTCTTCAGCCACTATATAGCTCACTTAATTTTTTTTTTGTCTAAAATGGGAATGTAGATTATTTTTTTGTTACCCCTGCACTACCACACATCTGTGACCTAGAAAAAAAAAAAGTGAGTAGCACTTATTACTCTGGCATCACACCAAATCCAGTATGAGGGGTAAGATGTGGTTGGTGGAGAAGAAGGGGAGGAAAAAGTCATTTTCACGGTCCCCAAAACTCAAATAAAAAAGGACAGGCTCAGCTTAGCACTGCAGTGAAATGTTAGGAGAAAAGCCTTGCTTATTTAATTTAACGTTTCATTTATTTAACACTTCCCACTGTCAGAATGACCTTTGTCTCACAACCTCAGAGAATACAAAGGATTTAACATGCGTGATTAGCATACAAAGCCTCCCTTCACCAATTCCTAAACTATTTGCAAGCATTGCAACATTTGGGATTAATGGTGAAAATGTGCAGAAATGTAATCAATTAATGTAATACCTTTGTTTCCTTACACGTGGAGTCAGTCAGTGCCTGGCAGTTTAGTATTATCTGATGGAAGATTAATGCTATCAAGAGGGTGCTTCATGTCCTGAGGTATCCTGGGAGACTAAGGAGGGGGAGACCTCTTCTTTTAACATGACCTTCGATAAAGTGATGCTCAAATAACTACAGTGGAATGTTCCAGTTCATGGGTCACCATCATGCATCATCAGGAAATTACTGAGGAAATTTTTAAATTGATGAAGAGCCACGATCTACAGTGCTATATAAAAAATTCCATTTATATGCATGGTTAAAATGTGTAAACTTGCTTTAAAAACTGATTTCCCAAATAAATCTGGGGTGGGGTTCCTTATGGAGACGGTATCTTAATTATGTTCTCTGTTCCAAGCCTGGAGTATGGAGCATGTGCAGAACTCCAGCTGCGGCAGGATGCACAGCGATCCATTTCATCTGCTCCCAGTTACCAACAGATTGTTTCCACACACACAATGCATCTAAATTTCATTTGAGACCCTGTTATCCTATGTGAAACCCAGTGCTGTAATTTGATGGCACGGCAGAGCACACTGACGATCAGCGCACACAGCAGAGCACACTGACGATCAGCGCACACAGCAGACCACACTGACGATCAGTATACAAGGCAGCTTCATGGTCTTCGGATCCCACTGTTGTCTTTATCAAACTACTTGAGCACTCTATTCCATACATAAACAGACAGACAGGCCCACACACACAGACAGCCGCGGAAAAAATTGAGAGACCACAGCACAATTATTTGTTTCACTCATTTCTCAATTTAAGGGTGTGCATCTGTGAATAATTTATTTTTCTGCAAACTGCAGTCTGGTTCTTCCCAGCTTCTCATTAATGAAGGGCTTCTTCCTTGCTTTATGGGTCCTCAGTCCTGCTTCTAGAAGCCTAGCAGTGCACCTCACAACTGCACCTACTGTTTCCTGGGGATGTAATGATGCGCTCAACTCACGATTCGATACGATTCACGATTCTAAGTTCACGATACAATTTTCTCATGATTTTTTTTAACCGAATGAGCTGCAGACAAATTTATTAAAAAATATTCCTTTATTTATCTTTCTAAACTGTGCAAAACGTGTCCTCTTCTGTGGCTGAGGGACACCCTCCAGTGCAACTGAAATTCAATAAAATACTGTTTTAAAAAAATCCCAAATCAAAATAAATCATCTTCAACACTTTACATTAACTGCACCTTCATGATGCTTCATAAAACGTTCAGTACACCTTTATAATGTATTCATTAAGTGTTCAGAAATCATTCGTAATCATGCATGTATACCTTTACATCATAACATCCAATAACAGCTGTAATATGTAATATACATTAATAACAAACATTATAATTGTATAATCATGTAATGTTTGTTATTAATATATATTAAAGCTGTTAAGGGATGTTAGGATGTTAAAGTGTACTTGCATGCTCCTTATGAATGTTCTATGAATGCATTATGAAGGGGCAATTAATATAAAGCGTTATCCAATAAAGTAAGGCTTGCATGTGCAGCATGTTCGTTGTGCTACTGGTGTACGTTACTAGTCATGTACAATGTTTGCACACAGTTTTTGTTTTGTCTGTGCTTTTCTCGCCGTTTTCGTTTGTGATTACTGGAAAGCTAAAATGCTGCCACGACGCTGGTTTAGGATCAGGGGGGTGTGTCCTCAATTTCAAATTTGCTCGTCATCTCGATCGCATTCGGTCAAAACCAAAAACATAGGTGTTGACGTGAATATGCAGTGACATGTGATGTTGAACTGATGTTGTGAAATCAAATGTAATATTACACCAGCTTTTCTGTTAAGTAAAGTACTGTGAGGTACTCCTAAATTAGCAAATCATTTTCCACAGCAGCCGGTTTAAATCGTCATACATTTACATCAATTTTTAAGCGATTCGCGATTCATCGTTACATGCCTAATGTTTCCCGAAGTTCACTTGACGTCGTCCTTCGATTCATGAGAAGCTGTCGGATAAGTTTCATCTCTCAGGTCATCTCTGGCATTAGAATGTCTCTTCCGCCATTTATATACACATATATATTATATATACATATATACACACATATATATATATATATACACATACATATACACATACATATACATACATATATACATATACACACACAT
>JAODKF010000022.1:13696780-13712607 GCA_026779585.1 Mormyrus proboscirostris | reverse complement strand
AACTGTAATCATTGGATATCACTTGAGATAGGATTGCCTTTAATCCAATATTTTGGTATTGATTTTAATGCAACGTTATTTTGTATTACCTGTAATATATCGTTTTCATAAGTGAACCTAACTGTGCCTATTTGTTCCTTCAAGAGCCCTATATCCCCCTCACATCATCTTAAAACAGACACTAATCCCAACCAATCCCAAATCCAATCTCTTAGCTGTCCATCGTGTACGCACGCACACACACACTGGCATCATGAATCAACGTAGAATTAGACCAGATTTTAGCCTAAACATTTTCACAAATATTTATTCAGTGGAAATTCTAATGTAGCAGGCAGACCACTTTATGGTTTATTAATGAGTGTATTTGACAGCTACAAGGACAAAAGATATTAAAGAGCTCTCGTACTAATGGTAATTTAATAAACATGAATAGACGACACGGTGGTTTTGCCTATTCTGGCAGCCCAGATTAGCGCCTGCGTGTTCTTTCTTCTGGTGCTCATGTATAGCGCTAGTGCCGCCACGGTATGCCATTGCACTGTTTTGTGATAATTTGAACTATTTCCACAAATACGTAATGCTATTAAAGGAAAACATTTGTTAAAGTGAATTGAAGCATTTTAGAATTCATAAAGGTAATTTTATTTTTTTAAAAAACGATACGTCGATTTAAAATTTTGATGTCGAGGCATTTTCAGCGTCAACGTCATCAACTGTGTCGACTAATCGCGGCAGCCATAATATTAACATAAATCTGGTCACGCTTTGTTGCTATAGCCATTTTACTGGCAGTTGAACAGGGCAGCTCCAGCAGGACCGGAAATGCGGAAAGCTTGTAAAGATGGCATCCAATTATGGTGCCAAGTGAAAAGTCACTAACCTCTTCTGTATGCCATCCATTCTTCTGCCAGTGTTTGTCGCTAAAGAATCGTATGGCTGTGGGCCTATTTATACACCTTTGCCAGAAAAGGGTGTAGCTTAATTAGCCAATTCCTTGAAATAAATACAAGCCTCCACATACTTTCTCGAATTTGTTTGCCATACAGTGGTCATATGCCCCCCCCACCTTCTGACATTCAAGCCACCTAAATGGCATCACTCAACTATATTGATAAGCCATGAAAAAGTACAACTATCAGTCGCTGTCACATTGGCCACCTATGACCTTCCAGTCCAAGTCCACCAGAAATCACAGGCAGGCCCTAGAAGCTCTGTGCTCAGCCTTCTCAAGTACTGTTGCCATTTTTGTGTGCAGAATATGTTCTTCCTGTATCACTCCAGTCTCCTTCAGATGCTCCAGTTCCCTCCCACTACTCAAAGATATGCAGTGAGGCTAACTGGTGTCTCTAAACTGCCACATGCTACCTGGGACAGGTTCCAGGCTCCTCCACACCCATGACCAGGATACGCAGTTAGAAAACAGATGAGAGCATAAACTTCCCGCTGACATAAGTCATTGGCATATAAATTTAATGACCTGTCTCATATACACATACGTAAATACCTAAAATTGGATCTATATTATATATCACGAAAGATAAATCACAGTAGAAGATCATGGCGCCCAAATGTATTATGATTCAATCAAATTGGGCCTATGATTTTCAGGTCTAACCTGGATCCCGGCTCGAGGGTGTCACCCAGCCTGGGGTTAACGCAGCCTGTGGTAGACCCCCAGATCGATGACAAACCTCCCATCACCACAGATTCGCCGCTTGACATGCACAATGCCACAGCATGACGACTGTGCGGACGAAGGCGGGCAGGTAGATGAGCACTGACGAGGACGGTCCCCTACCCCCTGCCCCTGCCGAGGCAATGGGCCGAAATGAAACAGCAGGGCTTATTAAATTAAACTCGCAGTCGCCATGAACCATAAACAAGGTGCAGCGCCAGTGTCACAGCCGCACTCTCCCGCTAATTGCGCTATTGAAAGACAGGCTGAAGGGCACATGGAGCTGGATGAGTCATGCTTAAATGGCAAATCACAATCAGCAAAGTACACCGCCCCCTGCAGGGCGAGATCGGCACCTCAGTCGGGTCTGGCGCCGAAGGACTCGCCCTGTGCCATGACCAGGGGGCGGGGGCAGATTGAAAATTGCTATTGAGCACAGCGCCAGTGTTTAGCCTAGCTGTCACAATCTCCTTTCATGCCGTTCCCAAACATTCCTTCCCTTCATGGCCACCCATCTGTGCTTTCACACAGGAAGCCGATTCAAATGCCACAGGCACCTGATCGACGAGGCTGGGCCATTAGGATAAAAGGGGCCGTTTCATCCCTTTTCCCGTTTCCCAGCTCGCATGAGTGCACACAAACACACATAGGGCCACTCTAACAGCCTTCTGTCATGCCCCCCCCCCGCCTCCGTGGATACCCCACTCACAGCGACACTGTGATGAGGCCATCGCACGCAGAAGGGAGTCGGCCAAAGTTCACCTTTGGTTCGCCGCTGATGTTATCCGTGAGAGGCGTTTCACAGGGGACGTGCCTCATCACCGCGACGCACAGCACGCTTGCTGTCCCCGAGGGACGTGCCTCATCACCGCGACGCACAGCACGCTTGCTGTCCCCGAGGGACGTGCCTCATCACCGCGACGCACAGCACGCTTGCTGTCCCCGAGGGACGTGCCTCATCACCGCTACGCACAGCACGCTTGCTGTCCCCGAGGGACGTGCCTCATCACCGCTACGCACAGCACGCTTGCTGTCCCCGAGGGACGTGCCTCATCACCGCTACGCACAGCACACTTGCTGTCCCCGAGTCATTTTGCGCTCGGATGCATAGCTATCAGCCCCACACGTGCCAGATTACAATTCGGAAGCCGGAAGCAGCAATATTCATACCACGACCCCCTTCCTCCTCTTTCCTCATGAAACATGGTTTCAGAGGCTCCAGAGCCAATGCCTCCAAGTCGTCGTCCAGTTTTCTAGTGGATAATGAAATCAGGCAATAATACTTGATAATAAAGTATTCAACATGGAAACCCAAGTGTAATTCGAGGTGTGGATCTAGAGTAATAACTGAGAATCACTGCCGGGAGCCAGAGTGCCCCCCATTCCAACACTGATACAGTATCTGATCAGTTAAATCACTGCAATGAGACATGAATTCTCCTGAATTGTTTTGATCCGCTCTGCCTGTTTATCATACAACAGGGATTTTTTTTTGTTGTTGTTAATCCTTCCTCAGTTAATTACCATTACATGTACTGAATGCAACCCCTTATCTACTCTATTATATCACTGACTAAATCTCATAAAAGCTGAAAAGCATGTAAAAATTGAGTCATGATTCCACAAGTCATCTGTTTTGATTATATTGTTGTTTCTGGCTACATACAACTCATTACATAACAGTAAAATGGAGAAAGTACCTCATTTTCCAGGTTCCAAAAGCAAGATATTGAAGTGCAACCTTCAGTGTTTGGTCTGTGTATATGTGTTAAGTTATCTACTGTCATATTCAGTGTTTCTGGTGGACGTGCTCCTAAATTATAGTAGTTTTACAGTGTGGTTTATTTTACAGTAATTCCATTTCTAGGGATAGACTTAATGGTGTAACGCTATTTCATCTTTCCTGTCTTCAGGGAATCAAACATGAATACCTTGTGCCCATTATAGTCTTGAAAAGGACAAAATATGTCCTAGGTATTATTAGTCATGTGCCATATTTCTTCAGAGACGAGATCCCTTGACTAAATTAATATAGGCCGGTTACTCTGACCTCAGCAGTTATGAAAACCTTCGAACACCTGATGCTGGTCTAGCTCAAGTCCATCACAGACCCCCTCCTTGACCATCTGCAGTTTCCATACAGAGAAAATCACTCAGTGGAGAATGCAGTTACACTGTCCCTCCACTACATTCGCCAGCATTTGGACTCATCCAACACATACAGTATGTCATGATCTTAGCTGTGGACTTCACTTTCAGCCTTCAATAATATTGTTCCATCGCTTCTCCACAGCAAGCTCTCTTAGGTATCTGTACCCCCAAGCATCTGTCAGTGGAATACCAGCTTCCTGATGAACCAGAAGCAATCTGTAAGGCTGGGATCCCACCCGTTTGCCCCTATGGCCATCAGCATAGGATGCCCCCAGGGCTCTGTTCTCACACTCCTTCTGTTTTTTCTTTATAAAAATGATGGGACCTCTGCAGACAATTCCGTCAAAAAATTTTTGCAGACAAAACCATAGCGTGACTCACTTCCAATAACAATGAGACCTCTGATTGCAGAGAAGTGGGCCGTCTCGCTGCATGGTGTGCCATCAGCAACATGGAGCTCAGTGTGGAAATAAGAGTTGACTTCCTCTGCCACCCGCCTGCCTGCCTGCCTGCCTTCCCCTGGATCACCAACACATTGAAGTAGGACATGTACGTCACCTCCATCACCAAAAAAGTCCAGAAAAGATTTTTATTCCAATGCTAACTCAAGAGGCTCAACATCTTCCAATGAAACTTACTGAACCTACTAAACCCTGCCATTGTTGAGAGTGTCGTGATCCTCCACCAACTGGTTTCCTGCTGCCGCCACCCTCTCCAATACCAGGCTACAACGTGTGGTCTGCTCATCAAAAGATAAAACATAAAAATCACAGGATGTCGGCTACCAATACTAGAAGACCTATTTACCAGCAGGGCAAAGCAGAGAGATGGGAGCATTGCCACTGATTCTGCCCATACAGGCAGTCACCTCTTCACCGAACTGACCGACCTCACACTATCCCCACTGCTGTCCAACTCCTAAATAAACTCACATAGTAATTCATCACCCAGGTGCGATCCACTCACCCAGGGACAATTACTCTCTTGTCTGACATCTTCCCTTCATAATATAAGTGTAATATTCTTTCAACTGGTACCGAAATGGTTCCTGCACTAGTTCGACTGTTTAATTTATTGTCGTAAGACATCTGGCACTGTCTTTTGTACATTTGTGCACTCTTATTTGTATTCCTATTTTTGCACATAGTGTTCTATGAAGTGTTCTCTGGCACTGGACCATAAACAATTCTGGTATGTTAGCACATACTAGCAATAATTCTGATTCTCATTCAGACTGAAAGTGGAAACCCTAGCTGTTGATGTTTCTGACTGTAAGTGCTTGCATTTTGTACATTCTACTGGATGGCAATGTTTCAAGTGGTGAAAACAGTTCATAATACTCCAAGTTTTAGTTGGAACAAGTTCTTGGGAGAGTTTACAGTAACACTGTGCTGTGTGTTAGACTTTAAATTTCCAAAGTACCACCACTCCTAGGAAATCTTTATAAAAGATTTTTGGTCTGCTGAGCTGTTGCTTTCTTCACCGACACTTCTTCCATGATACTACCAGTAGCACATAGCTCACCTAACACAAAATTCTGTGCTTTTGCTTTGCATAGCTTGTCCATTCTTAAAAGACTATTATATGATTGGCTGGAATTGCTTTTGTTTCTGTGACAGTTTATCAGATTTTCTCATTCTCTTGTCTTTTAATACCCCTTGAGCTTGCCCCCCTATTTGAAAATAGCACAAGCCATCCGACCTTGCCTGAATAAAACGCGTAAAACACCCAAACAACTTGCAGACATGCTCTAGTTTAAATCACGACAGTCAGAAGATGCTAACCAAACAGTAACCAATTTCCATAAGTGTTACTTACATGGATAAACAAACTTGAATTGTTAATGAACTCGCGCTCACAGACAGGCTAATGTGGGGTTCCCTTGGCATTATAAGCATTTAAGACTTCTGCCGTTGGTAAAACACATTATTTTGAAAACCCTACCCATTGGCAACAATCCATGTAGATTTTGTCTCGATCGGTTTAGTGATGTCTACATGTCACCAGCTTTACTCATGTCACCTCCAGTTTACCCAGGCTAGAAAACAGCAAATAAAACTAAAAAAATGCCTTACCTGTATTTGATTGTAGTCTTTTCTGATTAATTCTATTCCTCCCAGAAAGCAATCGATTCCAGGCCGGGTCCGACCCCCAAGTCAACAGATCCGTCTTACGGTCAGATACGCTTGCGGCTCCGTACAGGGTAAAGCTCATGTACATTAGAATAAGTTGGCGTCTCATTCAACTTCCAGATACCACATTTCCACCAGCTCGGTTCCGGACTTCTCCCCAGTCTGGAACGAGCTCCATGCGTTTCCACCGCAAGATATGGCCCTGATCTCAGAATTTGAAACTGTGACCTCAGCGAAAGTGGGACAGGCTACCGCAGCCAAACCTTCCGCATAACCGGATAATTCAGTTCTCTGAAAAATAGAAGTTGTGATTAGACACATGTGTCATGAGGAGGGAAGCGGATTCCACTAAACTTGCCATGGCATTACGCTATTGCATTCGTGCAGTTTTTTGTTCTTGCATTCCAACAGAAAATCTAAAATTCCCGTGTCCTATTTCTCTCTTGTGAGAAATGATTTTAAGTTTAAAAAGTGACAGCGGCAATAAAACCTTCACACTTACAGTTAAGCTTTGCAGTTAATCTGCGATTTACATACGGGGGGGATCCGTACGGATCAACCAGGGTTTGTTATACCACTAGTATGTTTATCAAATTTGTGTTAGACATTTATTGTAGGTGCCTGACAGTCCTTCTGCTGCATGAGATTTTCGAACTCTATGAATACGCGAGATGACGTCAGAGCAGCGTATTTCACCGGCTATCCAGCTAACGTTAACTCACTAGACTAAGGATATATCAAGCCGGCCACCTTGTTTTATCCTAAAATCAGTGGAAAAGGTAAAAATGATTAAATTTCTCTCTGATAACGTTATACTATTACATGTTAAAAACGAAAAAGGTTCGTTAAGTTATTCACATGTGCCATTTTCACCATTTTTTATGATGGACCTTACATCCAATGAAAGGCACTGTAAAAATTACATTATAACTTTAGTGTTATGTTGAAACTATTTGCGTGGTGCAACCAATTACTGATCTCAACCTTGCTGTGTAAGAATCGCATGTGCATAACATGTGACGCTGGTATCGCATATCCTCTAACCCTATAATACACTACAGACATTTTTCGAATTCAGTACAAAGCACCCCGCCTCACGTTGTGACGTCATTTGGCGTTGGTACCTGGAAAACCAACACCTCAAGCACTTTCTTGAAGTATAAAAAGTACAGTACCTGGTGTGGTGGAAAGTGCCATTACACTTACAAATGCACTAATTCTAATGACTCACAGGTAAAATTCAGCCAAACTGTGTTTCACCACTTCTTGTGAGGTTGTTATTTGTTTTAATTCCTGTTGATATTTCTAATCTTGTTAATACTTTGTTCCCCTGTTACCTAATTGTCTTGTCCTACAATTACAATGTATGACATGAAGGATATAACTTTGGGATGAGGTCTTCACTCATTTAAGGGGGTCCAGGGGGTTGTATTGACTGGTTTTGATTATTATTACATCCCCCCCTTCCCCCATAATGTACACCCATGTATGACATTTATTTTAATTGCATCCAGGTAGATTCAGGGTCAGATCTGCTGCGAATCCCTAGTCCATAACCAGTCTAGCTTTGAACTTATGTGCAAGTAGATTCAGAACCTCATCCATTTTGAGGGGGCCGACCCTAAGAACCCCAAGCAACACATCCACTAGAGGACAGGACAGTCAGAAGTCTCTGACAACAATAAACATGGTGACGAAATGGCCTTGAAAATGTACTTAAGAAAGACAAGTCCGGAGGCAGCATTGTAGACGGTTGCTCATGGACTTATTGTGGATTCATACAAGTGTTTAAGATTTTGCACCAAATTGTAAGGATTTTAAATTTTTTTTGTACTGTGCACATGGTATTATCTTGAGCGAACAGCAAATTAACTTGTACGCACAAGATAATTATATGTTGTGTGCACAATATATTACTATGAGCACACAAGAAATTAGCCAAACTTTAACGCAATGGTCACCAACTCTACTTATGAAGATCTATCTTTCTTTTGTGCAATAAATGTCCACTGAATTTGTGTGTTGTGGTAGCTTTTGTTTTAGCTTTGATTCCAGTTCCACCGCTACTTGTGACACACTTCTCATTCCATGCAGTGGTTGTCACTATTCGGATGTAACCGAGTCCTGCTTGTTCCACATCTGTTCGAACTATGGGGTGTTTTAAGTGGTGAGAGCTTGCCTCCCCCGTCTAGCCCCCACGTAGCTCACCTGTCCACCTGTGGCTGTTGCTTATCTAATGAGATTTTACACTGTGCGTGCCCTCAGGTATTCAGCCAGCAGCTAAAGTCAGGGACCCATCATCCTTCACAGTCTGACCTATGCTGGCCACAGGCAAGGCCAGGTGTTCCATTTACGCCTCTCTTCCGGTCAGCCACACGCATGCACATAGAAAGACACACCGTATCCTCATATCCCAGCGCAATTCCCAGCCCCGATAGTCTGACAGCTCCTCTGAGGCACAGAAAGACTTCAAGGATCTTTTCAGCGGACGATGTGCGGCTCAGCTGATCAGAAGGTTTCCTCGTTCAAACAGGGGTCCTTGGTGAATTCTGCTAAAAATTGCATTTTGATCAAAATGTTTATCACGGACATGGTATCTTAAAAATGTAGCCTATATAGGTTTTTTTTCTTATATCAAAACATTTTGCCACACACAAGTTAACAAGGTTCACAATCCTTGTGTTCCAATCGCAGGGTTAACAGAGTGGTTCCACCATTGGGACCCGGATCAAGGCCCTTAACCCTGACTGCTCCAGGAACTGACTGACCCTGCTTTCAATTGTAGAGTGACTGCCAAATAAATAAAATGTAAAACTGTAGAGACAGAGCCATAAACAGCCCTGGTGGTGTTGTGTATTCTACGCAAGGTGGCCAATGGCCAGGCCTGATGTCACATGAAGAACGGCAGGGCACCCGTAATTAAATAAACTCCTTTTTTGTGTGTTGGCACGCACTGATGGAGTCCATTTACAAAGCAGATACTTCACAATGGAGTCAGAAGGCGCTAAAACAAAGACAAAGAAACCAATTACAGACAAGGAAACCACAGTGTGGGTGGCTGCAGGAGGGCTAATTTACACAAGCCGTCCTCCCACCAGGACACGTGTGAATTATTAGCGATAAGCTAGCTTGTTTCAGCAGGCCACTGACAGGGAGCCACCGCCACCACCCCCCTGCTCCTGGTATATATAGTTAAATATATGGTATATACAGTTAAATCCCGCTGCGTACTAATCTCCCTCTGCTTCTGCCTCTGCTCACCGAAGGACTCTGACCAAAAACACACGATAAGCCAGAAAAGGAAGCTTGCTGCAGACCACCGTGAGGCTGCGCAAGGCTTGCTTTTCATTTCTGAGTGCAAACTTTCACGAAACTCAGACAGAAAGTGAGATAAATTTAAACATTCTACTATATTTCAAAACTGAGACTTTATTGTCTGTACTGCCAAGAGGTCTAGGGGCAGTGTGTAGCTCAGTGGGCTAAGCCTGTATGCCTGTAATCAGAAGGTCACTGGTTCAAACACAGCCTCAGCACGTCTGCAGCTCCTTCAGCAAGGCCCTTAACCCCCAGCTCCCTGGGTGCTGCTATGAGTGGTAGCCCTTATGGACAACTTACTCTACAAAAAAGTGCAAGTTGAGGGAGGCATAAAGACAATTTCCCCTAGGGGATCCATAAAGTATCGATTATTATGTGTGTGTCTTTAACAAAGGAGACACAGTGAACTAAAAGTGGCATCTGCACAGAAATTATGTAATGAGAATTACATTATTTTATTTGGCAGATTCTTTAATCCAGAGCAATGTACATGTTTTGTGAGAACAGGGTCAGCCAGTCCTTAGAGCAACTGGGGGCCTTTGCTCAAGGACCCAACAGAGAAATCACTATGCTGATGCTGGGATTTGAACTGGCAAGCTTCTGATCATAGGGACAGTGTCATAACCCACTGAGCTACACACACAAAGAAGCGTGAGAAAGGTCAGACCCGATTGGACAGATGGTCAGTTCGAGTTCTGTTTGAAACCCCACAAACTTCTGAAATTCACAGAAGTCTGCCCTACCGCAGCGGCTATCCCATTGCTCAAACAACGGCCATGCATTCATTTCCCAGAGTTGAATTATTCCAGAGCCAGGTGTCCTTCCAGTGATCACTTTTTGTCTCTACCAGCATTTGCCTGTCATGGTCACCCTCAGGAAGGGTCCACTCATACCTCTCTACGCAATTATGACACACTCCTTAACAGAAGATTTGGTATTCAGCGACCAGTAGCTCTCTCTCTTAAGATGAATGTACGTTTATGCTGATGGTTACTTTCATTTCTAATTATTCAAAGGGCAAGTTTTATTTTAGTGCTGGTTCAATGCTCTCTAATAATAAAATGTTAAGTGGAATGAGCCCAGCCTTGACCAATCTGGTCGGATCAGCCTGGTATATAAAATTTTAAATAAATGACCAACTAAACTCAATTTCTGTTGTAGTAATTCACCTTTAACATGGCCTCCATACCGCTTACATCCAGCATCTCTCTATAAAACCGCATATACATATTTGAACATCCAAAACAAAAACTCTAGACTGAGAGGAGAAGGCTTGGTAATAATTCAAAGTGGTTGGCAACAACTGATGGTAGCCAAGATTAATGACGGCACGTCCATGTACCATATACTGCTCTGAAAGATCACACTGCAGAAGCCAGCTAGGAGGAATCAGCTTGCACATCACATCTCCCCCAAAATCCTAGTTCTCCCCAGCAGCAAAGCACCTGACTGTGGTATAACTAAGTAATATATAGTGTTCTTACAATGATTTATCCTTCTACTAATACCCTGGTATAAATGACAATCGAGCAGTTTAATATAAAACAGCTGATTTTATCGACATTGCACATCTGGAAATATAAAATACCAGTTTTTGGTGAAGCATTGCGACTATATAGTTAGAGATATATGCAAAACATACATAGAGGAAATTATGGTACTGGAATTACCATTAACACTCACATCCAGTTAGGTAATGTACTTAACTAGCAAACTGTAAAATGTACCCTGCAGCAGTAAGTAAAGCAACTAATGAATATTGTTTTGAAACTCACCTGAACACCACATTCCTCCTGATATCCCAGGTGAATAGCGTGGTTGCCGGACTGCACTTGCAGAGTTGCTTTGCAGTTTGCCAAGTGGACTTCTTTAAAACGCTTCAACAGTTTTTTTTTTTTAAACTACCCAGCTCCATGAAGGTTATACATTTAAACAGCCAACTTCTGATTAGTGATCAGCCAAGAGTGCCACACCCATGCAAAGTAGACCTTTAGCACACTAAATGAAGGTGAAATAAAAGTTCACATTCTGTCCTTATGTATTCACACCTTTCATAATTCAAGACATTCAGTTATACATATGGAAATGGCCATTATCAGTAAACTAGATTATCCCATTTAGATAGCATCAGAATGACAACATCGCATTCCCAGATGACGACTTCACCTCCCCATCTAATGCCTATTACTCCCACGTCCCCCAACCTCTATATCTAACTTACGTACACTAGGCTTAGGTGGTAACTAATACTAATGGTATCTTTTCATATACTATATGGACAAAAG
Organism: Mormyrus proboscirostris; assembly: GCA_026779585.1. NCBI lineage: Eukaryota > Metazoa > Chordata > Actinopteri > Osteoglossiformes > Mormyridae > Mormyrus > Mormyrus proboscirostris. The sequence goes on along the minus strand of JAODKF010000022.1, from coordinate 13,701,046 downwards.
TACTGGGACACCTGGCAATTACACCCACCGGAACTTATGACATCCCATTCTAAATCCTCAGGCATCAATATGGAGTTGGTCCCCCTTTGCAGCTATAATAGCTGCCACTCTCTTAGGAAGGTTTTCCACAAGATTTTGGAATGTGTCTGTAGGAATTTTTGCCCATTCATTCAGAAGAGCAATTGTCAGGTCAGGCACTGATGTTGGACGTGAAGGCCTGGCTCACAATTCCCGTTCTAATTCATTCCAAAGCTGTTAGGTTGAGGTCAGGGCTCTGTACTGGCCAGTCAAGTTCTTCCACACAAAACTCACCCAACCGTGTCTTTATGGACCTTGCTTTGTGCACTGGGGCACAGTCATGCTGGAACAGAAAAGGGCCGCCTTCCCCAAACTGTTCCCACAAAATTGGGAGCGTAGAATTCGTAACCTTCAACTGGCGTCCATTAAACCCAGACTCGTCCATCAGACTACTAGACAGAGAAGTGTGATTCATCACTGCACAGAACATGTTCCCAATACTGCAGAGTACAGTGGTGGCATATTTTACACCATTTCTTCTGATGTTTGGCTTTGATCTTGATGTGAGGCTTGCATGCAGTTCCTCAGCTATGGAAATCCATTCAATGAAGCTGCTAGCAAATAAATTTTGCTGACCAGCTACCACTAAGATGTAACAAGGGGGATGGGGCATGATCAATTTTGCTAACTGGCTAATGAATTGCCACCAGTAAAATGTTGGGATGGGGGAGGCAGGAAGATTTTGGCAACCGGCTAATGGATTGATGCCGAAAAATTGTGCTTGACAAAAATTTTAAAACTTTCCTCAGGATATTCAGAATGGCATCTCCCAACCCCTCCCAATCATTTGGCTCCCCACAGTTTGTTAACCACTGACCTATACAATGTACCTGGGAAGTTTGAAAAGGATCAAGAGACTGTGAAATTCTTTTTGAGTTATCATATTCACACAGTAAAATCTCTCTTCCCTTTGCTACCACAATGAAGTGTTGTTTATTTTTAAATTAATTTAACTTTCACTTACGTATCTCAAAATTTGACCATGTCCAGTTCGTCACCCTTACAATGAATCTACTGAGCTTACAAAAGATCCATCAAATACTTTTGGACATATAATGCTAACAGAACTAGTGTCAGAGGCTGGCTTTTTTTTTTTTGTTATCACCATGTGGCTCTGCTTCAGTTTTGTTGTGATTTTTCTCAAAATTTGATCAGTTCCAGGTCTTCTTCCATACATTTTCTGCTAAGTAAAAGATCCATCAAATCCTTTTGGAGTCATCACATTCACAAAATCAAATATCTTCTGGGATCACCCTTCGTTTTGCTGCGACTAAGCGCCATTTCTTTAACTTTAATGCAATTTGACTCAAAATTTAATTAGTACCAGATATCACCCATACAGTGTGTCTAAAAAGTTTGGAAAAGATCTGGCAAATGCTTTTTGAGTTATCATGCTGACAAGATAAAGTGTCTCTTTCTCTTTATGGCACTGCTACCATTTTGTCTCAAAAGCAATTTGTCTCAAAATTTGAACAGTTCCACATCTCGTGTGAAAAGTTTGAAAAAGGTCCATCAGATACTTTTAGAGCTACTACGTTCACATAATCAAATGTTTGCTTCAATTTTGGGTAAATTCAAGATCATCCATATATATGTTTATTTTTCTTTTGAAGTAGTAGTACCATCCATCAAATAATTTTAAACTTATCACACTACCACCAAGTAGTGTTGCTTAAATTTTTGGGTGATATGTCTCAAAATTTTATCAGATCCAGATCCTTCACCCATATAACCTGCTTGCAAAGTTTGAAAAAGATCCATCTTTAGGTAGAACGCGAACAATAAACGTGTCTTTGGCAGCAGGCTGGCCACAAAACCATATGTATTACTTGGTGTGTGTCACGGTGCGTGCAGCAGGCGAACGGGAAAGCAGGCGAGCGGAGTCGTGGAGTCCCAAGACAAGGCTTTTTAATGAGCACAGGCGGGTAACCAAGACAGAAACGGGTACAGCACAGGACGACATCAATGACAAGTCTAACGAACTAGGGAAAGACGTGGACTGATATACACCAGACAGGTTAAACTAAACAAGCAACAGGGAATCACACAAGGTAATGAGGTGGGCGTGGCACACAGGAGGATCGTACGGAGGTGGGCGTGACAGTGTGCATTTGGTCAGTGACTTTACTGCAAGTACTAGTGGTAAGTAAATTACCCGGATGGACCCGGATTTATTTCCAGATATTACAGTTATGTTTCTCGATTTGCCTCCAGGTACTGCAGTCAAAAGACATACATTTACACTAATTATCTGTGTCTCTAAACAACCAGTTGTTTGTGCTACAATGACCTGTGTCCCTTGCAGGCTGTTTCCTGTGCTTCTTGGCATGTGTTTAGTGGCGATTCTAGGGTTTCACTCTGCAACTTCACTTTTTTTTTTAAAGTTCACTTTTTAACTGCACCTTCATAATGCATTAATTTTGCATTCATGGAATAATCAGTGCACCTTCATAATGCATTCGTAGACCATTCATAAGCAGCATGCAAGTATACCTTAACAGTTGTACATTAGTCACAAACATTATACAATAACAGATATTACAATCGTATACTCATAACATACCATAACTTTAAAAAATGTTTGTTTTTATATATATATTATACAAACATTTTTTTAAATTATTGTATGTTAGGATGTAAAGTTATACATCCACGTTGCTTATAAATGTTCTACAAATACCTTAGTAAGATGCAGTTAATGTAAAGCATTACCGGATTTAGAAATGGATTTCAAAGAATATTTTTTCAGGGGGAGCTAAGACAAAAACTAGCATAGCTGAAGCCCCCCCTGCAGGTGCCGGTAGCTGTCGGTGGATGGGCGCAGGCTCACTACTGTACATGTGGTTGGAAGTTGAACGGAGAGATTTTCTAGGCACTGCAGTGGAAAAAGTGTGCAGATTGATTAGGACATCTGGCAGGCTGCAGATGTTGTAAAAGTTGTCGTGAAGTAGACATATATAAATAACAATGTTTGCTTCAAGAATGATCACTTATGTTGCTGGCATGTGAAAATTACCTACGGAATGAAGCACTAAGAAATATAACAATCTATTTCAAAAAACCTTTGGGAGATTTATAATAAGAAAATCAATAATTCAGATTTATTCCGTACAGCATGTGTATTGTACAGAAGTAGGAATCCCTTTGGCATTGCCCAAAAAAAAAAACCACGAACAACAAAAACATATTTCAGTATATTACTTAAAAAAAAAAAAAAAAACAGACCTAAATCACAAAGCACAACAGATCTAACAACATGGGAGTCAGGAATAGATCAGAGAACAAGCAAAAACCTGGGGATATTTTTTTTGTTTAATTCACAATCATCGTGCGAAAAAACAAGCCGGGAAGATTGCAGGTGGAGCTCTCCCTTCTACAGAGAATACAACTGCTGATTATGAGTATAGCTTGTATATGACTGCCCCCTCCCAGGAAACCCAAACCAATGTTTGGTTAGCATATAGCACATTCTTAGCATATAGCACATTCTTAGCATATAGCACATTCTTAGCATATAGCACATTCTTAGCATATAGCACATTCTATAATGTAGTATATTTGCAGTTGTACATGGTCTGTTTCATAGCACCAGGTCACTGTATTTCAAATCAAACTTCGCTCATTTTCAAAACATCTCATTACATGTCAGGTACGCAATAAAGCTCATTATATGCCTTCTATAGGCCAGCCATTCTTTCCTAATTCCAGAACACTGGTGAATGCGTAGTGTGCTGAAGGAACTGAAGGTTGTCGTGCTTCTTTCGCATTTACATTTAGCAGACACTTCTATGCAAGGTGACGTACAAGTAAAGCCAAATATTACAGTACAAGCATTCAGCTGTCTAGGAGTCTACTGGGCGTAAGTGCAGCTAGGCTGAGCTTCCAGTGAACAGTCAGCGACAAGTGTAAGCAGAATCGGCGTAAGAGCTATACGCTGCATATCAGACAGAGCACAGACCTAGCAGGGCCGTTCAGTGAAAAGACGAGATGCAGCACTCTGGCTTAGATTTAGGTTTGGTTTCATTAGTGGAGGATGGCTGGTGCTGGGAAGCGGGCACCCGGCGCAGCCACAAGGCCAAGCACAGGGGACCCGGCGCGGCCACAAGGCCACGCACAGGGGACCCGGCGCGGCCACAAGGCCAAGCACAGGGGACCCGGCGCGGCCACAAGGCCAAGCACAGGGGACCC
>JAODKF010000022.1:13683715-13696193 GCA_026779585.1 Mormyrus proboscirostris | reverse complement strand
CGGCGCGGCCACAAGGCCAAGCACAGGGGACCCGGCGCGGCCACAAGGCCAAGCACAGGGGACCCGGCGCAGCCACAAGGCCAAGCACAGGGGACCCGGCGCAGCCACAAGGCCAAGCACAGGGGACCCGGCGCAGCCACAAGGCCACGCACAGGGGACCCGGCGCAGCCACAAGGACAAGCACAGGGGACCCGCGCAGCCACAAGGCCAAGCACAGGGGACTGCTCTCCCTCTCATGGACAACTGTGGTATTGTGGTTTTTGGAATTATGTCCTGCCTTCCGAGTCAGAGCCTCCGGTAAATCGTTGTCATGGAAATGTTTCCTCTGAGCCTGACCTATACCAACTGAATGTGTCCCTCGCAATTGCTATAACAACCACATCAAAGAAGGGAAGACAAAATAGAGTGAGATATTGGGAGTTCTGCAACTGGGCTGTGCTTTGGGTCTTGCAAAAGAACACTGACACACAGCATCTTTCATTATGAAAAGCCAACTTTATCCACTGTGATTAACAATATGGCCTCTAGTCAGAGAGGCCCTTCACCTGTGCTAAATATACGCCACATTTTCTATAAAAGGCAGGGACCGCTACTGCTTATACGTTACACAATGAAATGCAACTGCTGAAGGAAACGCAAGTGCCTGAAGGAACCTTTACATTAGCGGATTTATAAGACAGTTTACAATCCAGTTCCATTACATTGTTATTAGGATAGAGCAGGTAGAAACATTCGGGTGGAACAAAGTTTTATGGTAACAGCTGACAGGTGATGGAGACCCGATTTAAAAAACACTATATGGACTCATATTGTAGCAGTTACTATCCAAGACCTGATTCCAACAGCATTACTGAAGACTTTATGCACAAGGCCTTCTGTGTACTTTTTATGGTTGGGGGGGGGCCATCCCATGCTAATCGCTGATCTACGGGAGTCTTCCTTAATATCCCTTAATACTGCAAAATATTCTCAGGGTGATTTTGTTAAATATTCCCGTATTGACTCTCAGAGCAGAAACTAAATGTAAATAAATGCAAGATTAAAATGAGAAATAAAAGCGTACCTATTTAACACGATAAAGCTTGGTTTTCCCCAAACAAATGACTGTTTTAGGATGAGCTGTGATGAATGAAGAGAATCCCAGCTGCAGCTCTGCGGATGTTGATGGAAATTTGCATGGAGAAACCCCTCCAGCTGGCTTTCCCCTTCCTCTCCGCTGAGCCCAGGGGCAAAAGCCACCCTTGCATGAGCGGGTAGCTCTGCCCAGGACATTTCACGCTTGTATGGCTCCTCAATACCCTGTCACATTACGACTCCCATTAGGCTAGAAGACACACTCCATTCGATGGGTTAATTACGTAAAATTAATCAATGATATGCTGAACTACTGAATCATAAATCAGTGGTTTGGGAAGTCTCAAAAACATAACCTTACCTCTACTTACTGTATCAGTCAAAGGCAACTGACAATGTTAAACCACACAATAGTATGACGTATTTAGGGGAATCAATGACAATGTGACAAATTGAGCGAAAGGCTGTTTTGAGGATTTATCTGAAGACAACCTCTTTGGATGTGTGAAGACAAGATGGCGGCATCTGACTGTCACGGCTCCGTTCCTTTCCCCAGTTCAGGCATTGTCGGAGTGCGGCTGCTGCTTAATCAGGTGATGATAATTAAACGCAAATGAGTTCCGCCGCCCGAGTCTGCCTGCCGCTCGGTCCTTCTTCAGGAAGGGATCAGGCAGCCGCACAGCAAACACGCCGGAAATCCGGTTAACGCGCCATGCCATGAATGCCCCTGCTCAGGAAATCGATGGAGAGTCAGTCATCGCCAAAGATGTGTTGAGACAGACAGAAACTGGCACATTCGCAAATGCTCAAATAAAGCCTGACGTTTTATCCCATGTCCTGGTTTAATATTGCTGTTAAAATGTCAGTCTACGGCTGCTGAGCATGCAAAATAAAATCTGCATGATTAGGGGTGTTATATTAAATGGAATAGCAGTATCAGACTTGGTCGCATAAAAATGACTGCTGACTATTAAATTTAGTCACCATGTTTGTACTGACATAAGTGCTTGGCACCCAGATTTTTGATAATCACATCTTGACAGGTTTTAATTTTCAATTGGCGCCTCAATTACACCTGAACACCCGGTGAGGTGATTTTTATAACAATAATTATATCAAAAACGGTAGAACCAAAATATTTTGTCATTCTCTAGGACTGGGATCATGAAGTTTGGTGTGAATTACATTTATATGTGATTTTTCATTATCTATTGAATTTTGAAGTATCTTCCAACTGCTAATTCTGGATGGGGTCACCTAAAGTCCGTCTTAGACAGCATAGAGCACAGGGCAGGAGTACCCCTGGGACAGGGTGCCTGGCTGTCAGTATGCACGATTTTACACATTATTAGGTACACATAGCTAGTACCAGGTACACCCCACTTTATTAGGAACACCTAGTAACAGGTAGGATCCACTATAGGGACACGTAGCTAGTACTAGATAGGATTCACTATTAGGGACACCTAGCTAGTACCAGGTAGAATCCACTATTAGGGACATCTAGCTAATACCAGGTAGAATCTACTTTAGTTAGGGCACTTAGCTGTTACTGGCTAGGATCCTCTTTATTAGGGGCACCCAGTTTGTACCAGTTAGGATCCACTTTACTGGGGACTCCTCACTATTGGCCAAAATTGTGGAAACACTTTCAGTTGTTTTCTACTATCGTTCTTATTTAATCATCCAATGTATGATATATGCAACACTGTTTGTAAACAATCCAATATTCATGTAGCAATTTTAAAGCGTAATGCCAAAAATTCTACGCATTTCCACAATTGTGGCCACTAACGTAGCTAGTACTGGGTAGGACCCGCTTTCACCTTCATAACTGCTTCAAGAGTAGACAAGTTGTTTGTTCAGAGAAGCTTTTCTGCTGTTGTACTGAGCTGTTACTTTTGCACAGTCTTCCTGTAAGCTTTAACGAGTCTGCTCATTCTCTTTTGACCTCTTTTATTAACAAGGTGTTTTCAGCTGCAGTACTGTCCTTGACAGGATATGTTTTGTTCATTACACTATTCATGGTAAACTCCAGACACTGTAGTGAGAGAAAATCCCTGTAAGGTGGCTGTTTCTGACGTGCTGGAACCACCAAGCATGGAATCCACAATCACACCATGTTCAAAAATCGCTAAAACAGACATCTTAGCTATTGAAACTTTAGTGGCACAATATCTAAACCTCCTGACCCTGTGCTGTATCTAATCAATTTCAGCCACATGATTCTGCGTTTGGAGGAGCAGCTGTTTGCTTAAACATCAGGTGTAGCTAATAAACTCACTACTGAATGTGGGGACAGCAAAGCACCTAATACTTCTGAGCCACAGGAGGAAGCATGTGCAACACACACTCTATACAGAGAGCAAGCGGTCAGGGTTCAAACCCCCATCATGGATATATGAGATCACAGCACTTCCCACTGAGCTGCTGTGCTACTCTTTAAACATACACTGCCCCTTCTACATAGACTAATCACTTGCTACATATTTAGGACATGCCTGAATCAGACTTACTTAAAATTAAATTTTGATGTAATCCAAGCATCTTTTGAATATGCCTACCTATTATAAAGTACAATGACACAGGAAGCAGTTGGTAAGCTTCCAGATCAATGTAAAATGTCTCTCCATTGTCACATAAATTACAAGTAATTAGTCTACCTTTATGATTCCTAAGAGTGATTTCTGGTAATTACACTACAAAATCTTTTGTTCATATATTAAAATGTGAGGTTGATCCCAAGACACACTCTTATGAAACCGTATGTTTGAAGTTGAACTTCATGGTGGTAAATGACAATTTAAACCGTCACACTGCATCGACAAATTGCCTTTTTCTCATTAGGATGTTAATGATTAGCCGAAATGGATGTTTCTTTCCCTGAATAAGATTGACGTCGAGTGGTTATAGTAAATTAATTCCACCCAGGGTCCTTCAAGGTTCTCATCACACTTGTCCTTACTTCTAATCCTGAATAGACGTGTTTGTTCAATGCTATTGTTTATACTCACGGTTCATATTAAATAACTGGATTGGATGAAGAGCTCCAGTAAAGTCAAATCTTGCTGAAGTGTAAACTTTTCAATCAAACTAACCCAAGCGTGACTGTAGGCGGTTAAAGGCATATTTTAATTTACCCAACAGAACTGACCTATTCGAACAGCAATACAAATATGCATGATTGAAACAGTGATTGAATAAAAACTGGAATTTCTGTCTCAGAATTATTCTCACCAGCACAGCAATGTACTCAAAATTAATGAATTTAAAATATAAAGATTAATGAAGGTTCCCGTTGTCAGTATGATGATGTAATCACTACTCGGCCCATGAATTTTCTCAGATGCTCACACTTATGTACCTTCGGCTGCCATAGATACAGTATTTGTTTTGTTGCATTTGTATTACAGTAATTCTCAGAATTTATGCCTCACATAAATATTTTTCACGATGGACTTAATCCTTTTCATACCGTCTAATCCATCTGCAAGAGGAAATGCTTTTAAAACTGTGTGGTTTCGAAGATGCGGTACGATGGTATATATTAGGCTTCAGCTACTTAATATGCAGTTTGAGCATAAAAAATAAACACTACAGAAAGAAATTCTATAGCAACTTTGTTGTGATAAACTTTACACTACTCAAAGCCTCCATCTCTTTGTTTGGAAATTCTATTATTATTGTATTATAAAGCCTAGCTCATCCCCCAGATGTTGAAAATAGAGGGGCCCTTGTCACATTAGTTGTGTCGTGCTGTTTTGCTGCATGCACAGCTGGCAGAAGCTGAGATGAATGCCAGCACATGCTGTCGTCATGCAGGCTATCAAAACCAGAGGGACAGCAGGTGACAGATTCCAGCTACTCCCTGGTGGCCTGAAAACGGGGAGGTGCGTAAAGAGACCATCTTGGGCTAGGGGGTAAAACAGCAGAATGACACGTGTCTCAGGCGGGGGCAGTGTGTCCCAGTTGGCCTCCTGGTCCTTGGTTACGAACTCACTGAATTGGAGCCACAAAAAGGCAGAGCAAGACAGAAAGTTCTCCAGGTCTCAGTCCCCAGACTTAGTGTATGGAGATGATCTACATTCACAGTTTTAGTTGCTGGACAGTAAGTAACGAAATCAGTAGGAAACCCAAGATCATCAATCCTGTTGGTTCAGGTGCTTTGTCAAGTAAAGATATTTAAGATTCTTGCGATCCGTTTCCACAAATGGGGATTTAACCCGGTCTTTCCAATGACAGCATTCCACCAGTGCCAACTCAGTGGCTAGCAATTCAGTTTCTTTTCTCATAATTCTGGTCCACACGGGACAATCAACAAGAGAAAAAAGTGCATGGATGGATTCTCTCCAGCATCCACACGTGATAGCAGTACCACAATCACCCCAGAGTCTGAGGCACCCACCCCTATGACAAAAGCCCTCTAAGGAACTGGATGTCCAACAGTATCAACTCGCCAGATACCAGTTGGGCCTCAGTCCTATCCTCAGGAGCGAGCACAAAACCGGGGAATATGATATGATAGATATATGTAACTCCAACTTGACACACAACCGATTCCCTATTAAATGCTGAAGAATTGGTCTGACATGAGATGATATTAACATGCACATGTTCAGGCGTCATTCCAGAAAAGATTCATTGAAGGTAAACGACAACAAACCTATTCAGTATATCCTGGGGCACTACTAGGGCTGTGCAATATGGACAAAATAATCATATTGCGATTTTTTGAACGAATATTGCGATTGCGATTTTGGCAACTGTTTTTGCTTTTTCAAACAAGCTACACACATACATTCTAAATGTATTCAGTGTACAAGTGCATGACAAAAAAATTTCAATGAAATAACATAGTATTAAGTTTAATAAACAAAACTGTAGTAAAATTGTCTTTAAAACCCTGACAACATAAAATAAAGATTAACCTCAACTCTAGTTAACATATACTGTACACAGTAGTACTAACTGCTTGATAAATGGTTTTAAAAACAGACATGAAAAAAATAAAAATTAACTAACCTCAATTCCAGTCATATTAATATAGTGGACCGTTAAACTCATGTACGGCTTCATCGTTCTGCTGGACCACATATCTGTGGTCGTGGCGAAGTATTTCACCTGCTTGAGCTCGTGTTCAACGCCCGCCTTACATTTCTCATACATTTCGGGAATAGCAAATCATGTGAAGTGAGTGCGAGATGGCAGCTGGTATCTTTTGTCAAGTGTTTGTATTAGTCTTCGGAAGCCGTCTTTACTGACGATGTGCGCAGGCATCATATCTTTGCATATATGATAGGTGATTGCGTCGGTAATTTCTTTGTGCCGTTTTGATCCTGTGTTATAAGGCACGGCGCTTGCGATGCTTGAACAATGGATACTTGTTCAGTCTGTTCGGGCTGGCTTTGATGTGTGCGTTTGTTTGTTTCGATGGACTTTGTTGACATACATTGATCATGCAGTTTTTTATGACCCTGTTTTAAGTGTTGGAACAGATTTGTAGTATTGCTCCGTTTCGTTGGAATAATCATTTCACAAGTCTTGCAAATTACCTTGCTCCGTGACACATCCTCTCTCCTGAATCCAAAATACTCCCAAACGACTGACGTGGAATTTCTCTTTGGCACCAAAATTTCTATTTTGACCTGCATCCATATTTTATGTTCTTTCCTCCCGCTCGCCTATTCGGTTCTCCCGCTCAGCTTCGTTATGCGTGGAGTGAGCTCTGATTGGTTAACATCTTTCTCCCGCTCAACTTAGCTATAAATTGCCCGGTGCGCTGCGTCAGCTCTGATTGGTTAACATATTAAAATCATGCATACAAGAACGTATTCTGAATAAAAATCTAAATAAATTAATAGATAAAATCGCAGCCTTATGCGGTTTAGAAATGTCATGTGCTTAAATCGCGATTCTTTTGCGATTGAGATTAATTGCACAGCCCCAGGCACTACATTTACAAACTCCTGAAACACATTCGGAGCACTTACTAGCCCAAAGACTAGTATTCATAGTGTTGTTTGGAAGTCTGCTTTCCACTTTTCTCCCTCCCACATATAAAATAGGTTATAGGTGCTGCAAAGGTCCGGTTTAGTGAAGATACAAGTCAACTGAACCTTTGCAACTGATGACAGGATCAATGGCAGGGGTAGCGATTCTTAATTGCAATCTCATTAAGACTCTGGTAGTCTATACAGGCCATAGCCCTCTGTCCTTTATTCCCCCCACAAAGAAAAAGCCAGCAGCTACAGCAGAGGTCCACGATGAAAGAGATGACAGTCCAGAACTTCTGTAATATACTCATCTATAGCTGGTGCCATTGAGTCAGAGGGGGAGATGAGATTAATAGTACAGTGCCTGTGAAGGGGAAGAACTTGAAATTAAACAAGTCAACATGAGGGGCAGGCATCCATACATCCTTAGTGGTGCCAATCTACAGCGGCAGCACAGACAGAGGAGGATATGTACCTCCCCTTGCCTACACGAGACACTTGGACAATTCCACTGAGGCCCAATCTATGTGTGGGTTATGTAAGTGGAAGCAGAAAAGCCCTGGAATTATCACGACTGATAGAGCACAAGTATCAGGTCACTGAATAGTCTCCCTAATGAGGATCCCTATATTGAATTCTGTGGGACATGTAATAGCAATGACTTCCTTAAAGGTCACCTATCTGCACCTCAAATGGACAACAGCCAGTCAGTCTTTCAGAGGGATCTTATGGAGACGTGCAAAAGAGTCATCCATGGAACTATAGCCACATCCCTGCAATCTATAAAACCTTCCACTGGGATCTTGGTTCCCTTAATTCTGAGGCATGCTGATACTACAGAGAACAATTATTTGGCTGAACTACTACATTAGCTACATAGCCACTATCTTTGTAGCTATGGAATCTTTGTGTGATTTTGAGCCTCCGATGACTGGCATCATATCAAAACAAAGCTGCTGTGTCAAGCAACATTCTCTCTCTTGGCCAGAAATTTGACCCATTTGCCTCAGGGAAGTTACAGGTGCCAAAACAGGAGGCATAACTGAGCTGGATAAAACAGGTCGACACATTTACGTTAACCTAAGGCCTACGGTACATCTCCAGCCCACATTTCCACAACTGGTTATCTGAGCTGAGTGATAGCTCAGTTGAAACATCCAGTACAAGCCCTTCATCATGGCAATAAATCACATGCCATACTAGACAGTAATCCAAGCTTACTCATTTCAACCAGCGTTGGCATCAAGAATACTAGAACTCAACAGCATGGATAGAAGTAGAACTGAACAAAGTTGGGCGTGGCCATGAGGAGTGACCACGCTTGTGACCGGTAACTAGGGAACTAGATTCTGGACCGGCTGTGGAGGCCATTGCTCACTCTTCACAGGAGGGGTGGGCCCGTTTTTGCTTGGGGGGCATTAATAATCACTTGTTCACTATTGCCATAAATGGTTTGTGCAGTTTCTCCGACTCATTGAGTCAAAGGAATGCAAAAAGAGTTGCGGTCTGTACTTTTATATTCGGCTTGGCTTTACATTTTATAGAGTTAAATTCCTGTCATTACACATTTTATTAATAATCCAATAAGCACCATGGTATGTTACTGCCTAATCCACTGAGTTTTTTTCTTCTTTTTACTTAATTCCGCAAGCACAGTAAGGATTACCTGCAGTCCCAGAATACACAGAAAACTTCAGAGGAGACACCTGGCTTACATCAGCCGATTTGTGCGGGATAGTGGGCATTTTTCCAGTGCAAACCCCGCAATCCACACTCACGTTTTAATAGAAGGATTAAACACTAGGAAGGGAGATGTGAGAGAACATTATCTGACGCACGCACATGCTCAGGTCTCTGCGTTTAAGCAGCGGATCCCTCTGATGGCTATTCGGATCAAAGCTCAGCGGCGTCTCTTTGACTTGACTAATTTGCTTATTTATTTATTTTGTCTTTTCTTCCGTAGAACTGAGTTATGGCATGAAGAAAAAAATGAGGGTAGCTACGAGGCCTGGCTGAGGTATTCAGAGCTACAATGTCGTCTTTAGCCATAAATCACTGAAGGCGGCTGAGAGTCCGAGTAGAAAGTCACACACACCTCATTGTTATTGGATAACTGCCAGTAAACATCGGTAAAACATTCAGTAGCACTTCAATGTGACGAGGCTGTTTTAACATGCAGGTTTACAAAAAAAAAAAAAAAAAGGATCATTTCCCATTCTGCCTGCAGATACCTATTCAATTGTGAATGTTATTCATATATACAGCATTTTAACTTATGAACACATGCATAAATGTTTCTATGTAAAAGTAAAATAAAATAAAAAAAACTGAAGATGACAAAGGCCTTTTAGCTATTTTAACAAAAATCATAGGGCACCTTAACAGTGTGAAAACCAGAGACTAGCTCAATTTTAGTATTCAGTCAAACCAACCTTTGCCATAGTGGCCAGATGTCATTATGGCAACTTGCGCGTCTGAAAAATTAATGTGTCATTAGGCTCAGAAGGTTCAAGGTGGAAGCAAAGATTGGTCAGAATACTGACAAAGACATTCTGGAACTGTTAGAAAATGGACTTTAAAAAAAAATCTATTTGAAGAATTTCTTGACTTTGTAGAGCTCCATGTCTCACTAAGGGCCAACCATGGGGACGTTAACAAGGGAGACGGACCCCACAAAGACACTGGGAGTGCAGATGAGAGCTCAGAAAGCTGACATTGTGATTGCCTTTAATCTCAGCTAGTAAAGGAAGACTCGTCAATGACTATTCAGTCTGATAGCGTCAGAGCCAAAGGCCTCGCAACATGTCGCTGGAAGTGGTACGAGCAGAAATGACACTATGCAGGGCAAAAAAAACAAAGCATGTCACATCCAGTCTGTAAAATATCAAGGCAATAGAGTACATCATGCATAGATAAAGATATGGGGAAGATCTCTTCATGACAAAAATGGAGACAACATATTGATGGCATGAACAGGCAGTCTGGTGCTTCATTGCTGATGTACAGTGTATGGACCAGATGTCAGAAACCCTGGTGTGGAGATGCTATGTCAGTAGACACTGAAGTAAATTGTTTTGACTGTTGACTGAATCCTGTCATACGGTTCATGTTATATAGGTTTAAATGGGTTTCATTGGAATTCAACCAAAATAAATAATTAACAGTTACTGTACAAGCGTATTCATGCCAATAAAATCTATTCCTTTTATCTGCTCATTTCTGGAACTTAAACAAAATAAAATAGTATAAAATAGTAATGAACTTAATTTAGCATAATAAGGGCATTACTTACTAAGTCGCTCAAGGGCTAAGTAATCATTGATTCAATTAAAATTATGAACGCTGTAGTATTCATTTTAATGAGCAAAAAACATTCATAAAATCTACTTCTATTTTCTCCAGTTCTAACACGAATTTGGTTAAACACAATTACAAAATAATAGCATGTCATTAAGCATACATTTTTATTTAACATGATTTGAATAGTTTGATGGATATAATCAATGCCTCAATTAGGAATAATTAATTAAAAACTCAGCTGGAATGAAAATGAGAAAATCCTCCAGCTCCCAAGCCCACAGTGACTGACCGTTAATGTAGACGACAAAAACTGGGGGGATGACAGGCCATTTCTGACTCTCTGGAGAAGGTGGTTATTCTATCCATCCATTCATCTTCTGAGACCTCTCCTCCTATTCAGGGTTGTAGGGTGTCTGGAATAAGGCCCTTGCTAGAAATCGAACAGGCCCCCCTGCCCCCTGCCCCCCCATTATGCATATGATTTTTGGAAGTTGAATACGAAATTTGCCCCAGTAACAGGGGTCTAGCGACACCCATGATCTGGAGCCTATCGCAGAGGTTTTACGTATATCTTAATTTAAGTGATGTCTTCCTGTATAGAAGCAGATTGAAGTCACAAGAATAAACTGTCAAGCATATTTATCCGCATCAGTAAAAGTAAAATGAAGATAATTGCAAATCCAGAAAAGTCAACACACCTACTTATGTTGTCACACTTTATTCCATTAGAAAAAGAAGCCATTTACTTTATTCTGTCTGTTTTTTTCTCTCTTTATATTATATGAAAGCTAAAAGGTGTTACGGTGGTACAGAGGTTAGCACTGTTGTCTCACACCACTGGGCCTAGGGTTTGAGTTTGCCCGCCGTGCGTGCAAATCTTTTTCTGTACATTCTCTCCGTGCTGTTCCCAGGTTCCCGTGGGTTTTTTGGTTTGACCCCATGGCCCGAAATCGTGTGAATGGTGTTGGCGCCCCACCCTGCCTTTCAGCCTCAATACCTAGGATGGGCTCCGGACCCCCATAACCCTGCATAGGACAAGTGGGGGTAGAAAACGGATGGATAAATCCTATATTGTGTAACCAAGTGCACAAGAACTGCAAATTCCCCTTAAAGTAAAAAAATGTTTTAGCAACATAACTTTTCCTTAAAGTCTGTGCCTCCTGCCTGTAAGCCAAGGTCAGATAAGCATACTTAAAAATGAAAAGATGTGCTGTACTGCACACAGGTCGGTATACCTGTGAGGCTGCGTGAAGCAGAGGCATTTTTATTTGTTTTTTACCTACATAAAACACATTCCATTAGCATTGTTTACTCAAAACAGCCTTCCAGTGCTGCAGTTGGCATTTCTGTGGCACTATATATCAGTTTATTTTTCATGTTGTGTTGATCTTTCTTAATGTTTTCTCTCTCTTTTTTTAAAAAAATGCATTTATATTTGATTAGTTTAGCTATTTTAGTTTTAGATTTTTTTAACTTAAGAAATAATCAGAATATTCACACAAACACTATGTGATTGGGTCTGGGGTGAATCACATTTGCAAATATTTACATCATGAAAAAAGATACATTGGTGTTGCACGAATAGATTCTGAGGTTAAGGTGTCGCTGCTCGTCCCTCTGTGCCAACTACTGAGGATGTGAGTATTCATTACTGTTCATTGTATTCATTATCAAGACCTTCATCGAGCTTTGAAATTGAGATTAGGTACCAGGGCCCATTTCTTACATGTTGGAACTATAATATATATCATCAGAATAAAAGTCTTTAGGTATTCACTAAAAGATGTACTTTATACTAATTATGGACTTTGAGGCAGGAGATCAAGTTCTTTTCAGTTCTTTCCTATAAGAAGCAAGAGTGACTGCTCTGAGATGCGAATGAGTTTTATTTAACAGCAACCACAGCTTGGGTTTATTACTTCTCTGGAAGTATGGTACAGTAAGAGCCAGCACACGCACTCACACATTGACGGTAACGTCCCCGTCCCTGTTCCGGTTTATTATTCCACTGGAGGCGCGGTACAGTGAGAGCCGGCACACGCACTCACACATTGACGGTAACGTCCCCGTCCCTGTTCCGGTTTATTATTCCACTGGAGGCGCGGTACAGT
>JAODKF010000022.1:13665504-13677634 GCA_026779585.1 Mormyrus proboscirostris | reverse complement strand
TATCTATCATTTTGGTGGCCATTGCTCACCAAAAAATTACTCAATAGTTCTACAAATGTTACAACCTAAAAGTTTGCAATTTATGAACAAATTAATGAATACAGAGTTATAATAAAAATAAACAATGGGCCGCATGGCATAGTCTAGTGTTAGCTCAGTGTTGGGCTTGGGGTTGTCGCAATCTGCCTAGCTGGGACCGGGGAAGCAGGGACAGGACTCAAACAATCAGGAAACACGGGGGTTTAATTGAGAAAAGGCAGAACACCACAATGACCAGACTGGGGAAACAAACTGAAATGTGGACTAAATACAGAGGACTAATGACAACAGCTGATCACACAGTGATTCCACACGAGGTTAACGAGGGGGCGTGGCACACGGGAGCAGACAATCATGGCAGGACAGGGGTAGTGTTGGGGTACATTCTTTATCTTTTGGAATCTATTAAGATCAAAATTCTCTTCTTGTTTTATTTTGTTCATTTTGTGTTTAAATAAAAAAAAAACATTTTTAGGTGTAATTTTTGGGGCTGGGAACCAATTAATTGGTTTTCCATTATTTCTTATGGGGAAAATTTGATCAGAACTCGAACTTATTAGGATTCGAACGGATTAAGTTTGAGTTCTGAGGTACCACTGTAAGGATAAAATCATCAGTGACAATTCTAGACCATTTACACTGGGGTGGGGCCAGTTGTTCTGTTAGGGGGGGCAGATGCATTTGACTTTAATGTCCTCCAAGAATTATTTATGCAGTGCTTTGCAGTCACATTTTATAGACTTTACACATATGTAACTCACTGATTTCTTGTTTGTTTCTCGTTGCAGAAGCTTCATTATTTTTTTCTGTCATTAACTTTGCTTTTCTCCAAAAAAAAAAAAAAAACAACATGACCATGGGTGCATCCAGGTTAAGAGTCCGTCAAGAAAATGTGCTTACGTCCGTGGTTCGCCTGTT
Source organism: Mormyrus proboscirostris (assembly GCA_026779585.1). Taxonomy (NCBI): domain Eukaryota; kingdom Metazoa; phylum Chordata; class Actinopteri; order Osteoglossiformes; family Mormyridae; genus Mormyrus; species Mormyrus proboscirostris. The sequence goes on along the minus strand of JAODKF010000022.1, from coordinate 13,676,677 downwards.
CCTAGTGCACTAAATTTCTTTCCTCCACAAAAATTTTGTTTTATGTAATCAGCAATAAGCAATTGTCATTACTAAAACGCACTAGTAATTTAGGTGTTTAAGAAAGGAAAAGAGTTAAGACCACCACAAAAATATTATTGGACATATTTTACTTTAAATATGACCAATAAAGTTGTAAAGTGGCAAACAGAATACAGGCGCGGTATACAATGAGTTTATACAAATCCTTCCAGACATCATGTGAAACGTTAGAAACCGTATTGAAAATGTTTCTAAACTTAAACTATAGTTGGGCATTGGTTTGTCAGGGCACAGCAGGGACAGCCTTATCCAGCATTGTGGCTTATAATCCATGCACGCGAATATACACATACACGTACGGATAAACGTGTCATTCTAGTTTTGCTGTTTACTTTTGTTATTAAAAATCATTCACTCTGTAGCACTAGTTTAACACGAACAGATTAACCCATGTCTGCTACCCTCCGCAGTGAGGCTAGCTTTCTAGCGTAGGTTAACCAATGTGAATATACCAACTTCAGAAGGCAAAAACATGCATATTTAGTAATACTACTTAAACAAAAAACATTCTTACTTGCCTTCATGAAAATGCCGAGAGCAAACACGCATGAAGGGAGATATCGCGTTGAATGTGATCTCCTTCCGTCTCACCGCTAGGACCCAGGCCACCAGACGCCTTTTCATTACCAGCTCTACCTGCTGTCCATATCCTCTTTTCCAAGTGGGACACCGAAAAAAAAAATCTTGTTGTGGTCCACCTTTCTGACATTTCTATCATGCAATTTAGTATGACAGCCTTCCACACAGCAGGAGTGTCCCCTCTTACCAAACGTAATGCCGCACGCAAATGTTAGCACTTGAGATATATACACCCACAATGGCGATATGACCCACAATACACTGCGGCTATAGAGAGTGTGACGTCAACTGTCAAAGACCCTGTCGCTAGACCGAACTGAATCTTTTATATGTTGTTTTATTTTATTTGAATTGAAGCTTTATGTAAAGGTTTGGACTTTAAGACACACCAGTGTTACCAATGTGCGCTTTAGTTTGTATTGTTTAATGTATTTCTTTTTTATTGTGATGGTCACACTAATATAAAAACATTCAAATTCATATGTTTCACTGGTTGTTATTTTAATTTGATTTTTATAAATTTGAATCGTCTTAATGCAGACACATCAGGGGGACATTCACAGGGGGGCATACTGTACATGCACTGGAGCCCAGAACAGGATGTGCAACCACGGGTCGCAAGCATCAAAATAGTCAGGCATGAAATAATTATGACTAATCGACTAAATAATGCTAATATATTTTTTTTAATGAACAATTAGTCGACTACCAAAATAATCATTAGTTGCAGCCCTAGTTTTAGGTGAGTGTTCATTGAAGAAAAGACAAGTAAATTACTCCAAATAATACAGACTCTTCTGCTACACTGCACGCATTAGCAAACATCTGAGTAGTTTTTACCTCATCTTATAACAAACTCATCCCAGGGGTATCATGGTCTCAGCAACTGTAAAAGAGACTCCTGCAGCTGAGCTGGAACAGTGTCTACAGATTATTTAAAATGGCAAATGACCAGTGTTGGGGAACTACAATTAGAGACACTACTACCTTAATAACTTTTTTCCAGTAGCTTATAAGTAGTGCAGCTACTTTTAGAACACAGTAGTTTTTCCAGTAATTAACTTTTTTTTTTTTTGCAAAGAGCGATGTAGCGTGGAAAATGCTGCACCGTTAAAATACTACAGGTTATCGTCGACTTATGACTGTTATCAAATTTACTACCATTCCGAGACCGCAAATATCTAGTCAAGAGTGTCCCGCGTGACCGTATGTTGCGATCATCCGCGTGAGATGCCCATTCATTCGTCTCGTGCTCAGGCAACTTTTCGCAGAGCTCGCTGTACAGTATACATTAATATAGGTTTGTGTAACAATAATGATCTAAGAAAACGTTGAATAAAGGCTATTATAATAATAAGCAGATAAAAAGGTTATAAAATACCAAACAATATGACTTAAAGATGGTATCATTTTACTATACAGATTACTATACGTATGATCATTTTTGCCTATAAAATAAAGGGCCAACCTATGACCAAATTGACTTACGACCGGTCAGTCAGAAAAGATTGTGGTCGTAAGTCGATTTGCGTTTGTTAACCAGGTGTTTCTGATTGGTGTTTTTTGTTTGAATACTCTGGGAATGGATGTTAAAGGGTTGAAAAATACTAGACGACAAACAATATTTTTGATACTTTCATTAAATTGCAAATGGAAAATGTAGATCACATGATTCTGCTGTGGTCGTTTTTATGAATGAACTTGCACTTTGCTTTAGACAGAAGCACCGTCAGACAGACAAATAAATAAATAAATGAACAAATGAATGAACAGATAAACAAACCCAGTACACAAATCCTTAAATCAATTACTGTAATATGTCAGCATTTATTGTTTCAGTTCATTTCTTACTTAATACATGTAATAATATATTTATGATAATAATATACATATAAAACCTAAAAATAATAAACAATAACAGTCATTTTTGTCCATTTTACTTTTCCAAGATGAACAAAAGCGGGACGAAGGTGTAAAGCTGTAAAACTGCTTTCCTTTGTCATGATTCTGGGACATTGTGATGCAAATCCAGCTGAGATACTGACTTCTTAGCTCAGGCCTCTGGTGTGATGAGCTTCTCCTCAGACTCTGTCCCCCAGGGAGCCAAAGAAGCTCCTCTACTGCAATACGGAGGTGCTTTCAGCCTCACTTCCATTCTTTTTATTTGTGGTAATGAAATGTGAAGACCTGCTCTTCTTGGGAGACAAATTCTTTATTAAGCTCGGAATCCATTTAAGGTTGCGTCAAGTGATGTCGCATGTTAGAATTCACAGTGCGGGGGAAATCACAAGCGCGCGGCAGGCTAATGAAAATGGCGGCAGATCTCTCAGCACTTTCCATTTAATTAGTCTCTTTAAATCAGATCTCACTTGTCCCTGCTTGGCTCAGAATGAAAGAAAGGCCGTGTTTTTGGCCTCATCCTCTTTCGTTTTCAGTCACCTTGTCAGTCCGCAGGGCCCTTGGCAGCCAAGCATGCCGGCGGACCCGGTGATCCCAGAGCGCTGTTTATCAAAGCGGCCTAACATTGATTATTATTTACCTTTATTCCCAGGGAATCCTGACACTTCACAGTTACTTCAGCTGCTCTCAAGGCACTCAAGGGCCTCATTAGAGGAGCCTAGGGAGGCGTGTACTTAGGACATGCATGGGGGAAGGCCAGCCACACACACACACACACGCACGCATGCACACACATCATACATACATACATACATACACACTTACGTGCACACACACACCCACTCACACACTCGGGGGAAGGCCGGCTGGACAGCCACACACACACACACACACACTCATACATGCGTGCGCTGTAGCTTGGCTTGACGGCGTCGTTTTGCTGACGCTAACGGGATGCTAACAGGCGACAGGGCCCATCTGCCCATCCTCCAGCAGCCCGAAGTTCCTGAGTCTGCCTCCCCCTCCATGGTAGATTAATAATCCTCCTCTTCTCCATGGGGAGGGCAATGAAGAGGAAGAGCATCCAGAACACAGTCGCACTTAAATTTAGAATTTGCATGTCAAGTTATGCATTTCTGCTTCCAGGTGAATCTGTACTGAATAGAGGAAATGAGGATCAGTGGTCGGGTTCTCCCCCCACCCCCCCCTCAATCTGCCTCTCTCGCTGCTGGGCCGCGCAGTCTCCCGCCCACGTCAATGGGTACAGACAGAGGGCTGGGGGCGATGTGGGCTGGACAGAGGAGAGGCTAGATAAGAAGGCAGGTGTCTGAGGGTGTAGCTCGGGTTCAGTGATGGCGTTAAGGTCCGACTCAGTCGAGATGGCCGGGCATGCGAGCTTAACTCTGACAAATGAATTTAAACACACTTCACTCTTTCATTTTTCATTAAAATCATTATCCGCTTGGCTGTCAGCTGGAATTAATGAAAAATTTACAGATAGTAAGAAAAAGAAATGCCACTTGCTCCAGAGGATGTGTGCTTGGGTGGTTTGGTTTCCATGAAAGGGTTTTCCTTTCCAGGGGCTCAGAGGCGGGACTGTAGCCAGCAGATGGGCCGCAGCAGCTGGGCCGCAGGGCGGGATCCTGCACGCAGACCTGGCTTGATGACGGAGGAGCGGCTCGCCAGCCGATAACTGAGGCACTTTCATTCTTCAAAACTAACCAGATTTTCCTGTGAAATCAAATTAGCGCAGAATTTGTTTTGCCTTCCCAACAGAATGCTTTCAAATAAGTATTACATAAATACCCTTTTCCTCAATTTAGATTTTCAAATTAAGTCTTCGAGGCAAGATGATGCTTGCATTTAGCATCAAAATGAGGCAAAACACAGAAATCAAAATAACTTATATGAAATATCTACAAATGACTTGCAAAATCTATAGCAAGCAGCTATTTTAATACTGTAAATCAAGTAAATCCTTTTTAAGAGCCTCACACCCACATGCAAATATTGTGAATCAAATGTTCATTATTCCAATTTGACTTTTGCAATTACATGATGAAACAGATTCAGTTCCTTGCCTAATTAATTGATTACATTTTCCTTAATTAAACAAGCTGAAAATGTTGAGATCACTAGCAGGCAAACAGATTAGGGTTTGATCACACTGGTGGGGTGATTTCGAGAGTGTATTTTATACCATTTATAATGACACATTCCAGTAACATGGAGGCTCCATCCAAGCATTTCAGCCACCGAAGGTTCCTGACAATCTAGAGTGGTTCACTGGCAAGTACCGGAGCCCCTGATCTGAACTACAAAATGAAATGAAGTCATTGCACTTCTCATCCTTCTTCCATACACGGGCACACACGCCATTCACAAATGGACAATTTAGCAACTTTAGTTCACCTCAGTGAACTTTGCAGACCTAATGGAAGAACATATAAATTCCACACAAAGAGCGGCAACAGTTTATTCATATTTCCCAGAATGCTTACGATGTCGATGTAAATAGCCCCACGTGTTATTGTCGTTGTAGAAAGTTGTGCTGTGTCCTAGGTGTACGTTACCTGTGTTTCACCCTGATCTGTGTCAGTTACTCGCATATTTCCATGCCCTCTGTAAATAGTTACCATGTGTGTGCCTTGCTGTCCAGCATCAGACCTCCTTGTGTTTCCCTGTTATGTGTGTCGCAGTTGTGGCGCCCATTTGAGTCCTTTTAAGGGCTGATATTAAAGGGCCCGGTGTTTAAAGATGCGGCCTTGCTTCTCGTCCGCCTTTCCAGAGCCGGGGTCCGCTGGGCATCACCAGTGCCAACCACTCCGCCCCCATGCCCCCCGTTGCCCTACTCATTTCATTTTATATTTACCTGCAGATTGTTTAAGAAGCCATATCTTAATAATTTTTTAAAAATCTTATTACTTTATGGGGACAGTCAACACTTGGAGTCTCCGAAGTAATAACAGTCAGAGTGAGAAACACTACCATCCACAAATCCTTCTGGGAACACAGCAGCCCTTTACAATCACATTTATTCAGCTGGTGAGTATTTTTTAATCTCTAATGTGCAAAAGATCAAGTGATTCATATAGGTGTCTCTTTAAGTGCTGGTTTTAATTGCACCACAAAACTTTGTTGCTAGGTCAATTTCCCAACCAAGTTTAAAAACTTCAGCTAGAACTAACATATGGCTACAGACTTAGACAAAAGATTGCTGTTCTTCTTAATTACATCACGGCACCGTCAAACTGATTTCATGGTCAACCTCTTTTTCTCGGGCCACAATTTACATATGCATTAATATTTTAATTATGAAAAATAGATGGTGTCATTAATAAGAGTCAAAACAACACAGTTAGGAGGTTATCTTCCTCAGACAGTATAGAATCTGATGGGCCAATAATATTCATGTCTACGCTAATTAAAAAGATAATATTCAATCAATTAGAATAAGCCTCACCTTTCACCTTCATTTATGCTCTTCCAGGTATATGAGTCATAAACTTCTCACATTTAATTAAATTAGCCTGCTGCAATTTAATACTGAGGACTTCCAAGATTTCCTTAATTTATATAGTCATAATATAATTTATATGGTCAGTGGCTAATCTTTGAGACCTACATTTCAGTCTATCCCAGTTTCATAAGTGACATAGCCATCACACTTAAATGAATTCATGAGAGTAGCAGAGACTATAAGAAGAGCGTCAGATTGGTTAAATACTCTCATCCTTTTCCCATGGCCTAGATGTTAAAGAAGCATGGGGCCCAGTGAGGGTGGGCAGGAAGACGGGGCAGTAGCTGAAACTGTCCCTGACAGATTTCTTACGTTGGGAGACCCAAGTCATGCATTTTACTCATTTAAAAGTGGTTTCCCCTAATGGATTCCTTGACACAAAAATTACAGCAAAAATACACTATATGGAAATATCCCTACCAAGATGTTTGCGACAATTCTTCTTCCAGCTTTTTGGAAACAGATTGGCGAAGGCCCTTTTGCCAGTGTACAAAGCAAGGCCCATAAAGACGTGGTTGGGTGAGTCGGGTGTCGAAGATGATATGTTCATCGTGTCACCCAGCAACCAGCCCTGTGTACAGCTGATTTCCTCATGAAGTGAATCACACCTTGCAGTTGCCATAACACTGTTGGTTATCTAATTTCTAGGTTTCTCTTGGGGTTTCGGAAAGACCCCTCAACCGCCAACTGGAAGAAACACACTGAGAGGCTCCTTCAAAGGCCATGATGATGTGGATCACTGCGGTTTCCTCCCAATTCTTCACTTAAACTCACTGCTGTATCAGATTTTCATTGTTAACTTGCTTAAATTGTGAACATTTTTGGGAGGTCTGAACTATGTGTGTTTTGCATTTACAGTATAGCTTGAATTCTGAAGTGAGAAAGTCAGCTCAGTGCACAAGGTACTCTAGTTAGGCACATTTACAGTTCCGGAAAATTCTGTGATGTCATCAACTTCTCCCAATGATACTCATGAGAGCGTCTCAGTACTGGTTTCTGCTGGGATTATCCAAGAGAGTTCCACATTGTTTGCGTTTTTAGAACACACCCACCTCATTGTTTATTGCTGTTCCAAATAATATCATAGGTAAAGATTATCATATTAACTGCTAGATTCTTCCGCCTAAAGATGAAATCAGAACCCAGATGGTAAGGCAGTGATTGAGAGGGAATAGCAAAACTGAAATATGCAAAAGATGAGATACACTTAACTAACATTTAAGAGGAACTAGGGTATATGCGAGACCCAAATCAGTGCTGAGATGTAAGACTACTCTACCGCGTGACATACCATGTCGTCTCCATGATTTAAAAAAATTAATCTGTCCTATTTTTCCCAAGATAGAATAGAGTGGAAACCACAGAGACAGGCAGTGTTTTTTCTCCACAAAGAGTCCGCCAATGATGTGGTAATGAGACCCAAATCATAGAGTGTCTACTTCCTGCTTCAAATGCAGAGAACATCTTCACACCCTGGAGAAGGCGTAGGGTCAACCCAAGGTTACCTTCTTCCTTCATGTTTTTCATATTTATCCTTCAGCATCTTCCCTTCCCTCTCCAATGAATCAGAATGCCTTGAAGCAGAGCTGTCCAATGGGGAACATTCAGCATATTAGTTTACAGATCTGGAGATTCAATCCCATTTATAATTACACAGGATCTGCCAGATGCAGCCTGGACCAATACTCACAAATATAAATAACAATAAAGTTTGCTGCAAGTTATATAAATGAGAAAAAAAGTCTTCTGTGGGGAAGCTACAGTCATGCCAACATTGGCTGTAGGCAGCAGACACAGGTGGATTTAATAGCGGGGGCTGGAAATAACTGGGTGGGATCACAGAACAGAATTGCCCAGGTACAAATAGAGAAAATCCAACACATAAATATCGTTTGGCCTGAATCAACCAGACTTTTAAAGACACACTCCTCACGGGAGCCGGATTCTGGCTCTGCTCCAGTTATTGGGCAGTGAAGAGAAGCCAAAGCAGCTGCTTCAAGAGTGGGAATGAGGGACGGGGAGAGCAAGTAACAAGTGAGGAACCAGGAGGAAATCACAGAGAGTTTATCGTTTTTGGCAGCAACACCTCAGAAGAGCTCAGCCCAGGGAGGTAAAGCGGGGAGGGACGCTGAGTTTTGTTTTTCAGGATGTGGCAGTGGAACTGAAGGGTGGGGAGACGGCGACTGTGATGAAGCCTGACTGCAGTGGAGCCCCTCAGCATGGGAGCGTCTTCACACCTCACTGACTGGCTGCTTCTACGGTGGGAACAAACAACTCCAAACCAGCGTTCTCAAACTGACACGAGACACTCCCTGGACATTCTTCTGGTGCTTTTCTAATTTGGTGAAAAGAAATAAAGTTTTGACTCACAGCATTTTCACCGAAAGCCATAATAATGATGAAAAAAGTCAACCGCGTTAAATATTTTTATATATGCCGGACCAACCCTCTGAGGGAAGTGATAGTATGATGGTGGAAAGAGGAACAGTTTCGGGCACTTGGCAGAATGCTTGATTATCATATAAAAGGCTAATAATGGTCTCTACAGATGGTACTGCCCAGGGAGACAGAGTGACTCGAATGACAATGAGGAGCAGACAGAACAGGACAGGTTAATGAGCATCTGAAATGACCATGACCTGCAAACCAATAGCCGTTCATCAAACGTTTGAGCACCACTGCCGCCAGCCAAAGGATGATGCCCTGCTTGGCTGACACTTCTGGGCTTTGCTGACTGCAGTGCTTATGCTCTGGACGTCATTTGGTTATACAGCATAGAGCTAATCATTAGTGTGCTTTGCAGGCCTCTTGTGTTCACAGTCTCCGCCATATCCTTAGTCCTTATTGTGCGGAGAAGTGAATAAATGGTAACCAAAAAGCACAAGGCAAGAAACAATCATCTGAAAATGTACAGTCCGGCATACAATTATGGGCACCCTAGATGAAAATGACAAAAGAAGCAGATAAATAATGCTACTACTAAAATGTTTTGCGGCTATCACTTACACACGTTTCTGAATTGCAGCCTATTTTGTTTTTCCACAGTTATCGGTGCTGGTACTTAAAGGGTTCCCTGCTGGCAGTGACAAGAGCCCTGAGCCAAAATTCAGGAACTTGGTAAGGTGATAGAGCCGGGATGGATGGATCTTGATCCATTTCTCTGTGTCCAATAGGAGTGTGACGGTCCACATTTGCCGGATTCGTTTGGTACATATGCGTACCGAACCAAAAGACCCATACCGAAATTTTCAAAAATTTTACCAAAATGTTCGGTACGGGTCTTTCGGTTCGGTATGCATATGTACCAAACGAAGGTAGCCAATGCAGAACCTTAGTGTATTTGTGTATTTCCTCCGAACAGCATTCGGAGAGGGGCGGAGGAAGCTGCACCACTACGCACGCGTGTGTGCGTCCTAATGTGAAGCTGGAAGTTGTTAATGTGAATACAAGTACAGCACAGGTATTGTCATGCTGCACCATAATGGATATTTATTCTGTTATGCTTTGTATTATTTGAGACAATATTTGTGTTGCATGTACAATATGGAGCTGAAAGCTGCTAATGTGAATACATTACAGATCAGGTACAGTTAATTTTCTAAATGTGCACCTTAAAGGATATATATTTTATTATTTACTTGAGAGAATATTTATTTTGATTTACTTTTAAGTAAATTCTAGTTTTTTCCGAGTAGGTTGCAGCAGTATTGACAGAGACTATTTGACAGCTATACTTTGTTCAGTAAACCACTGTTTAATAAAGAAAAATTGACTCTTTTACCCCTGCTGTACCGAAAATGTACCGAACCAGACTTTAAAGCCAAGCTACATACCTTACCGTAATTTTTGTCTACAGTTACCCCCCTAGAGTCCAACCGTTCTGGATCCTTCCATCATTAAGTTGGTGATAGTCAGCTGCTTTGATGGGGGTTTGCACCGTTTTTTTTTCTCTCATTTCATTATTATCTTTTTGAATGGCTGATCTATGGATCTGCTACTTGGTGGATTTCATTATGCTATTTATCTTAATTCATGATTGTAACCGTGTTAGAAGGTGGCTGGATGTTGACCTCTACAAGGGTCAATGTCAATGTCTCATCCCGGTCAGGTATTCTTCACGCAATCCTTCCAAATGTACTTCTGCTCCTTACTAAGTGCCCTCTAATGGTTCATTTTGGCACCACACAATTCAAAAATGTGGTTCTAAACCTGAGCCTCTTGGGTTCTGTTTGCCTTCTAACTGGGAGGTGACATCTTCCTGAGGACGGTTACTGGCAAATTTGAGTCTCTTCCTGATGTTTGAAACGCTGGTTTTTAGTGTCTTTTGTGCCCATTGACATACGTTTGTCAGTTAAATGTGATGGTTTTTCAGTGTTCAGTGTTATGGGTGTGAAATTGATTTTACACGTTACCTCACGTTCATAACCTAGTTAGAGATGAAGTTACGGAAGGGCATAATTAATGGAAAATAAATACAGTATTATTGCAAACGTAATGCCTTTAGAGATTAATCACTTAATACTTTTGGCAATAGTGTTATTTTGCAAAAAGAAAAAGATTGTACAGTATTAAGACAAATGTATATTTTTATATTAGTGAGCACTGAATGCCGCTCATCATCTGTTTTATTTCATAGAGCCATTTGTTTTACAATGTTTGTTGTTTAATTCTGGATCTTTCTACATGAACTAAAATTCGTCCTGTTTTATTTGCAAGCACAGACTGACACCAGTAGAAGAATTAATACCGTAACATTTGTGAAAGCACTGTCTGTTCAAAGACTGTTTACACAGGATTCATGACGTGCCATAGATTCTCATATGAAACGATCAAGCAGACGTCACAATGTATTGATCACATTAACTGTTAGGAATAGCTTTGCAATAAAGCAACAAGCGACTGCATTCGGACTCGAGCAGACGCTCATATCTGACTGAACAGGCTTCGGTGCTGAGCTTCAGCTGCATCTTCAACTTAACCTGACTCCTTGAACCAGTCAGGCTTCATCTTAACCATAGAACCAAACTCATTTGCCCTTTATACATAAGACCTACATATATGCCACACACAAAATGGCTGCAATTCTACAAACGT
>JAODKF010000022.1:13591348-13612220 GCA_026779585.1 Mormyrus proboscirostris | reverse complement strand
AGGGGCCATAACAGGGGCCAAGAGCAATTCTACAGGGGCCCTGGCCCACCCTGGCCCCCGTCTAGAACCGCCAATGGCGCTCATGCTCTGTCTCCTTACGCAGCGCGCGGGACTGCGGCGCGTGCACGCGGGATCACCGACACCGATGCGCACCCTGCCCCAGCCCCACCAGCGCGGCGTTCATACCTCGGCTCGGGTTTCTTACCTCCAGCCTCTTCAAGCATTGTTTACATTCTGCCATACATTAATACCTCACATATTTTCGCAGTTTGTAATTATCGGTTGTAAAGATCATTTCAGAGTCATAGCAGGGTTTTATTGTTCTTAGGCATGTTTATGTAATGCATTTTAAAGGGGTTTTTTTAACCAGCAGAGAATATGGTGAAACTCAAGAACAGTCCTCCAAATGCCCTTCCTTGAATGTTTTATTCAATTGAATTTACTAAAAAAATAAGCTCTTGGTTGTCAAAACACAGCAGATGTGTTTGTCCAGCTAACGTCCAGCTGCAGGATGTGTGTACTGTTCTCTCCAGAGGCTTCCTTCCCCTCGCTCTCTCGCTGCACTAATTCTGCCGAGATGTTCTGGATCAGTGGTTTTTGACCCCAATCTTGGATGAGCCACCACTGTAGAGAAGGGGCCACTAGCCCCAGAGTCCGGGTGAGCAGAGCATGCTGCTGTTCATTCACCCACAGATTATAAGGCATCCATATCAGAAGGTTCATTCGAACCCTGATTTTAGCACAAATAAATCATTTATACAAGTACTTCAAGTGGCAGGAGGGGATGGGGCAGATGTAATCAAAAGATATAGGTGGTACAGTTCGATGTGGCTAGAAATATTATTGGTTTTAAATTTCTAACAATGTAATTGCCTTTGCATCTTAATATAATGGAAGTGCTTGAAGCCTATCACTGGAATCCTATCCCTGGAGCCTATCCCTAGAAGCCTATCACTGCAAGCCCATCGTTGGAAGCCAATCACTGGAAGCCTATCACTGGAAGCCTGACTGCTGGTCAAATTATGAATTAAGCATGTTGGATCAGCTTGGTGGCTTTAAGGAATTTGAGAGCTATTTTGATCATTTGTTTTTCCCTTTATTTGGCTTCATCCCTCTATTGTGTTGTTTTGTGGCACTTTTAGATAATGACATCATCTTGTTCATTTAAAGCATCTGCTCTATCCTGTCTGGACATAGATCTCTCCCCCTTCAATGAATATGACAGCACAAACAATCTTAGCGTATGATGAGGGTCAGGAGTGTAACAGTGACGACTTTATTACGCAGAAGTAATGAATAAAATGGGGGGAGAGAAGGGCAGCGATAGCAGTTGAACTGAAAAAATAAGAACCAAGATATAAAGAGAGAGAGAGCGAAGTCCGGGAACAAATGTTATCGATGATGTGGAAAGCGTACAGACATCCCCATGTCAGAGTTTATCTGAAGGCAAGCTTATTCACCCAGCATGCAACCTGGAGAACAGAACCCATACAGAGCTGCTCTGTGACAGTCCCCTGAAATGTATTTCTGTCTTGTGCAGTGACACAGAACATTGGACTGACAGAACTGTCCCAACAAAGGAAAAGGGTGCGATAAAAAGGGAGTAATATTTGGAACAGAGGAAGTCACAGTGTAAGCTGGAAGTGTTGTATTTTAAATTACTGTAGTGGAGTTTAAGGGTGATGGTGGATATTCACTAGAGCGCATTCACAGGCCAGGGAAGTGCAGGTATCAGTTTAAAATTTACTATAGCCACTGTTTTTCTGACAGCAGAGAATTATGCTGAAACTATCACAGAGGACATAATGCAACAAAGAACTGGAGCTGGAAGCAACTGATTTAGCAGAAAATCAATCCTCAGTCTAGTGGTGTAAAACGACAATAAATAACAAAAATAATACAAATAATGCTCCTTAAATCACACACCACAGTTCATAGAAACATTTACTTTCACTTGTAATTCATTACCTTTCTTGTTTCAAATGTAACAGTTGGGTATTTTTAAGGGTTAATTTTATTTAAACAGCAGACAGATTCGGAAGTTGCCGATAAGTAACTAACTTAAGCAGTGTGTGATTTTGCCATTAGTTTGGGCGACCATGGCCAAGAAACACGAAGACAACGGAATCGGCAAACGCACTGAAAAGCGCAGCAGTGATCCGTAGCTCCGCCCACCGTCCCGCTCCGATTAACATATATTTGCATGTTGTGAACTTGTAAAATTGGAAAATGAAAAGACAAAAAGGGTTTATAATTTTAATATTTCACATTTGACTCATACATGAGTGGAAAATGAAATGGTGCTTTTTCATTTTAATTTCAATTTTTGCAGGATTTTTGCACACAGACTTTGAAAACTAAATGGCTAAGTGGAGATTGTATTTTCTTTTTATCATTTTCATTTTATTTTTTGCAGAAAATACCTCCCATAAGGATTTTAGTAGCTGAAATAACCTTATAAATAAAATCTATGCCCCCTTGTTTTATTAGTTTAATAGATTGAATCTGTAAGATGGTAATAATGACTCTTCCCTGTTCAGCACCGAGGGGTTGATAGTCATTCGTAATTATCATTCCCAATCTACAAATGCAATTAAAACAAATCTAAATCAAAAACAAGGCGACATGAAGGTCACTATATTACCATCTATTCAACTGATGAAACCCCTTTTCAAACGGGTACTCAGTAGAAAATACTTCCTAAAACCTGCTTTTGCGGCTTGAGGAGGGGGCGTTTCCCCGTCTCTCAGCGTCCACATGAGCAATTCCAGACGCCCGTCAGCAGATGGCGACATTAAAATCATTATCTGATTTACTTCCGGTGGATCACATAAAAACATCCGGTTTACCAAGGATTCTTGACGCTCTAGCTTTGTTATTGCTTTTGTTCGTGGAATTGTATGCAGATTTATTTTGATTGCGTATAATTTAATCTGTCTGGGCAGATAAACCGCTGTGCGACACCCAGGACGTTACCAGCACATCGTTATACGCATCAGGTTGTGCTGAATAAAGCTGTAAGCTGCCCCGGCACGCCAGCGGCATGGCGGCACCAGAGTGGCGCCTGTCATTGAAGCTGATGGACCAGCCGTCTCCTCCAAAGTCGGTGCTGCAGTTCCCGGAGTCGGAGCCCGGAGATGTACCGCCCGGAGAGTACCGCGTGGCCACCCTCAAGCAGCTGGTTGCCGCACAGTTTCCTGACTGCGTTCCGGACCCAGAGCTTATAGGTGAGCTTCCGTCATCAGCCACTTCTGAATATTGTATATTAGTTGCGTAATGATCTGTTAACTTCTCATAAATGCATTCAGAATAAGATGCTGAAGATGGACCGCGTTTCTGATTATTTCCATGTACTGTCAGCTGAGGTCAGTTTTCGTTTTCCGCTGCTTTCGTGATTCAGAGCTGGTGTACTGCGGCAGAAAGCTTAAGGATGAGTTGACGTTAGAGTCCTACGGAGTCTTACCTGGATCCACCGTGCACATCCTGAAGAAATGCTGGCCGGAGCCCGAAGGCCACCCAGGTTAGAGCTGCACTGCACATTAATGTTTCATAGTGTCTCTGTGTTACAGCTTCACCCACGTTTACGCAGTTCACTATTTACCGACTGGCATGCAGTCACTGATGCCAGAATAGGCCTACTGAGATATCATCATATGTGAGCCTTCTTCCTGGAACAGCTGGTCTCTTAAATACACTACACTACATCTTTCGTCATACACGCTTGACTCCCAGATACCTTAGCAGCAAACATGGCATTTTATAATTACTGTTTATTTTATCTGAACTAATTACAACATCACAGATGGTGTTGGACTTGAGACATCTGCAGGGAGAACAGTTGTAAGTTAACTTCTCTGTTTTTTTTTCTCTGCGATAGAGCCAGTGGACAGGACGACAGCAGCCAGGGAGTTCCGGGTCCTGCAGGCAGCCCTCCACACCAGCACGGCTTACAGAGACTCGGTAGGGGGGGCCGGCAGCCAGGTCCTGCCCAGCCGGGGTTCCGTGCACACTGCGCTGTCTGAGCATAGCTTGCTGAAGGACAGATCAATTGTGGCAGGCTGTTTTCTTAAGATTCCCTTGAGGATGACTAATATTAAAACAATTCTCTCTGTCCAGGTGTTTAAGATGCTGAACAACAAGGAATCTCTGGATCAGATCATAGTGGCCACACCTGGACTGATCAATGACCCTATTGCACTTGGCATGTAGTCCTGTTACACGCAGAAACACACAAAATGACATTTTCTTATTAAATGACTGACTTTCTTTCTTTCTGTCTTTTTTTCGGTGTTTGTTTCTTTCTTTAGGAGTTCTGCAAGACAAAGATCTCTTCATCCAGTTCACAGACCCAGCCATGCTTGATACGTGAGTTTCTTTTTTTAAACACACAATATTTGGTATTGCGTAAAGCTACCTCTCTGCATCTGAGCGCACATGTGCTGTGTTGCCTTCATCCCCCTCCCCCTCCCCCTCCCCCTCCCCAGGCTAATCAGCTCCCATCCAGCATTGGTCAACGCCATCCTCCTCGTTCTGCACTCGGTGGCAGGCAGTGTGCCGGCGCAGACCAGCGCCCCCTCTCGTAACGCCTCCTCTGCCTCATACAGTGATATGCCAGGTGGGTCGTGTCGGACCGGGGCCCTTCGGGTCCTATGCGGGGGGATGATTTCCTATTGGCCAGAGTGATGCGGGCGCCACATTCACTGCCCTCCTGCTTCTAGGGGGATTTCTCTTTGAAGGCATGTCTGACGATGAGGAGGATTTCCAGGAGGTAGGGAGGCCTCGTGGATGTTAAACCCACTGGGCGTGTGCCATCGCAGGGTTCCTGCGCATCTCCGAAAGCTGCGTCTGCTTGTCTTTATGCAGGGTAACCGCGCAGGGCCATCCAGTGACACGGGGGGGCCCTCGGGGACCCGACCTGCCAGCCTGGGCTACAGCGGGGCGGTGGGACCCCGGCCGATCACACAGAGCGAGCTGGCCACTGCGCTCGCCCTGGCCAGCACACCTGAGAGCAGCGCCGTCACCCCGACGACAGGGAACCAGGTGTGCTGCATGTGAACTGTCCTCAGCGGGGCATTAGTACCCATCCGCCTGTTTAATGGCCACGCTGATACCCAGTCAATAATTACATCACAGTCAGAGTTACAGCCGACTGAGTGACTTGCTCAGTTAGGTTAAATTACAGCATAATTAGATTGGCCGTTAAACAAATTTATTATGTGGTGTTAACAGACTGCAAAGATTAAGTAGAAAACGTTTTAAATGCATCTTTCATTATCCCTACCTCCCACAAATGATTCCTCTGCGGAAATTATCTCCCATGAAAGTGCCGGAGTGGAATGAATTTTTAGCACCTTTATCCAGACCAGTACATTCCTGCCGAACCCAGTCCGCCTGCCCCTTAATGTCAGTCGTACCGTTACTGGCCCCCACGGCTCCTGTCACCCACCCACCTCTCTCCCGTCAGGCCACTTCCTCGGGGGTGTCGCCCGTGCCCGCCGGCACGCCCATCACCAATGACATCTTCAACCAGGCCTTGCAGCAGGCTCTGCAGGTCTCCAGCCTGTCCACCCTGCAGGTGAGAGCTGTGGGGGTGGGACTCCCATAGGCTGTGCTTTGCACACGTCCTCTGATCTCTAAGGATCTGCTCAGCTCACTCTCAACAATGCAATTATTTTAATGGTTATAATATTTACACAGTCCAGTCAGATTATAGCAGTATATTCTTGAGGCGACGGGCGATCTTCTCCCCCCGCTACGTGACGCTCGCCTCGTGCTGCAGTGCCAGTGACGTCCATCCCGTGTGTCTCAGAGCCAGTGGCAGTCTCAGCTGCAGCAGCTGCGAGACATGGGCATCCAGGACGAGGAGCTGATTCTGCGGGCCCTACAGGCTACCGGCGGGGACATCCAGGCCGCCCTCGAGCTCATCTTCGCGGGGGGGGCGCCCTGAGCCAGCCGGCGGGCGGCGTCATCACATCACCGGTGGATAAAAATGTCTGCTACAGAAATCAATGTAAATGTCGCGTCGGGCGCTCCACACCCCTGCGTGATTGGCGCGCGGTAAACGGGCACAGCCTGACCCTGCGAGTGCCGGCCGGCATCCACGGAAAGCAGAGCGCTCTGCATCTCAGTGTCAGGCCTCGGCTTGTATTAGTTTTACCCCAACTTGTTTTCTTTAAACCCCCACTTTTCGGGTGAATGAGGTTGAATAAAACCAATCTGCTTATACTTTTGTGTCATGCTGCAGACCTCTTCCTTCATCTCCGGTATAGTTTGAAGGCGGCATGCACGGGATCCCCGGTGCTCATGTGCCATCGAGAGGCTCAGGCATCCCGGCAGTCAGGACATCTCCTGGGCTCAAGGGCAGACGGCGCGTGTTGATTCAGGGAATTCACACTGACCTTGAGGAAGCGGTACATTCCAGTGGTAATACCAAGTGAAAAGCATTTCAAGGAAAATGTTGTGGGTCAACAGATGACATTTAAAGCATAAAAGCGTCTGAATCAAGTCCAACTCGTCTTGCAAATGCAAGTCCGAACAATGCAGTGCCTCTGCCTGTACACTAGATGGCAGTCAATACCAAAGAACTCAATGGGTCTTGTATGTTGAGCTGAATCTATACCGTATCTGTGTGAAGCTTCATACTGAGACATACATTTCTCCCATACATGCAATGTGATGGACTGTACACTCCGCTAGCTATACTGTGGGAAATGTTCTTAAGGCAGGGTCCACGGTCAGGATTACATTGTTTAACAAGCCTGGACGCTGATGGAATCCTATGAGAGCATCCTGACGTTCTGACTCAAAGCGAGAAACTGAGCAGGAGATCCATCCGGAGACTCCTCCCTGCCCCCCAACTACTTGAAATGATGTCATTACTTCCAGTGGTGGCATCTCCCAGTTCAGAGAGCAGCTGGTGGGTAGGAACTCGAACAGCCCTCTGCATTCGTTATTACGATGAATTACAAGCACTTGGTCGCTTGTTTTGTCAATTTTTTTTCAGGAGAGAGTCTACAGCTCAGACAAGAGAGTCACCATCTCCCTTCCCACACAGCCCAAAATTAATTAAAGCTTTTTATTCTGAATCAGATGCTGTCCTATTAATGGTGACCTGCTCAACTGGGCAAGCAGGCAGTTTTAATTTACAGAGATCCAAAACAGGACACTTATCTCACTTGTCCTGCAGACTCTCAGACAAAAAAGAGGCATCCACAAATGCTGGTACGGTTAGCACCAGCTGCCTCTCCCATGATGCCCCAGAAGAGGCCGTCCTGCTCTTGGCACGCCCACCTCCTGCCTACTCCGGTCTTTTGATTGACCGTCTCCCTATAGAAAGGCACGCCAGAAGGGGATCGAAGACCCACATCGGGGGAATTGAAAATGAATGATACAGATACCGTCTCTGTCGAAAGCAATTCTGATCAGAACATGGAAAAGCGAAGGTGCAATGACAAGCCTTTTTGTTGTCATTGATTAAGCATCTGTGTCTATTCAGTGACCCGAAAGGCAGAGTGACGTCGCTGTAGTCTGGCCTGCCGGAGATTTGAGGGATGCCCCGTATCTGAAAAGCTGCGCTTACTTTGACCCTGCTTTGTAGTTACAGATTAAATAAAGAGCTTCGGCTGGTCAAACATGCAGACATGAAGAATGCAGTTCCGCTGCACCTGTGCTTTTCTGTGAACAAAAGGCCTCTTCCTCACCTCTTCCTCACAATAGCCTTTTCTCTCATTTATGATGCCCTATAGCAGGACAACATACAATACAGAAAATTCCTAAAAAGGTTCTTATACCTCACAAATGCCAATCTCCCAGATGTCACCACTGGAGCCAACATACAGGGGATGTTTAAGATGAAGCTGATGTGGTACAGCGGTGCAGTGGTTAGCGGTGCAGTGGTTAGCAGTGTCACCTCACGCCTCTGGGACCAGCGTTTGAGTCCCCGCGCGGCTCTACATGTTGGGAGTTTGCAGGTTCTCCCCGTGTCGTCGTGGGGTTTCCTACATAGTCCAAGAACATGCTGAGGTTAATTGAAGTTGCTAAATTGTCTGTGTGAGTGTGTTCTGCAGTGCTTGTTGCCTGTCTTGCTTTGGGGACTGGCTCCGGACCCCTGCAACCCTGCATTGGACTGGTAGGTCCTGGAAATGGCATAGGATAAACTTCATGGTTCCCCGGGGGAAGCGGAGTGGCGCTCATCCCTGGCATAGCTGCCATTGGTGGAACACGCTGGCCTCAGCACCCCTGCCCCGGAGGGCTGTGTTTTCCTATGCCCCTCCCTCCCTCTCTCCCTCCCAGTCCCCCCATCCAGTCCCCCCATCCAGTTCTCCCATAATGCCTATATTGACTTTCTCCTCCAAGTTAGAGCTTATTACCTCAGCCTCCCATGGGTAACAGCGCTGCTGACATAGAAGCCTTGTTTCATCTCCAGTGGTTCAAATGGCTGTCGGACTCCTGCTATTACACAGGAGACCAGCTGACACCACGCTGTCGCCTCACGGATCTCACAGCCGGAGCGCCCTCCATCCTCTGCGCAGTCACATCATGGATCCCGCAGTCGGAGCGCCCTCCGTCCTCTGTGCAGTCACATCATGGATCCCGCAGTCGGAGTGCCCCGAGTCCTCTGCGCAGTCACATCATGGATCCCACAGCCGGAGCGCCCTCCGTCCTCTGCGCAGTCACATCATGGATCCCACAGCCGGAGCGCCCACCGTCCTCTGCGCAGTCACATCATGGATCCCACAGTCGGAGCGCCCTCCGTCCTCTGCGCAGTCACATCATGGATCCCGCAGTCGGAGCGCCCTCCATCCTCTGCGCAGTCACATCATGGATCCCGCAGCCGGAGCACCCACCGTCCTCTGCGCAGTCACATCATGGATCCCACAGCCGGAGCGCCCACCGTCCTCTGCACAGTCACATCATGGATCCCACAGTCGGAGCGCCCTCCGTCCTCTGTGCAGTCACATCATGGATCCCGCAGTCGGAGTGCCCCGAGTGCTCTGCGCAGTCACATCATGGATCTCACAGCCAGAGCGCCCTCCGTCCTCTGCGCAGTCACATCATGGATCCCGCAGTCAGAGCACCCTACATCTCCCACACTGTCGCCTCGCGGATCCCACAGCCAGAGCGCCCTCCATCCTCTGCACCACCTCCTCACAGATCCCGCGGTCGGAGATCCCTACGTTCCCAGCATCATCGCCTCGTGGATCTTTGAGCCGGAGGGCTCTCCATCCTAAATGCCATGACCTTGCAGATCCCACAGTCCATTCATTCAGGCCAAGCTGGGATGGAGAAGCCCAATGGGACTGTCATAAAAGACCTCGGCTGGGCGTTTCAGCCTTCTAACCCTCCTGTTTCAATCATTTCAGGTAATTTGCAGGATTATTTACATGGGATATTCAAAAAAAAACTGCTCAAGCCTATTGCATTAACCCCAATCATAAAGAAAAAAGTTCATTTTTACGTCTTGTGCTTAATAATAGACTGAAAAAATATGATCAGAATGGGGACCTTGGTATCTTCTGTGTTTTCTGGGCCTTTTTTTCCACCCCCATGATGCAATTTGCGGGCTGATGGTAAGAAGTCTATTACCTGAAATTGCTTTCAGGTGGACATGACTGAGCAGAATGTGAAATGAGCCTGTGACTGACGTGGCCCATTTTCTGTGACCCTGCTAGGTGAGCTCTGATGCCTGTCAGCCATCCTTCTCTCCCCCCCCCCCAGCATCGGATCAGCCTTTTGTGCTCAGAAGAAAAGGTCTCCGTCTTTCATCCCATGCAGTTTAATCCTAGGTGTTTAATTCCCTCTGAGCGAATGATCCATCCATCACGCACACACAAAGGATAGCAGAAGAAAGGAATTAATCGAATTAGAGGTGACCGCTGTAGAATTAACGCTCAACGGAGCGGTGCCACCAGGTGCCTCCAAGTGCCAGCACACAACGGTGCCCTTACGGAAGAATTCATGCACTCATAGTCTGCAGTTTGAGATAAAGTCTTTTGATCTTCTCAATAAGCCAAGTAAAAATGCAAAGAGAAGAGGCACGGGGTCCCATCAGGCAGTTTACACGTCTTCCCCCAAAGCTAAATATTCACCCACATGACCAATTACATTAATACATACAGTGCAGTAGCCACTCAAAACAGAAGCGGACTGTGTGATCCATCGCCATTCATGGACTGCACAAATAAGATAGAGGCGTTTGCGGATGGGTACAAACTGCTACGGAGGGGATCCTTAGAGGTTCCCGTCAGACACATTCCTCGTTTCCACCAAAGTGGTGCTGGAGCCCCTACAACTGGTTCCACGTGTTTCCACCACAAAAAAATGGCTCCACCACAGAAAAGCTTGTCTCAGAATTTGGAACTGTAACGTCAGTGTGAGTGAGACTCCATTGAGTTCATATCGTAGTCAGACTCAAAATTGAGGAACCACAAAATAGGATAGTGTGTGCATAGAACAGGCACCGCCCTTCAAACACCATGGCACCTTGGCCCAAGAATCCCTCTCTAACCCTTATTGACAATATCATTCCTCTCAGCAATACGATTCATCAGTCGGCCTTCTCAGTGCTTTTGAAAGATCATAAACTGCATGCCGTCAATAAATGGGCTTGTTGGCCTGAGGTACTCAAACGTCTTCAAAGGTAAGCCAACAGTCAATCTCAGAGGAGAAGGTTAGATGTCTTGTAGACAATTCCAGAGCCAGCCTCCACATGTCCTGCACACAGTCCCAGTGAAACCAGGCAAGCGGGGCATTTGTAGTGCGGCTCACAACAGGCTGACCTTTGTAAATTGGACCTTTTTCAAGCGACAGTACAAAGCAGGTGTGCTCTACAAGACACACAATAGAGCCGTTACTCACCACAAGAAAAGAGAGCTTCCGCCCATCTGGATTTCTCAATTGACCAGTGTACGGCCAAATCAACAAAGAGCCACATTATCCAACCTCTTTATTAGACTTAATTAGTGATGAGTCTGTCACTGGACTCCGTGTGGTGCTGAACTCTTATAGGCTATGAGTCTCTGAATGACTGAAGCGGCATCTGGCTTTTCTGTGTGTCAGGGTATAAGGACATGTCTGCCAGAGTTTACTCCAGGTTAGCGTTCCTGCTGGGGCTAAATTCATTAGATATTTTAGCATTATCAAAGCACAGGCATTGCTCTTAGTCTAATCTATGCAATGTTTTCCTGTCTCTTTCAATCCTCTTCCCTAATTGTTTAATTAAGTGAGCTCATTAAGATCTGACCACCAGGGATTTGATAGCAGGCTGGCTCCACAGAGTTATTAACAGGGTTGCCTGCAGTATGCATCTTTGACAGCTGGCTTACCGAGGTTTTAGTAGGTGGCGCGTCAGGGTCAGCGATGGAGTGGTGAAGCTGAGAACCTGCAGCCTTGTGCCTGGGTCTCCACTGGGCAGAAGAGCAAGAACCAGCGGGGAATCATGCATGGGTTTGTCAGAGATGCTGATTTACGCAACAAAATGCAGGATTTAATAGACGTTCTTTCACAATTTTTACAAGACAAGGAGAAATCCAAGATGATTAATGGCCCTTTTTACCGCGGTAAGAAACTAACAGACCAATATCTAATTTCCCGACAGGGACAGCATTTATAAGCACGTCACTCTCAGGAAGTTTGTCTCACTGGCCGCGCTCCCCTCATCTTATGCGTTCGGCGTTACACAGCACACTTGGCTCTGTGAACTTTGAGTAACTCCACAGTACTTACTTTCCCAAACCGCTCACCATGGCAACAGCCATTCGGAGATGTCAGTTTACGAAGAGGCCTTGACAGCGACTTTCAGCCGCGTATGCGCTGAGGAGTAGGATGAGGAGGGAACTGGCATGCCTTAAAAGCCAAGGAATGACACCAAGTTGTCGGATGCACATTAAACAGATTTAATTTCACATCAATCTCAGAAGATCAGTCAAGAGGTGTGATTTGAGGCTTACAAGAGTGGGAACCAAAAGCAATACACCTTGTTTACTTGGCTTTCAACTACTCCAGCACACACACCAGGAGTATTATTTAGTAACTGTGGCTGTAAGTAAATAGTGTTCCCCTTGACAACTGCGAATCACAGTACCCATCCTGTAACCCATTCTGCCCCACTGGGAAATCCGCTGGTCAGGGTCTTCCTGCTGGAAGGTACTGGAACAGCTCACAGCCTTGGCAGCAACACTCCATGCAGAGACTCATAAACTCCACTTTAATTCCCACATTCGTTACATTTCGATACCAGGAAATTCCCATACAATACATTCAGTATATACATTTGGCAAAGAAGAACTATACGGATCAGCCTGATTAGTGCATATATGGGGGGGGCACGAGGAGGCCAATCCCACCCCCGCAAGATGGCAGACACAGAGGGGTGCAGCTGGGCTCACACCGAGGCCGCCAGGGAGCCATTCTGCTGTCTCAGGTTCCCACCAAGCACCACGAGTCCGGTAGCTTCTGAGAGGACGAAACATGCTGTATCTCCCGTGAGCGTGTTAAGGTTCAGGAGCATTTTTCTACAGTTTCAATTCTCATTTATTGACACTTAACCGCAGCCTCATGTTCCAGCGATTTCCCAAAGGTCCCAAGCTTCTGCCCCATCTCAGCATCTACACTCCTGCTGGTTTCGGGACTTGATGAGCAGCCCCCATTCGCCCTGGATCGTTTGGGAAGGAAACCTGAAAAATATCCTGCTGAGTAGAAGTGGGTCATTGATGTTTGCAACTCATCGGGCCAGCAGAGGGAGCCATACTGTCCTACTGGCATCTGAGGTACCCTCATAGCACTGGGGTGTGTGTCACACCCACGAGTCACCGAAGGCCATGTCACGGTGTGAGCCGAATGGTCACGCTGCCATGAGGACCGCCTTTAAACAGATGTTATTGATGACAGGTAACCCGGGATAACGCTAATATAAGTGGCTGTACCATTACAAAAAAAGCACATAAACTTAGTGACAGAAGAAGGGGAGTCTCAGTGCCGTGGATGATACAGGTAAAGGGAATTCAGGAGGCTCGCAAAGCTTTCTCAGGACGGGAACCAGTTTTATACATGCCAGCAATTTTACATAATTATCAGCCAGTCGACGGACTATCCTTTTGTCCACAGAGAGCCTCGGGTCTCTTGAGAGAAATGGCACAGCGGCTTAAACACAGGAATGCAGAGAAATCAGCTCACCTCTGCGGACCCTACAGTAGGTGTCGTTTATCACTGCCAGTGTTGCACGGGTCACTGAACACATGACCCAGCACATGACACGGCGTGCCGGGAGAACTGGACAGCAATTAC
Source organism: Mormyrus proboscirostris (assembly GCA_026779585.1). Classification (NCBI taxonomy): domain Eukaryota; kingdom Metazoa; phylum Chordata; class Actinopteri; order Osteoglossiformes; family Mormyridae; genus Mormyrus; species Mormyrus proboscirostris. Next base: position 13,598,936 of record JAODKF010000022.1, on the reverse strand, counting down.
TGGTGTCGATTACGTCCAAAAGTGTCTATGTGGGTAAAATCCAGTGCTCAGCTACATTATGATATATACGCAGAAGAACAGGCAAGATGAAATAAACTACCTACGCACTTTCTGACTTGCCACCAGGCAAAATAATGCAGGGATTCTGTAAGTAAATAGTAAAGTGATAAAACATCAAGCCGTAATCGAACACTGCGACTGGGTCTTCACTTTGGATGAGGGAAAGGTCAAATTATTGTATTCAGACCTGGATAAAAAGGATCAGTGGGAATTACCCACAATGCATTGCAGCTGTACCATAAGTATGTCAGGCAAAGCTCTGGAAAGGATTAACCCAACTGCAGTTTACAAACTAACCACGGCTACCTCGCCTAATGGCGCTTAAGTGGTGCTTGATTCGCTTCAGGCGAAATCATTTTCAGTAAAACTTTTTTGAAAGATGAGTTGGGAATGGAGATCTATACGTTGTGACCCCACTGCACATATTGATTCATAGGTGGGTGAATAAAATTGATCGCTTTTTCCTGAGGTAGATAATGCATGTGTGTTTGATCCACTCTAATTTCAAGCAATCGCAGGTTGGAGAATTCAACGGTAATTTCACTCTTCGAGACGGGTCCATCACTCTTAAACAATGGAGAAGAATCGCAGAGGAGGCATGTTTCATCTGGGCTGAACGGCAATAGACACAGGTGGGGAGGGACCGGAGGGGCAGGACTTGTAGAGGGCGCTCTTCAGCTGTCACCAGCCCGACTGCAGGGCTACAGCTGCGCAGCTGGAGTTTGCCGGACTGCAGCAGGGTAGTGATCTGCGCCAAACATAGAAGGCTGGCAGGTCAGAGGGGGACGTGTCTGCACATCTTCCAGGCTTCACAGAGCGTCTCCAACACCACATTCGGTGAAGGATCCCAGTCCTTCAGGATTACAGCTTCTGAACACAATTTTACATCACAATACAATTAATTTACAATTAACTTATATATCAATATCTCAGGCAAAGTCTGTCAATAATAATGTGCACTGAGGATAGAAACCATCTGAAATATACTCCCTGGTATCTGCTTTCCACCAAGATTTAAAGCCCCTTCCACAAACCCCCTCTTTTGACAGAAGTAGTTTCCTTTTTAAGGACCACATGGAGTAACGACCGTAAAGGTGCAAATGACACATTTAATTGCATATAAACCTAAACAACAAGGAGAAGCTCAGTTCACATCGTCGGTTTCTGTTTAGTTTTCCATGATTTGTATAGCTGGACTTCTTGCAAAATAATCATTTCTTGGTGGTGTTGACCTCTGGGGATGTTCATCTATGTAGCTGGTGATGATAGTCTCACCCATCCCACCCCCCCCACCCCCGGGGGGGGTCAGAGAATAAGCCTGTGGGAATGTCATAAAGGGTGGGCATCCGTGGGGAGGAAGGGCGGCATCTCACGCAGAAGCACAGGGACGACCTCATCCTCTGACCTTAGACCCTTCACCCTCATGAGCCTTGTTAATCCACACCTGGGTAGCCAGCAACCGAGTGGGTGCGAGAGCCCCCCCCCACCCCCCACAAAAGGAGGGCGCAGGCGCTACAGCGTCCTGATGGCCACTGGGTACAGCAGGGACATGTGCTCTGCGCCTTTGATGGGCAGCTTGCGGCTGGAGTAGAAGTGGATGATCTCGGGGACGCTGTCGAAGGGGCCGCCGTTCTGGCCCAGGACGAACTTGTTGTCTTTGGTTCGGGACAGTTTCATGTGCATGAACCCCTGGCTGCTCCTGTCAGAAAAACAGAGGGGTCAGGATGTTATTTATCCAGCACCGGGATGCACCATTTATATGCAACAGGAGTGATCAGGAAGCCATGTGAAATGGCTTAGGCGCCCCTGCAACTTGGGGGAAGCCCTGCCCCCCCGCCCTGCATCAGGAGGACACCCCCTGCCCCGCACAGAGTGGACGCCTCCCGGCTTATCGACCCGCCTCGCCTCCACATCTTGACATCCTTCAGTATCCAAGGTGGATGCCAAACCTGGAGCTGAAACAGGCATTTGTACTATTCTGCGGCAAATCTACATCCATCCCAGGCATGGGAGCAAACTGCCGTCACTAACAGGTAAATCTGCGAGCTGGACTGGCCAGCCGGCACACATCTGAGAGGACAAATGGCCACTTCCTGGCAGGCAGATCTTTGCCGTGATCGGGCAGAGTGACCAGACGAACTGCGGCCCGAATCCAGCAGTCTTAATGGACGTCTGAAGAGTTGTGTGGTAATTACAGGCGAGAAATAAATCCTGCTGAGATATTACTACAATACTTATGGGCTGTCTGAAATGGCCATATTTTTTACTTTTAATACCATTAGACAGGCTTCAAATCCCTACTAATTACTGTGTTTAAGTTCCGGAATCAGTCCGTGTGCATCTCATTCCCGCTGTCAGCACCGAGCTGCTTTAACACACACTGAGTCTTCTTCCCATTTACAGGAGCGGGGCTCCATTCCACCAGCTCCTTTTCACGGCCCCTTATTTTCATTTTGCTGTTGTCAAACGGCACTTGAGTGTCATGTAATCCCTGATCAAACCCCCTTTGCGTCGAAAGGCCTCCAGTAAACAAGTGAAGAAATGATGGGTACAAATTAAAAGCCGCACGAGCGCTAATGACGTCTCTGTAGGGTTTGACTGGTATGTTTGTGTTATCGCCCTGCATTCCTCGACATCCTCTGTACGACATGTCATCTTAGCCATTCTGAAAGAGAGAGGTTAAGTTCAGGGTTAAGCTGAGGGTTAAGCTCGCTTCCCCTCTTCAGCTACCACGTGCCGGAGAACATGACCACGCTAGGGTCCTCAGATAGGGCTCCCAGCTTAGTGCCTGTTAAAAGGTCTGTCACTGTCACAAAGAGGCATTAAAACAGACAGCTGACAGAGACTTTTGATGTTTAATCATAGCTGCCAACTTGCCATCTAAAAGAAGAGAAATTACCAAAGAGGACAGTTGGCAGATTTCACTATAAATAGGAGTACGAGTGTGTATCTCTGATGTGCCAGTCCTGATGATTTACCTACTTTTCATAAATTAAAGAAACTTGAAAATACTTACAGCAGCAACACTTTTGTTACAAAGGCAGGGAAGCATAAATAAAGGTTTTGCAGCTATAAAAATAAAGGCTCTCAGTGGACCTGTGAGACCTGGTGTCTATCTGACAGCTTATATAATGAGCGAGTTTTCCTCATGAACAGCCTGGGGCAGAACAGCGTAACAGCAGCTGAGCCTACGGTCTTGCGGCGCACATTCCTCCAGTATACTCCATGCCATTATGGGATGCAGGCTCGCTGAACTCTTTAAAGCCTGGGGCGTCCAGTAAGGACGGCCAAAATGTCATCGCATTTCATGTGACACCAGAGCTGACCCTGCTGTCTGAGGTCGCTGGCTATGGGAAGTGACTCCGATGCGGACCGACAGACGACGGGGTCAGCCTCCGCTAATCAGGCCATTCCTCACGCCATAACAGCCAGGATGCACCAGGGAACGATGACAAATGGCCGTTTTTATGCCCCCTTCTCTTCTTCCATGTTGCAGAGGATTAATGGCAAAGGATGACGTGGGGGGGGGGCCACGGACGGCCCCCACCCCACTGCCCTAACCTGCTGTTACCAGACCCACCCCTGCCCCGCTTCCTGACTCGCTCCCCTCCCTGACAGCCGTCCGGGTCGAAGGCCGCGGCTGATGGCTCACTCATCGAGATGCTCCCATCTGTCAAACTGCCCCCCCCGTCAGACGTCACCTCACCATGCACTCAGGCTCACAGAGCTGCCTCCTCCGCAGAGAGGACCGCACACGTACAGCCGCCCTGCCCTTATTGGCCAGGAAGGTGGAGCCAGCAGACGGGCTGGTCATGTGACCAGGAGAGGGCCTTACTTGAGGGAGAGGGAGAAGTCGTTCTTGCTGGTCTCGCTGTTCCTGACCAGGTAGCTGGCCTCCTTGCACAGCCTCAGCAGGGACTCGGCGTCGATCCGGCTGATGGCCCCGTGGTACCAGCTGTGGGATTCGAAGCGCACGAACGTCAGAGGGAAAGGTAAAGTTCCCGTGGCTCCCAGTGCATAGCAGCATGTACACCCCAGCACGGTGCCCAGGCCAACATCACATAAACCAATAACCACCCACTGGGCAACGTGATCTGAGAATGAATGAGTGTGGGGGTGTACTCACAACTGTCTCTCCAGGGGCATGGAGGGGTCGATACGCTCGCCAAGGATGGGGGGGCACTGGTCCAACGAGCCCAGCTTGGTGTTCACCAGGCAGCCGCTGGAGTGTCTCTGCAGAGAACGCACCTTGGTCTCCTTGCTGGGGGACGGCTGTGGCTTCTCGACGCCGTCAAACTGCACTGTAGAGGAGGAGTGAGGCAGGCCGGGTTTGCAAGGAATGCACTGGCCCGCAGTGCGTCACCGCGAGACGCCTTTAACTGGCTGTGCGTTGGGGGGGGGCATTTACAGGGATCTGCAGTGATACCGCTTTCTAAATGAGGGGTTCGGCCTTAAACGAGCGTGAATGAAATGAATGTAGCTGTGAAATGTAAAACGCCCCCCCCCCCCTCCCCTCCCCCAGCAGTGCAGATGGCCACACTGGCAGCAGGCAGTGGCCCCTGTAGTCCCCGGGGACCTGGCGTTTGGAATGCAGGCCGGGTCACGACCACTAGTAATGCAGGGCCGCACAAACTGACCATGATGTCATCGCGTCTCAGACGTCTGAACACGAGGCAGAACCACCTCACCCATTGTGATCAGCTGTATCAGTTGAGTGAGCGAGCGGAAAGACAATGTGGTGGGATAATCAATCCTGGGGGGGGGGGGGCAGGATATTCCGACCCAGACCTTTCCAGGGCCCCTAGGCAGAACTTGATTTTGGAGGCCCCACTACAAAGAAAACTGATGATCATTTCACTTTGTCTGCAAGGCCGGTAATTTAAGAAGAGCAGGAGACAGGAGAACAGGAGAACAGATCCTCTCCCATCGAGACCCTATGGGGGCAGCTCCTTGTAAGTGGTGCGCTGTACATCACTCCGTACAGTAGGTGGCAGCAGTATGCGCACTGGTGTCCCGTGGTAATAATGAAGAGGCGGCAAGTGACAGGAATCATGGCAGTGACTGTAGATAGAGGTGCAGAGGAAATCTGAAAACCTTAGAAACCTCAGGTATGTTTTGGGATTTTCAATAGGTTATTTATAATGCCGTTATTATAAGTGATATAATTTATAATGCAGTTCATTAGGTGAGATTAGTGGTAGGTAGGAGGAAGTACTGCGAGAGACAGGAGCCTCGATGACCTTCATTTTGAAAGCCCACTGGAACCACCATTGCAAGAGAGCCACGGTGAAGGAGCCAATGCGAAAGAGCCCCCCGTTTTCAAGCCGGCTTTTAGGCATGACGGCCGCACACCAGAGAATATCGTGGGTTTTCATGTAGCCCGGAATCTGCTCTGCTCCACACTTTAATGGAGCACGGCACTGAGAGTCCTTCACTGCGCTCATCAGCAAAGCCATTACGGACAGGCCCTCCAATCAAAGCGCATCCATTCGGGGCCGAGCTCATGGACCTCGCCGATTTCTCTGACAGTCAGAGTAATGCCAGTCCTCAGCACAACCATCCCACAGCTTTTTTTTTTTATGATTGAGCGAAAATGGCCTGTCGATTCATGAGTAAACAACAACGGGGAAACTTACAGGAACTGTAACTGAGAAATTGCTAACTTCAGATAGAATGTTCTGGGAGCTGTGCGTGTAAGGTGAAGCAGAGGAAACGCTGGCAGGTGCGGTTTTCAAAGAGGCCTTTCCGTGCTCCAATCTGCTGCTGGATGTGCGTGAAGCTCACGGCTGGGTGACACGATGCTCAGCGCTGAGGGAGACGCTTCTCTTAAGTGCTGCTGCGCGGGGAAATCGACAGACAGCAAGTCGAATGTTTCACGGCTGTGAAGGAGAGTTGGGTCAGTCAACCGTGTTTTAGAGCCTAACTTAATGAAACGTAAAAGTCTGGACCTAAAAACTCGGCCGAGTCCTTACTGTCATGTGTTTGTTTGACGCGCTTTTATACATTCGTCTGAGTGCGGTTCAGGCCGTCCTGCTCGCACCCCGACACTCAGCTCATCACCACAAGGTCCTTTTCCTCATCTTGCTAAATAAAATTTAATGATGCAACTCTCTCAGACTTCCTTTTCAATTGCTTGGCAGTTTACAACAAGAGACTGTAGCAGATTAATTTCAGTAATGATAAGAATAATCCTAGGTTTAATGTACTCTAATGTATTCAGTCCACATGTATTCATACGGTAGATTAAAAATATTGTTCAATTTGACTGTTTTTATTGCTTAAATGAGCAATAACTTCAGGATCCGTGCTCTTTACGGTTTTTCCACCTTTGAAATGTTCCGGCGATTGTGCTACAGAAGTGCAAAAACACAGACGTCATTTAATTACAGTGTTTTATACAAAGGGAGAGGAGTGTCATTTGGGAAAACGGGTAGATGTACTGGGCAGGGAGGGTCTGAGAACGGTGGATTCCAGCTGATGACCTTGCGGCTGACCTGAAAGTGCACTGCTGGAGGTGCAACAAGATTCCAAGCAGGGAGAAGATCACTGTACGATATGCCCATTAGGAAACAATGGAATGTGCTGGATCATTTGGGGAGGCAGACAGCTGATTCTCAATAGGAAACAAGGAAATGAATAGAGGAAGGAAGAAAATGGATCTCCCTGAATTTACAAAAAAATGTTGGAATGAGGAAGCCTGTTTGAAAACAGACTCAGGAACTTGCATCTGTTACGAATATATGTATATATATGCCACATATTTTCCTACCCTGCTCTGGCAAATGAAGCTGACACACCTCGTCAAAGCTGTGTGTGCTTTCCTGAGACAGCCTCGGAGTAGGACTGACCCCGCGGATTATGAGGCATGTCAGCAGCACTGGAGTTTGAGGATGACCGTTTCGAGGGATGTGCGACGCCACTGGGACCACATCTCCCATGAGGATTCACTGAGAAAAGCTGTCTGTTCAGCTGGCCAGACGGCAATGGAACGGCACTAGTCACGCTGCACCATCACTGCTGTTTAACTGGTGAGCAGGAGAGCTGAGCAGCACAGCGCACACAGTGGCTGAACTGGATTTCCGGATATAATGTCACAGCGTTCCGCTAATTAGCCCTTAATTTATCCTGTTTGTGCAGAGGTGTGTAGATATTTATCAGCACGCAAGCAGAATGAGAGTACAGGTAATTTACGCTGCCAATTATCTTTCCTAAACACAGCTAATTATAATTAATATCCCTTGTACCACTGACTTTGGTTCTGGATTCCAGGAACCAGAGAAACGGCGCAGTGCTGTACTTAGAGTCAGCCAGGCCCGTATCTTCACAGCTTAGCTGGGGGCGGGATGAACCTACTAAGTTCTCCTATTGCTGAAGACCCAGGTGCAAGGGGGCTTTAATATTGGCACAGTAAATCCATCACAATAAATTCATACAACAAAACAAAGAGCATTTTGAATTTTTTCAAATGCAAAATCCTTCACATACTGGTGAAAGGGTCTGAATCCACAGGTGTGAGACAAGGAAATGG
>JAODKF010000022.1:13538155-13556283 GCA_026779585.1 Mormyrus proboscirostris | reverse complement strand
AGGACGGGGGCGGGACGAGTTGATTCATTTCTCAGAATGTAACACAAAGTGACCGTTCCCAAGCCAGCCTGCATATGCTTGGGTCACATACTCTTACGGTCATTCAGAAGCAGAGGGATAAATCCTGTAGCGATGTCTGAACGCCCACCATGCTTTCTGCCACACAAATTCTCCAAAATGAAACTTTAAAAACCAAGAGCAGTACATTTATATGGAGGAGCCATTTTGACGCTCATTAAAAAAAGAAATCGATGTTTTTGTTTTTGTCCTCCTCTTGAGGGTCCTCTGACTACCTCAGAACACATGAAGGCATGAATCTAACAGGCCATATACACACTTTACAGTCAGTGTGGGATTTGGAAAGAGCGGCCTTTAAAAACGCTAAGAATTTACAAGAAGCCATTTTCCCTGCAACCCCGACTCACCGCCGATCTGCCCATTACTGCCCAGTTCATTTCCAGTCTCCCATGAAGGCCAGTACCCCCTTAATTGGGCTGCAAGTCAAATCAGGCATTCATTTCCCTCATGAAAACAACCCCCGTCTTCCTGACAAATGTCCCTCCTGCTGCCGCCTGCACAGACACTGGGCGTACACATCCATTCCAACTGCACCTGGGCGTACACATCCATTCCAACTGCACCTGGGCGTACACATCCATTCCAGGCAACACATCCATTCCAGGTAACATCAATTAGCAGAGCTACATGGGAAATGGTGAATTATTCTCAAGAAGCTCTTTAACATAAATAATGGGAATTATGGGAGACTGTGACAAAGCGCTCAATTAGTAAATCAGTGCAAATTATATTAAGATGGAATATTCTGTCTCTATTATTCACGGTGAGACCACCTTAATGTCAGGAAAGGGGCTGGAAGCTGAGACCTGGGGGGGCAGCTTGGGAGTCAGAGAAATGGTGGGTGGGGTCTCCCCTCAAGCAGCTGTTACGACACTTTCAGAAAGGCTGGGGCCAGAGAGGAGCTGAGTCATGGTCGGGGCTGACCGGGGCACACTGACAGATCATTTACCAAGATGGTGGTTCTGCGTGGTCAGTGTGGAAGGGGGGGGGGGAGGGGGGTGCATCTTATCCTTATCTCTCTGGCGACTGAGTGACTAGTACAGAGCCACTCCCGAAAAATTCCAGGGGGCGGGCAGGGACTTGCCCAGCGAAAGGGGAATGTCACAAGCCGTAAACACTTCCTGCCAGGAAGGGAGCGCTTCCTTAATCCTGAAAACGGCTTCACTCCGTCTCCGTGTCCCGCAAAACAAAGGCGCCGCCTTCCCTCCGCTCCCCCCCGGAACATCACTCGATAGCCCGAGAGCGTGATATCCCAGACATCAGCCGCCCCTCTTCCGCGGGTGACCCACAAACGCTCCCCATGTCCCCTCTACCCCAGGCGTTTCCTTTTTAATGAGAGCGGTGAGCGGCCCGGCCCCCGCTGACACCCCAGGCGGGGGGCACTCGCGCGCACAGCACGGCCCCCACTGACACTGAGGGCATTTCCCACACGCCAGGTGGAATGAAGAGAAAAAAAAAAAAAGAGAGAGAGAAAATCTGATTATTTAGATCTGCATTTGTGAATGGCAAAGAAAAACCTTCAACAAAATGGCCTAAAACGCCCCCATAGCCTCCAACATACACCCTGCATGCATGAATGAATGAATGATTCAGATTAGATGAATTTGTCAGGATATGGTTTCATAACAAGGACCCCTTTACACATCAGTCTGTCCTTAATGGTGTTCAGCTCCTTCCAAAGCAAATATCCAGCCTCCTGGCACCAAACTAATTTAAATATTAAAATACTGAGAGCAGCCAGCCAGATTCAGAGCCAGATCGTTCAGTGTGATTGGCTTTGGCGTTCAGTGTGATTGGCTTTGGCGTTCAGTGTGATTGGCTTTGGCAGTCTTGCCCGGCGCGTTTGTCCCGGAGCGACAGGGAAGCGCATCTGAAGCTTGCAGCTCCGTACCAATCCACCAACACGGCACACTTCCCTTCAGTGACCTCAGCACATATTTCCAGCCGAACTTTCTCTCAACCCAACTGCCATCACTTCCTCCTCGTTCCATCTATATCCTGTCCCCGGTGGAATAGATTCCAACACACGACAGACTCCCAGAGCACAGCAAGATGCCGCTGAGGGCAGCAGGAAGTGATGCAGTCAAAAAAAAAAAAAAAAAAAACACGTTAAACCTGCAAACTATAGACGGTAGAATCAGATCCCTGTGTGGGAAACCAGTACACTGAACTACAAACTGTCAGAGTCAGCTGTGCGACAAATAAACCGGCAGAGAGAAAGAGGGCAGAGGGTCCTTCAAACCTTAACGCTCTTCCAGAGAAACCTTTCTGGCAATTGGACATTAAACGCCATGACCAGAGAGCAGCACTGACACACTGCTCCAGCAAAGGCACTGGGCGGTCAGATTACTGTGTGCGCCGCTTAAATTCCTCCTGATCGGAGCTGATCATCCTCCGGGAAGCAGTCACACTTTTCCCGCAGGAGTGGGCAGCCAAGGTGACTGACTGCTCGCAGGAGCAAAGGAATCGGTGAGACCGACGGTGCGGCAGCTCGGCAGGCGGGACTCTCAGAGTTAAAAAAAAACAAAACAAGAGTGATTTATAAAGGCTATTTCCACAGGTGAAACTGAAGAGGACTCGGCTCAGATGAACACTTGAACCACCCTGGGTGCTGCTGCACTAAATGCAATGAAGGTTTTAGCATTTTCACAAGCAACTTTAAAAGGGATAATGTCACGCCCGAATTACAAGATTAGATATCTGTTTAAGAGAAGAGGCATTTCAGGAAAACAGCCCACTGACAAGGATCTCGGTCTCTCTCAGTTCACCCGTATGTATTTCAGAGTGCAGTGTAAGGTTCTGCGAGGTGACGCGAGACCGGGACTATTTAACAAGCGAGTCTCTACCCTCACGAACCCACACCCTGAAGAAAACGAGCCCTTCCTGCATTCACATCACAATTATCAAAATTTTCAATTTATTTTAAATTTTATCCATTTCATTTTTAAATTTTAAATGTTCAGCATATATCCACATTGCTAGATATTTACACACAGTGCTGCTATATTTTATCTAAATCATTGCAAAGAGGAAACAACTTTACATACAACTCCCCACGTTTGTAAACCCTAAAACATTATATTTAAAGTAACACACATATATATGAATAACAAGTACTGTTTTCCAGTGGAACAGCATGACAGATTTCTGCGAAACACCTACTGTTCAGTGGATAATTTAGATTCCACTGCAGACAGCTGGGGACAAAAGCGCCTCCCAATATGTGAACCGTGTCCTTTCCAAAAGCAGGACTTCCTGTCTGCCAATCTTTCATAAGCAGAAGTCCTCCAACCCACGTGTGGCAGATTTCGAGGTTCACCCACAAAGCCAGGGCACTGTAAACGAGGTTGGAAGCAGCCACAAGCTGGACTCGAGCCTGTCAGCGGTGCTGGAAGCTCACGGAGGACAAGAAACACCCCGGAGGAGCTTCACAGGGAAGGAAGCCGCTGGCTTGGCAGCGCAGGCCTGACATTCAGGGCCTTTCGCTTAGTCAGACACCTGCCCTGCCTTAAGATACAGGCTTTGGCTCGGATTATACACTGCTGCGGAGCACAAGCCATGCTGCAATTTCTGTACAGGGAGCTAAAAAAACACATCTCAGATGTAAAAGAAAACCTATATCTGCTATCAATTCACCAAAGTGCCACACACCACTTAAAGGCTCTGAAAAAGAAGGCAGCCAGCCAGAACGGCCCCCCGTTAGGAACCGGGTAACCCGATCCTTCCCTGTCCTGGGATTTCGCCATTTGTTCTCTGATTTTCCTGGACGATGTGGGGCGGCCGAGGCCGGCCTGTGGCAGCATTTTGGGGAGGATGTAGAGGGAAAGGACAGCATGCGGCCAGTCCAAGGTGGGGGGAGAAACAGCGATTAAGGGGCGGGCAACAGACCGGCACTGAACGCGTTCTGAAAGGGATCAGAGCGGCAGGACATTGGCCAGGGAGCCAGCGCAACGATAAGATCTGAGAGCGGCCCACGTCTCCCAGAGGAGTCACGGCGGGGAGCTCTTCAGATGTCAGAGGACTACATCATTTATAAGCCAACAACGTGAGAACCCTCCCACTTTGAACAAGGATGCTATTTTATGAAACATCCAAAAATATCTGGATCAGGACTCGGCAGCCTTATTTACAGTGAGAGCTACTTCTAAAAAGCGAGTAAACAGAGAAAGTCTCCTTTCTGCTGCTTCCACTGCACTCTGCAGTGTGGCACTGGATGGCTACCTGGGCCAGACTGGGGTAAAAAAAAAAAAAAAATCAGCCATGGAGTTTGGTGTATGGGGGGGGAGGTGGGTCCACAGCCCACAAATCCATCGGCCCTCTGGGAAAATGCCCACCACGCCAGATGGCCAGTCCAGGCCTGCAAGCTACCAGCAGTCAAGCTATCAGCTGTGGCTGATCTAGATGCAGAGTGTGAGACATCTTAGCAGACTGATGCACAAAACTGCCTATAGATGCAAGTCTGCTGAACAAGTGCACGGTTATTTGTTATTAATATACGATTATGAAACAATATGTCAGGAGCTTAACAGAGAATGCCAGCGAGGAGTCTGGTAGACCTGAGGGTGACGTTACAAACGCCCCGCGGTGGGACAGCTCCAGCATGCACTGAAGAGACCAGGCAAGGTCAAAGGTCACAGATGCACACACGCCACGCGTCAAAGCGGGAGAGGATCTGCAATCTAAAATGTCAGGGGGGGAAAAAAAACAAGGAGAGTGAAGACCTGCAAGACACAGCCCCATTAGTGTGTACAGGGTTCCAGGATGCTTCAGTTTAAAGCACCAAAAATACACATGCATGTATACAGTAACAGCGCTGCGCAACGATCGTGTTTAAATGATGTGAAACTACTTTGTTTCTCAGTGTCACCTTAGTCATTTCAAAACAATCATTCCAGTATTTGCAGCAACTGTCCACCTTCCAATACATCTAGGTCATACATTCAATCGTTAATTTGTGGTTAAGAGCAAATATATACTTACTAACCCAGATAAATAACTTGGAGCATTTTCTTTAACCGTCTACAGCTTCTGTACCATCCTGAATATAATGTGCATTTTGAGATTGGTACAGTGGATCAAAGGCACCAATTTTCATTAGAATAAAAGCTTAATCACGCCATAATAGACATATTTATTGAATCGATACTAGGTTAGGCAGCTATTTTCAACTGAAATTGCCTCTTTGATTTGTAATCTTCGAGCAGAAATGGGGAAAAACCGCAAGTAAATAGCATGCGGCAAAGCACACAGAGCCATCACGTGACATCGCAATCAGGCAAGCTTCTTAACTGCCTGGGATTCCATTCATTTTTGCCTGTGAGATCATCCTCACCGGGTCACCACCGTCCTTCAGGACTTCACATATGCTAGGGGGCAGCTTTAATTAACCGGGCTGCTGCAGGAAGGAGCCCCCCCCACCCTCATCACCCAGTGACGCCTGCGTCACAATAAACAAAACAGAAAGACGGCAGAAGAAATCAACCTCAAATCAGCAATCAAAGTCTGCCATTTCCCATGATGCTTCAGTCCTTTGTCAATGAGTGTCACTGATTACTTCTTTGATAAACGGCTCCAAGAAGCTCGATTTGAGCCATTAGTATTTGGTACAAGAGTCTCCCAGGAAATAAGACAAGAAAATGAAGGACATTTTTTTAGGGCTGCAGAATAAGCACTTTACTTTGGGATGATGAGGAAATATTCAGTGAAGAGTAAGACTGTGAAAAACAGTTCAGTGGAGTGCTTAACACGAGTCCCCCCACCTCAATACCCCAGGTGGCAGGTGCAGCTGACGGCCCCTGAACATCCCTGCACGGATTTTGTTACCATGTATTACGGTGATCATTCTTGGCAGTGATCGGGAGGGCGGTGCACAGCACGGACCCAGAGGAAAACACACCGTCAGGCTGCTTGAAATTCTGTTCACTAACTTCACCAAAGCCAGACACCACCTGTGCTCCACCTCTAACGGTTAAATCCATCTTCACATTCCTTCATCAAAAATGTGCACATCTAGCCCTGTGAGTGCTGAACACACATCCACATGGGACAGGTCGCAGAAATGGACACACACAACCTACTAAGATCATCACAGCACTTCTAAGTTACTCCTTTAAAAAAATCTCACACCACAGCAGCAGTTTGCTGGGATTCGTCTTTTCTCACTCACTGAAATCACTCCAGTCACAAGAAGCAGCCACGCCTAGCTCACACCCCCGCACTGCCAAGGCCCCAAATGGCAGAGACCGAGGCTCCCCTTAAGCCCCTCCAGCTTCAAACGCCGCAGTCTCTGGGCGGTATCGTGGGCTCGTCCGGACCGCCCCCGCCTCAAACCACTGCGAGCGCACAGGGGCTGGCCGACAGGGGCTGACGATCGTGGCAAAAGTAGCGCCAGTGCCGGCAGATCAGCGGCTCCGGGCCCCCAGTGATCCGTGCGGCTGGGGTGTTGGCTGCGTTGAGCAATACCTTCCCAGGCCCGCCTGCGTAGCTCTGCTGCCGCCTGGCCTTCGGCACCTCACAATCTGAGGCACATGGGCGGTGTCCGGCTTCATTCAATCACGCTCTTACGATGCGTTTTGCCCCAGCAAAAGGCGTCGAATTCACACGCCCCCTTTCCCCTGGTACACAGGTACTTCAGTTTGCAAAAGAAAGTATATTTGTTATTAGTACACTGCTTATACTGGGACTAATCTACAAATATCATTTGAAATGGGGCAGGAAAAAAAAATAGGGAAGTACAATATTAAAACAACGCACTTAACTGCACAACAAAACCAGCTGCTTTAATAGCAGATGGAAGTAGCGTAGACCAACATCAACCTTTGCGTCCCTGTTACTCCACGAGGTCTGTTTTGCTTTTTGTTGCCGTTGATTATTTAAGGGGCTTCAAATAAATCGCAGTCTGACGTTAAGGAGCGTTATTGTAAATGTGCTTCAAGTTGAACATCCAAATTAAACAACTATGGAAAGCAACACATGTGCGAAATCATTTTCAACATATTCAACGAAAGATAACTATTTTAAAACACAGGAAAAGCATCGGTCAGCGTAAATGGATTTTTATGGCAGCTCCGAGTCCGGGGGCGATTTAAAGCGGAGAAAAGTTAACTTAATATACGCGTAGCCGGCAATAACGACGTTCCCTGCCCGCATATGGCACCGTGGAAGATCAGCTTAACTTGTTATTCCGGTTTCCGACAATCTGCAGCAAGTCTGCCCGGGAGACGGGGCTCGGTTACATCAAAACTCTATATGCACTCGGCGTGCAGTTTGTTAAAATAAGCATTTTACACGACCTGGGAAGCACTTGAGCGCGGTTCCCCAGTTAACGAGTCAGGCGATCGACGGCTCTTTTCAAAGCGATCACTCGATTCAAAGTTGCGCCCGTTTCCGAGCTCAGGTGCCGGTACCTTTTCCTGCCGGCTGTCCGGCTCGGCGGGAGGGGAAGTCGGCGATCTGACTGTCGGAGGTGATGTGACGCCGGCATTCGGAGGGCAGCCGCTTTTTTCCAACGTTTCTACCTTAATAAGCCGGTGCTTCGGCGACACGTATTTAATGTCCGACGAGCCGACAGAAATTGGGCTTGAAAAGGAAATATTTCCGCCCCCAGTGTAGGGATCCTCGAAGTCCAGCTCCTTCTGTAGTTTGTAGGCGGCGAGAATGTCCGGCTGTGCCGGACTCGGGTAATGACAAGTGGCCCCGGGGCTTGACTGGTGGCAGCCCGGCGTGCTGGGCACCGCCGTTTGGCAGTACTTGTAGTCGGGTTTCGGGGGAGCCGGAGGTGATGCCTTGGTAGTTTTGAATCCCGGTAAGTGTTCCTTGAACCATCTGGCCATGATGCCAGCGCATTGCTCACAAGTCACTTTGGATATTTAGTTGCACTTTCTCCCGCCGAGCTGCTGGATCGTCCTTCCTTCCTTCCCGAATCCTGGAGTGTCTGTGAAAGTCTCACGGCGAGCGCGTACCGCCCTGCGACTCGGGCCACGCGGCTCCCGGACCCGCTCGGCGTCCTCCTTCAGCTCCGGCGCTGACAGTCAGAGTGCTGAGCGATATGGGTGCGGGGGTATCTGCTGCGATAGGCAGGCTGGGGCTCCGGTGGGTACCTGAGACCGCTCACTGCCATCTACCGGATGCTTCAGGTTCACAAACTCGTCTCTTATGCGTGCGTGTCATGCCGCACACTGGGCGCTATATGTTACATAATCAAATTATATAATGACAAGTGCATGCTTAACGTTACAGGTACTCTTTTTTTTGTATTTGAGTGCGGCAGGTGCCTGTATCCTTGCAGTTTGTGAACCATTCGCTTCAACGGTACAGTGCAACACGCCATTTATCTATACCTACAACCAGCATTTCTCTAAAGTCCCCCATGCGGAGATATGTGCATATATACTTACTCTTTTAAACTGCATTTAAAAAAAACTGTAAGCAAAACAGCATTTATTTTGAAAACTAATCAGTAATCATTGGCACCATTAACTTTACATTCGTGCTTTACGGCAAAACAGCTTTGAGAGATGGGGCAGATTTCACCTTGCTCAAGCATTATCTTTTCCACTTGACTGGCTGAGAGAGAAATTGCAACATAATTATCCAGATGCAAGTCTTACAGCTACAGAAATGCCCCACTTAATAGGGCAAAGTATTGGTGTTTTCAGTTAAAGCAACATTGTAGAAAAAAAGATGATCACAGTAACATGCTACATTTCCACGTCACTCGGTGAAACGATCAGTGTTACAAAATGAAGAACTATGTTGCGAAACCTTGCAATACATTTATGGCCGCCTTTGTATTTTTGTACAAAAGGTGGTTATTTAGTCCATCGGGTTGTTATTCTTGACAGGGGCCAGTACACGGCTGCTGGCTGAGGCGGCCTGGTATGACGGCAGGAACGCTTAACCTCTCACTCCAAGGTCAGGAGCACGTCATGCAACTCGGTCACCTTTGGTAGCTGTGCTTTGTCATTGATAAGGTCTTGAGGACAGCTGGATGAATTTAGCAACTGGGAAAAGATTTCTACATGAATCACATGGAGCGGCACGTGACAGAGACATTACAAGGGCAATGAGCTCCCTCTTCTGTCTTTTTCATGCTGGCCTTTTAAGTGGCCTTAGACTTTATGCCTCCTGGCCAGAAGCACGTGGGTAGTTCTGGCCAAAATAAAACACATTATTTTCTCAATTTTTTTGGAGCCCAGATCACCTGTCACCCTAACAGGAGCCAATGTAATCCCTGAAAGAAATCCTGTTGGCCGCTGTCTTTGGATGCATCACCTTAATTTCATTTGGGTGGCTGCAGGAATGAAGATGGAAGCGAAACAGCCACACAGACGCCCACTGCCAGTAAAAACAATACATTTTAGAGCACGTGATGAAACGCAGGCTTCAAACATGATAGTAGTAACTCTTCATATACGGTAGTCGACGGAACACCACACCGTTTTTGTTCAGTCCCCTTTAATCCTTAAGAGCAGCTGACGTGTTGCTGCACGACTTACGGTCCCCTCGTGTGATATCTGGAATCGTTGGCAGCATAGGTGGAGCTGGGACCGTAATGGTCATATCTCTGACGCTTCTCCTCCACAGCCATCTGCACAACGTCCCACAGACTCGTTCTCGAAACAGCGCCCACTTTTTTGGTAAGACAGGGCCATTCCCTCCATCAGAGATGAATGCACTCAGCCTGAAAATGGTCTGTCACGAAGGGCTGGTATCAATCACACTCCAGACGTGAGGGAAACGTCCATTGAGCGTCGGGTCAGCACAAGCCTCTGCATTTGCATTGCTAATTAGATAAATCCAGAGACAAATTTGACAGTATTATAGCTGTCCTGTTTACAGAAGCAGAGAAGATTCCAGACATAGAGCGTGTCCACCTCTAGTCCTGCTCCATGAGGCTGCCCATTACTGCAAACCTGAAGCTCTCTGTTGATAGACGCAAAACAAAAACTGTATTTAAACTGTTAGACACACAGTGAGCTGCTAATCGCAGCCTCGTTTAAAAATAAAGATAATTTTTCCACAGCAGTTGCTGTGTGGGATTGTGCCACGTAGTCAGCATCCTGAGCCTTTGCCGTGCAGCTTACTGGTGCGATATGAAAATTGATGACCGAGACGTGCATTCGGCAGGCAGAATGGAAAGAGTCCGCATCCTTCCTTCACGGGTACCTCTGGCTGACCTCGTGCACTCCGCAAGATGAAAAGGGGGATGAGCGTCCGATGAGCGTCAAGCCGGCTTTCATGACAGCCTTTTATCTGCCGTGGGCATTTCCGTGAGGCGTCTCATCTACGGCGGCGTGTTCACGTCGAATGATTCCATTAAATATGGCAGCGCTGTCCTCCTCGGTGCTGATTGCCGCTGAGTTAAACGCCGTGAGCATACGTCTGCGCGCGACTCGGCCTCCGCCGCGGCCCATCCAGCACTCACGTGAATCATTTCCATCACTCAGCATCCCAGCTGAGCAATAAAACTGCTACTTTTTCAGCAAAGAGAGCAGGTGGTTACATTTCCCTGCTAATTATGAATGATGGCATACCCTAATTTGTTAAGTTGACGAGGCTTCTTCTCTGCCTCTCTGCCTCGCCAGACACTGCTCATTCTGGCACAGCTTCACCACTGACTCTATGCCAGACAATTCATTTGCATATACCTCGGGGACCGTACCATTTACCGGGATACCATCTTTTAATGCTCCTGTTTTAATATAGCAAAGTTTTGTTCCAGCTCAGTGCTGCGAGGGCATTTCTTATTGAAAGAACCCTGCAATGTAATTTGCGTACGTTTTTTTATGACCTGGTGACACACTGCACTCAGTCAGGATGCGCGGCTGGTTCACTGCAACTGTAAGGACAGTCACACTGTACCCAAGTAAAGTGAGCTCCCGACTAACACGACGGCAAAGTTATTCTACAACAAATGATCCGATTATATCTACTGGGAGGCTAAATGGCTACATGAAGTATGTACAGCAACTGCTGTCAGAATGTTTATGTGTAGCAAAGGAAATCCCTCTGTAATGTAATAAAGGAATGACTGGATCCTTCAAGCGCCCTGTCAGGCCCGAAGCGTCTGTCTCGCAGGCCTCCAGCTGGCTGCCTGACAGCAGGTTTGTTCTGCAGATGCATTATTAAGAAAAGCTCCGCCGAAGGCCCTGTATCCATCAGCCAGGCATCATGGAGAAAACCGACCTTTTTAGGTCCCTGCTGCTGCTATTGAGAACACTTTAGTACATGTTGGCTGTCTTTGTCTTATGGGCTGAGGACCGAGATGATTCCAGTCTGAACTGGAAGATGGTGCACTTCATGGTTCTCCCTACGAGCATTGTGGGGTACAAAGCAAGCTCCGCTTAGAGGGTAGGATGAACTGCCACCCTGATTTTTGCGAAAACCACAGGACCCTGCAGATTGTTCTCCATACAGGGAGGTCAAAGGTCAGCACTGCTCCGCCCATGTCACTGATCAGAGAACGGTAGGCCCAGCAAAGAGCCACCCGGGAACCCGTTGTGCAGCCAGGCGACCGACCATCAGCGCCCTTCATCATCGCCGCAGGTCAGGGGCAAATGTGCGGCCCCTTCTATAGACGCCAGTCAGCATATTGTGGACAAGTGTTGCTCATTGATACATTTATGTTTTTCAAAAATACTGCGATGCTTATTTTCTAGGATTATCTATCGAACTGGTCCGTCCTATGAACGGTATAATTTTTAGTGAAATTTTTTCTGTGCACGCATCTGTTAGGAAGAAGGGGGAGATATGAAGTGAAGACAGGCTGAATTTGTTTTGATGTCGTCGTTCGAGATAATGAAAGGCCGTCAGTGATGTAATACTTCCTGCGTTTGCCTTCCTCTTTGCCTTCTCCCGTGTTTTCGATCTTTGTGTCGCTGCGGCTCTGTGGCCCATCCGAGGTTTTATCATATGATCTGTGGGTTAACATAGTGATACACGAGGATTCAATAGTGTGCAGCCGTCGTTAAAGTATTCAGTTTATGGCCACTTGTTTTGTGTATTCGAATCCCAGGAGGGTAAACCTTGTATGTCCGTGTGGAGCGAGAAAACTTTTCCACTAATATAGTGGAGCAGAGTGATTAGGGGATCCAATACTGTAGAAGGCAGGACCTTCTCTGACCTTCTAAAAGGACTCCGTGACTTGAGGCATCAAGGACAGAATTTAAGTAACAGGAAGTAAAAGCCATCGGATGTTTTGTCTAATCATGTTAAAGCCCAGCTGCCCCAAACACGCAGTTTAGTCACGCTATGGTGCTACAGAGGCTGACCATGTGATCTGTTGATAACTCTATTATATTAAGAAAATGGGTAAACCGATTATCTTAAATATACTACTACGGTTTTACAAAGACATCAGACTTTCTAGATTTTGTGCTTTGGACAATCAGCACATTAACTCCTAAGATAAAATATATATGCAGCCTGCTTTCTGGCAGAGAATAGCCAGAAAAAAATAGATTCTGTGGTTCTGACAGGCTGGCCACCCCCTCCCAGCCTGACGCGATGTCCTCTGCTGTGACAGATCACGCCGGCTTTTAGTGCAGCCCTGCCTCTTTACTCAATAGCGGCTGACAAATGAGAGTGTATGGCGGGCTGAATGTACAGGAAGCCGAGCGTACGGGGGGCCGAGCGTACGGGGGGCTGAATGTACAATGGCTGAGTATACAGGGGGCGGCGTGTAAGGCAGGCTGAGCGTACAGGGACCTGAGCATATGGGGGGGCGAGTGTGCGGCAGCCCTCATCCTGCCTCCTCTAAGACTTGATTTTTTTTTTTGCCATGGCCAGTGGCCACTCAGGGCCTAGATAACCTTTGTCATGCTGATTTCCAAAACGCATTGCCCAGCACTGGCAGACACCCACGTCGCTCTTTCAATCTACAGCCTCACATTAAGCAAATCTCCCGTTCTGTCTTGTCTGCCCACAGCAGAGATTACACTGGCAGCTAAGATGAAGCTGCCCCTTAATTGTAACTTTCACAAAGGCTCAGCTTTACGGCGAGCAGGTGAAAGCTGCTTTATGGCTGTGAGCCGAGGGAACGACACGTCGCTAAATCTTCAGCAGTTCGTTTGCCTCTCCAGGGCTTCTTGAAACTGCGGGGCCTGCATTTGAATGGCGGGCGGGCGAGGATGATGATGTCATACTGTAGAGGGATGAAACTGACCCCAGACACATTACTGAGAAATGACTGCAGAGAGCAAGGGGTCACTGATCGCCGTGTAAGCCAGATGCCAGTGAGCAGAGCAGGGGGTCGCCGTGTAAGCCAGTTCCCAGTGAGCAGAGCAGGGGGTCGCCGTGTAAGCCAGCTGCCAGTGAGCAGAGCAGGGGGTCGCCGTGTAAGCCAGCTGCCAGTGAGCAGAGCAGGGGGTCACTGTATAAGCCAGCTGGCAGTGAGCAGAGCAGGGGGTCGCCGTGTAAGCCAGCTGCCAGTGAGCAGAGCAGGGGGTCGCCGTGTAACCCAGCTGCCAGTGAGCAGAGCAGGGGGTCGCCGTGTAAGCCAGCTGGCAGTGAGCAGAGCAGGGGGTCGCCGTGTAACCCAGCTGCCAGTGAGCAGAGCAGGGGGTCACCGTGTAAGCCAGTTGCCAGTGTGCAGAGCAGGGGGTCGCCATGTAAGCCAGCTGCCAGTGAGCAGAGCAGGGGGTCGCCGTGCCACTCTTTTTATGTACGGGATGCTAATCGGCTCCCTATGAAGCCCTGTGATTGCTGCTGCCTGTCAGACTCAGCCAGCATCATACTGACCAGCCTCCTAAGTGAATGCCGGCCAGCAGGCGACACTAGGGTGCGTGCACACCTGCATTTCTATCATCGGGAAAGGGTTTTTCTGTCATATTTTAATGTTTATTTAGTTAAACTAGTTGCTATTGCAAAATGGACTAGTCACTTGCTGTGGCTTTGGCGACATCTTTCAAATTCTACTTGATTATGGAGGAAACACTTGAATGTTTTTATTTAGACATCAGTGTAAGACATTTTGCCCAGTGTTACATTAACCAGTGTTACAAAAACTGAAAGGCTACTTTTTGCGTTAAGGTTTTTAAGGATTGACTTTGAAGGACTAAATTAGGCTCAGTAGACAAGACAGTAGTTCTTGTTTCAAAGGTATTTTAGGTGTAACATCTGACTTTTCAAGTTCGTCTGCAAATGGTGTGGAAATGGGGAATGTGTCTCAGTTGGCTTAATCCACTTTAGGGTGCTTAGGGGGGTGTTTGAAATGAACAGCCCAGGTTTTCATTACAAGAACATCTTTATGGATTGTTACTGGAGTAATGGGTTCATAATGCATTTATGTAATTTCCGTATGAAGAATATGGTGAGTCCAATAGAAATTTGAGTGCTTTAGAAAAATACCAACAGCTGTATGCAAAATATGTGTGTTGAATCAAATATATTTTAGATTCTTTACCTGTAATTAAAGAAGAACAGCACTGCCTCAGTGTTTAAATTATTGAACTGAATTAATAAAACAAAAAATAAAATAAATGACCCAGCATAGCTATATGTACGTCAGACTGTGTGTAATAAGTGTTCTGTGTGCTCTGGTCAGAAATAGTTTGTTGTGTTTTCAAATTATGGAATAATTTGTTTTTAAAAAAACACTTAATGACCAGTTTGGTTCATTTTAAAATGAAGGTGACAGAGTACAAACTAATGCCTGTTTGCAGGCTAAAAAACAGAAGTGGGGTGATTAGTGATGGAATTATGACAGCAGTGAAACAGCAGCAGCAGGTGGGTCCTACAGCCCGTAAAGGGATGAAAGCACAGGGCTGAGCAGCTTACAGCCCAAAAGAGACACCCTCCTCAAAAAAAATAATAAGTAAATAAATGAATAAACATAGGCAAGGCAGAATGTGGATTCAGTGCACATTTCCAAGTGAAAAGGTTCTAAGGTCTTTTCACACTGACAGAAAACTAAAGGTGGTGGAATTATGAAGCATCATTCTTTATTGTGCCACCCTGTCCTGGTCACATAATGGAGAGTCCCAAGACCCAGAGAGAGAGAGAGAAAGAGAGAGAGAGAGGAAAGTCCCAAGCTCCAGAGAGAGAGAGAGAGAGAGAGAGAGAGAGAGAGAGGAAAGTCCCAAGCTCCAGAGAGAGAGAGAGAGAGAGAGAGAGACTAGACTTTTAACCCCCTTTATTTAATATTTATTAAACCATAAGCAAGAATAACTCATAATCACCAGTTGACATGTAGCGCACCTGTATGAACAGAAATGAAGTCTGGGTTAATACACCACTTCTTTTCAAAAGCTGAAACATTGTCTGGACTTTCATAAAACACAAACTCAGCTCTTATACGAGATTCCACCAGAGCTTTAAACAGCTGGAGCAGATCTGCGTCCTGCCCCTCCGATTTCAGTCTGAAAGATTTCCACACAGCCAGCTTCGCCTGCCCCACTAAGAAATTTACCAAAACACACTTAGAACGGTGAGTCTTAGAGTATTTACAACCAAACACAAACATAGTCAGGAGAGAGAGAGAGAGAGAGAGAGAGAGAGAGAGAGAGAGAGAGACATGGGAAATCTCCAAGCTTCAAAGAGAGAGAGAGAGAGACAGGAAAGTCCCAAGCTCCAGAGAAAGAGAGAGACAGAAGAGCCCCAAGCTCCAAAGAGAGAGACGGGAGAGAGAAAGAGACAGGAGAGGGAGAGAGAGAGAGAATGAGAGAACAGTAAGGGAGACAGAAGCCGGGTAGCATTCACTGGCTCTGAATGATGTGAGCCGTTTCCTTGAGGGTCTGACAACACCGAGGACGGAATCTCATGACTCAATAAAAGCTCAGTTGTCAGGAACATGATTAGCCTCTGGGAATGATGAACGGTTCAAGCGCTATTCCAGAGAAGTGGAGAGGCCGCAGAGTGACTGACTGGCTTTCTCCCTTGAAAACTGCCACCGTGGGTCATGGTGACACGTTCATTAAGCATGGCTTTGTTTGAAGCTCTTACAACACAACAGAAAAGACGACATTTAACCAGCCTTGTCTAACTTAACACTCAATTTTCCGATTGCTAGATGGAATACTGTGTGGAGTTTCCATGTAGAATAGGCAGGAACAGTTTGTGTTATAACTTCCGAGAGCAACGAAAGTCAGTTCCTGATGCTAATGATGGACAACTTCACGTTACAGTGTACCCATCATTAAGCTCAACAACTGCAGGCCTCTTTTGTAACTAAAATGGTGACGCACGCCATTCTCATTCTGAGTGATGGTTCATTGGCTGGCCAGTTTCCCACAGAGCACCTTCTCCGGAGCTGACCAGTCAGGTCTCACCCCTTTATGAACAGGAAAGCAGGAATTGCGATGGACAGATCACTATGGGGGATTTGGCTTTCAGTCAGACGGGTCCAAACGCAGCTGGTCCGTACTTGTAGGCAGCTGCAGGAGATGAGGTCTCCCAGAGCTGCAGTGAAATGGAGCAGTGTCCCCATAGAATTCACCTCAAGCAGACCGCAGGGGTACAGTGAGTGTGAGTGTCGAAGATCCTGCGTCAGCCAGGAGAGCAGAGAGGAGACACTCTCCAGTGTCAGGTACCCTGGACAGGGGAGGGATGATGGAACACCAAGGCAGCCAGGCAAGGCTGCTCTTTGATGGGGAAGCATGGAACCCTTGAAACCCAGCCAGGCTGACTGACTATATGCACATAAGCAGCCCTGCATCCACCATCCCTCAGTCACAGGCAGCAGTGGTCACTGTACACACGGCTCAGCAGTGTCACCCAGCTCGTGCAAACTCTCACCCGTCCTGCCCCACACCCAACCAACGTATACACCCACCCGCATGCATGCGCGTGCACACACACACGCGCATGCATGCATGCGCATACACACACACACACACGCATGCATGCATGCACTCACTTATGACCCACAAACTTGCCTTACAACCTCCCTTGACATTACCAGCAAATTAAGGTAGATATAGTTCAAATAAGTCAGATATATTCAGACAAAAACATTTACAATAGAGTGTGAAATTCCACAAATGATATAATCCTATATTGAATTACATATATTCCTTATGCTCATGTTACATATATATTAAGTTTCATGTATTAGCGACCCATAATTAATGCAATTTGGAACACATGCAGACCAGTGATGGACATGTAAATGATTCGATTTGTAAAGAGCATGTCTAGTCACCAGACACAGAGGATGCCTCGTAGATGCATTAGACTGCATTACCAGCACTTGACAGAGTCTGATATGGGTCGCATTGAGGGTTTGCATGAGGCCGGGTGGTTGTACTGTGCAATCGCCCAGCATGTGGGGCATGCAGATGTCACAGTCACCCGATGTTGGAACCAATGGGCACGTGAGGGCAGCTACACACGTCGTGAAGGTTCTGGTCGCCAAGGACAGACCTCACCAAGGGAGGATTGTCGTATTGTGTGCCAAGTATTACAAAACCCCATGACATCTTTAGACACAGGTACTGGACTTTCTACAACAGCCCATGTCATCCTGCACCATGTCTTGACGACTGGCAGCAGCCAGACTATGGGTTCACTGTCCCATGCGTAGGCTGCCATTAAGACCAGTTGCATTTGGAGTCCTGCCGTAACCAGGAGACATGGATTGATGACGAGAGCCGTTGTACCATGTTCAGCGATGAATCTCAGTTCTGCATTACCAAGGATGACCATCATGTGCGTGTATGGTGGCACCGAGGGGAGATGACCAATCCTGCCAATGTTGTGGAGAGAAACTCCGGCGTTACTCCTGGCATCATGGTGTGAGGAGCCATAGGGTATGACTTCATCTCATCTCTGGTCGTGATTCGGGGGACCCTGACGGCACAGAGCTACATCAGTGACATCCTGCGTCCGTATGTCTTACCCCTCCTGAGACAGCACCCAGGTACAGTCTTTCAACAAGACAACGCCCATCCACACACAGCACATGTGTCTATGGACTGCCTGCGTCAGGTTGAGGTCCTGCCAAGGCCAGTCAAGTCCCCCAATCTTACCCCAATCGAAGGAGAAGGATACAACGGCTGTATGACTCCCTTCCACACCGTATCGCTGTGTGTATCCCGGCCATGGGGGTGGGG
>JAODKF010000022.1:13496156-13530994 GCA_026779585.1 Mormyrus proboscirostris | reverse complement strand
CATCCATTTGGCTTGGGTCTATGGAGTTTACTGAGGGTTACATCAATCACAATCAACCAAATATCTGACTTAGCATGGAGGGAGGGGCACTTAAGCGCCATGCCGGCCCCCTCAGGGCCACCTGCCATCTGAGCTTCTTCATCACACTCCTGCTTTCTCTCTCTTTCTGTGGATTAAAAACTGTCAACACAAATACCCTTAAAGATTTCTGCGCATTCACTCAGCCCTGAGGTTCAGGCGAACGCTCTTCAAATTAAGTGAAGCTTTATCTGCCTTTTGTATCAGTCTGAGTACAGGTACGTTGGACTGCTTCTTCACACATGCCTCCATCTCTCCTTTAAGGCATACACATACATACTGTGTATGCGCGTCTCTGTGTGTGTATATATAAGTATGTATGTATGTGCACACACACACACACACACACACACACTTACCTGGCACCCCTGACTTTGCTGGGGGTTATAAGAGCGACTCAGGAGCCCAACTTATCCTGCTGAGGATTAGAGAATTCAAACCAGCTACTTTCCAATCGGAGGCACGGGGGCCGAGCCCAACAAGCCACGCTCCCCTCACTCTGCTTTCAGGAAAATCAGCTGCCTGACAAGGAAAACAGCCGGAGTCGGCGAGTCAGACACCGAATCACAGAGCCGCCACACACCGCTGAGATGGCGGCGAAGCCTGGTTAGCAGCCATCACAGAGTGTAGGGAGACAGCATTGTCATAAAAGGCAGACACTTAAAGACAGGCTCTAACTGCAGACGATGCTGGCTGCAGAGAAGCTTCCTCAGCGACGTTACCTGGGGTCTCGTATCCTGTCAAACAAGAACAGACTGATTCACAGAACGGACACAGTCACGCAGACCCAGAGCACTTCCTTAAAATGAAGGAAGGGTAACATCCAGCAAACGGGCCGGTCTTAGTCTCGCCTTCAGAGAACATTAATATATTGATGCTAAAAAATGGACAGAATCGACCAAAAATGGCTGTGCATTTAAATAGCCTATTTAAAGGGAGACGCAGTCATTAATATAACTTGTGTAAAGAAGAATATAATTTAGAAAGTGCCGTCCTCGTGCTCCAAGGGCTGGAGACCATGTATGGCTAAGACTTGGGCTTCGAGTGCTTCCAGACACGGCGGGAGCCTGGGCTGGGGGGGGGGACTGGGGAGGAAAAGCGGGACCCCACCGAAGGCGCAGTGACTAGCAGCTGCATGCGGGGCCGGAGTGCATGCGGCACTGCATTCCGGCGGCAGCAGCTGGGGAAGATGGAGGAGCAGAAACAAGGGCCGGGGTCTCTCGGGTACGGCGGGGGAGGAGGGGGGGGGTGGCGATTTACGGAAGCAACCATACATCGGCACAAATGTAAAATTAATCTAGCAGCTTGTAAAATGAGTCCCTGGATAAATACACACATTTAGTGGGCAAAGGGAAAACAAGGCAATCGCACTGACAAATATGCAGAATGAGCCCAAGTTACCGTGTGGGGATTGAGCACAACAAAAGCGATGCTATTCAATCAGCGACCACCGTCGGCCAGGACTCCCCTAACATCTCCGAAGTGGCCAGGCCAAAGCTGACAGGCGGCCGGGGACCACGTTCCACCTCGGCTCTCTGGAGTCGCTCTCAAAGCTAAAAGATAAGGGACAACAGCTTGGGGACGGGTGAGCTATCAGCAAATCGTTAATTACAGAAATCACTGCCAGACGGTGAGTACGCATGCAATAAATTAAACATCACAACTATTAACAACTAATGCGTCACGCGCCTTCAAATATCCTAGTGGGTTTTACCTGGCTCAGCTGTGCCGGGGGATGTTTAATATCACAGGTTACGGCTTGGAGAATAAGAATCAAGTGGAATTAAGAGAAAAATACTATGAGGATGATTTACAATTTTGTCATGAAAATTCTGTCGCAGGTATCTGAAATAGGAGGGGATTACGTCCAAATGAGGGGAACCTGGGGTGCAGGAAGTACCAGTAAAACCAGGAGCATTCTGAAGCATGCAGTGAGCATCCTAATATCAATTCCTCCGTGACGTCATAAATTAGCTTCTTTCAAGCAGCGTCTTTATTAATACTAATAACAAGGCAATGAGATGAATGGTTGTGCATGTATGTCACAGAAAAAGTTCTCAAAAGAGCCAGAGGGACAGTAGAGGGCATTTTGTGTGAGAGTACAGAGAGAGACTCGCAACTGAAAGGCAGAGGGCTCCAGTTGCATAAGGGTTAGCACTGCTGTGAAGCGTAATGTGAATAACAGTAATGCGACATATAAACATCCACCAGATGAACAGCAAAGTGAGAAGCCAGTGCAGAGGGCCATGTCTGTACCCACCAAAAATTTCACTTCTCTAGTGGACTCCATTCCAGGCCAGGACAGGCTAAATGCATATTCCTTCTCAGCTCTTTCCAGGCCCGGCACAAGGAGGGGAAGCTTTCACAGGGCTGCACAGGCCGGTCCTTCACAGGGCTGCACAGGCTGGTCCTTACTCTCTACAGACAGATGGCCTCCCCTCCCAGTTGGCTGCCGATGAATGCCATTGTGAAGTCTGCGCCGCTGGCTGCCTTAATGGGATTGCTCTCGTTTAGACGTGCAGAGATATCGACCACTCTCAGGAATGAGAAAAGACCCCCCCTCTCCCATCCCCCTTTGGCCAATCTATTGAACCCATTGATTGATGATGTCTGGATATGTGATGTCAGTCGAAGCCCATCTCCTGTGTGTCCGCAGGCCGAAAGGCAACCCCCCCCCCCCCATTAGGGCCCTGGTTTATGCATGTGAAATGAGGCATTTTAGCCAAGATGCTATGAAAACCAATATAAGGTAAGTGATACTTCAAGCTAAGGCAACAGCCTGGGGATCCAAGGGAGCAGGTTAGTGATAATGTGTGTCCTGGTCAATGACACATCCATGAATATCCCCCATCGCTCTTCTCTTAACCGAATGAGACTCCGCTTTATACCAAACTCTTTTCATTTCTTGCTACATGCTAAAAAAAAACAATGTTGTTCATTTTTAGTTTTTCAACATGGGTCAAGTTCAAGATATTTATAATTTTGAGGGCTGATTTAGGCATTGATTACTTTATACTCACTACTCTAGGTGTATTGGCAAAGCTGTCAACGGGTGCGGTAGGTTGAGACACCTATGAACTGTGAGCCACGAGCTTCGACTTAATTTATTGAGCTTTGACAGTGTAGAAGAATTCTTAGAATTACCGGCTTTGACCCAGGATTAGCATATGATAAACGTAAATTCCACAAAAAAAAAAATGGAAATCACTGAATAACTCCTTGTTGAGACAAAAGAAAACTATAGGATTGAGAGGTGATGATTAGCTTCTTGCTCAGATTGAGTTTCTACATTTCTGAAGATGTACACAGCCATCGTACAAAACATTTTCAAGGATAAATGTCCATCACTGTGGCTGGTCGAGACGCTTTGATACAGCTGGTCCTCGCAGGTCCTTGTGCCCTCCCACCTCCGGCAAACATGGCAAACACCCAAGGGCTGTTTCTCTGTTCCAAGGATTTAGTTCTGTACTGTTGGAATACAATACTCTGATTAAATGGATGCTAAATCCCCAATTAGCCATGTGCCCGGACTCATCCCCCCTATCAGCTGACATTATGGACCCCTTCAGTTACGGTATTTTGTGTTCGACCACCTGGTAAGTAATAGACAGTGCTGGAAGACCTGCTTATGGTGGCCATTTCCATTTCTAGCAAAACGCAGTCTGCAATCATTTTTTGTATCAAAGTCTACAGGGAAAAATATGTACACAGAACAAAGGGGGGGGGAGAACCTTTTCAGTTTTTTTCGCAGTCCTCTGTCCCCCCCACCTCACCCTCCAGGTTTATCATCTGTTTATCAGCGATAGAGTCATGAAGCCATTCTGTCACCGGCGCTCTTCTATTTATCAGCCACTTAAAAGCAGCTCACCTGTGGCGATCCATCACAGCGGCGTGAGCACCTCCGCTGCTCTGCTCTGACAGATGGGCAGGCCTTTGGCAGCTCTGCCAGCGGGGCCGTCGAGCTCGGGATAATTAATACACCCCGCATCCTCTGGCTGGGCAGCCCGAGGCACAGGGACAGGAGCAGGACAAGACAGGGGCCCTGTTCAGTCGTTGCCTCAGAAGTCCTATTGAGGGGGGCAATCCCATAGCTTGTTTGCTTCTTTTATGAATGTACAGGGGGTCTGTATCACGAAGCAAGAGTCGCTGGTTAGCTAGATAACTTGTTGTATTTAAGGCACCCCATTTCAAATGGACTTCATTCATTTACATTTAGCACAGACTAACTTAAATCCAAAAAGTTATCTGGCTAAGCAAGAAATCCTGCCTGGTGATACGCGATAAAACGCAGGCGCCCTCCTCTAAGCCTTGTCGTCTACGAAGGATTTGAAAGACCACAAATCATCAGCTTCCTTCCAGAGAAGGCAGTCCTGTATTGTACAACAAAACTTTATCTTTATTGGTTTGGAGGTAAATGTTTTGATTGGCACTTCGCTCAATATCACAATTAAGACTGTTTGTTTACAATCTAAAGATATACACTTTTGTTTACACCCCAGACTGACAGTAGGATATCAGAGAATGTCTGCACATTTCCTCGTGTTTACCTAACCCGTATTAACTCTACGGTGTGTGTGTGTGTGTGTGTGTCGTTTACTTAAGCCATTGTCAATAAACCCCCTCCAGAGCAGAATATCAGCCGAGGAGGAAGCGGCATAAAGTCTGCAATGACGGCCATGTCGCCTGTGCAATCACGACTCCACATAACCGCCTGGGGCAGATTTAATAAACCAAACCAAATCAACATCCTACTGTGTATTTGAATATTAATTAAATGCCTCCTAAAAGACATTTATTTACACACCATTTTGTATATAAGACCGACATAAAAGTGGTAAAACTGAATATTTATGAGGGGGTGAATTAGGAACTAGGAATTAAATAAATAATGTGTAATGCGAGTTAGTGATTGGGATTTTCAATTCCAACGCACATACAGGCAGACAGAAGGGCCATTAAAATTAAAACATCGGCTCCAATACGACGTAATCAAATCAGCAGGTTAGCATTTTGGTTCGATACATGCACTGCATCAACATAATTACCTGATTATCGTACTGTGCCTTTAAAGGCAGGCAAGTTATACATCAGAGAGGGGGAAAGACGAAGGGAAACGAGATGCAAATAAAACAGACGTTCAGTCCCGCATTTTTTGCACACTTCTGCTGCTAGAGCACTGTACCAGTCATAAGACTATACATTCACACTAGCCCTCTTAGTGCTTTTGCCGACTGCACTATATTGTTGGTGTGTTTATCTTGCACACGCTCTCTCTGCTCTCCCTGCACTCTGTATAGTACTTTCCTGCCTGCACTTACATTGTCTTGTATTGTTTCTGTTTTTGTTCCTTGTGTTGTATCTTGGTCCTGGAGGAACAATGTTTTCTTTCACTGTGCATATCCTGAAATTGTAATAAACCTACTTGACATATTTGTGATAAATTATTAGCTTAATTCCATGTCGTCCATTACAATGAAGACTCACGGCGTCCAGCCACAAAAGTGGGCTGATCTGGGCCTTAGTGCCCCCGTCACCGAAGGCCCCCGTCTGCGGCTCCATGCCGCTGCACACTTGGAATAAGAAACCCGATAAGTCGGCAGCACGGCTGAAAGAACAGCTGAGCAGAGCAGAGCTGCAGGACGCGGGCTCCTGTGAGACGGGCCTGAGGGAGCGGGGTGTTCCCGTACGGCAGGGAAAAGCCTCGCCAGGCTGCTCTTCAGCACTCATGCACAAGAGCACAACATGCCATATTCCCTGGTGCAAGGTGTTATAAGACGACGGGGGGGGAAGCACATATACTTGTGTTCACCTGTAATATCACATCATTGCACTCTTTGTTCTCTTGTGTCACATCTAGAGAACATTACCCCCCCCCCCCCGAGTCCTTACATTGAAGTTTATTTTAGCTACTAGCATTGCTTAAATTACCAGACACGTGCAAATCACTAAGAATTTGGGACCATCAGATCGGCCAGATAGGACAGGACTGCTCTCTCTGCTGATATCAGTCAAATGTGGGTCGGATGTTTTTCAGAATAATACGCCTTTAACATGCAGTTACGTACAGTGCAATCAATCCTTAAAAGACACCTGGGACTGGGTGGCAGTTAAAGTCACACCTATAGCCTGAGCCACTGACGCACTACAGGTCACCAGTGCCAGTGACACTCAAACAGATCCAGACAGAAAGCATCAACAACTAGGTCATGCAGATGAGCCCCCTAATTAAAAACAGAAACCAATGAAGGAAAAGGTGGAGACTGCAATCACTACAACCCAGCAGGATGCACCCCAAGGCTATGGCAGTACCTCGCTCGTCCCTCTAGGGGGCAGTGGTGTCCACGCATTTAAGCCAGATCACGCTCAGAGCAGGAGGCCACCAGGGAGTGCAGTTTTGTCATTAATAAGCCACTCCTCCAGGGATTCGGTGAGGGCAAAGGCAGCGTTTATTAAGCTATAGTCTCTGCACAACAATAGTGTTCCGTTCAGAGCAGCACAAGATGCATTATCCTACACGGAGGTGCGAAGAGAGGATGAGCGCTGAGCTTCTATATTTCTGGGGGATGATAAATATCTTCATAAGTATTTGTCCCCCTCCCCCCCCCCCCGTCCAATTGCAGAGTTAAATTAAAATATGCCATTTTTGCTTACCTCTACTTACCCAACACATCCATCTTACGCATTCACCCAGTCCACCTCTTAAATCAGGCTGACGTCATGCATTTTCATGCCAGAACATACGGGCACATGAAGAGCATTATTTGACACTGTGAGGTACCAGGAGTGAAACTAAAAGCTAAATAAGTCACAGTATCAGGCCGACCAAACAATATCTTACAGGATGATAACGGAAAATGTGAAGTAACAGCATTATGCATCCGACCACCCTTTTCAAGGGAATGATAGATGGAGCCAAACACCAGCAAATCTTTCAGGGTGACCTGTTTCCATCAGAGAGAGACATGCATTAGAGGTAAAGGTTTATGCTTGAAAATCCTTCAGAGTATTTGAGTGGCCCAGCAAAGACCAGGCTTAAATATAAAATCTGTAGTATAGCCTGGAAAAAAAAACTGCTGTCTAACAACCTTGGATTAAATTTACATGATAGAATTGAGGAAAAAAAAAAATCAAAATACAGCCACAGGCAGAGAGACTCAAGGCAGTAACCACTGCCAAAAGACTGTCCAGAAGGTACTGGCTCCTACAGAGGGGGTGAGATTACTTATGCAATTGAGACATTTACAGAAAAAAGTTCAAATTTATCACGCATTATGAATGTGCAAAAATTGTATTAGAGAAGAGGGGATTATTAAGATTTCAAAATTAAAGGTGTGATAGAGCAAAATGAATACTTTGAAGGCACAGCAGGCTGTCGTCCATGTGCAGTGAGAAAGGTGGTCACATGCTCTTCAGGGTGGGTGCACGCGGAAGCTGCTCCCTCCGGATTGTAACGGCAGAATCTGATGCTCCAGCACATTGAGCCGCGACACATAATAAAGGCCTTGGATGGCATGATCTACCAAGAGATCCCCCAGCCGGCACACAGGTCCCAGATTTCCTTGCCAAGTCCCTGCCACTCAGGACCAGCGCCTGGGGTATTACCATTAGCATTAGCACTCAAGTCCCTGCCACTCAGGACCAGTGCCAGGGGTATTAGCATTAGCATTAGCACTTCCATTTGCAGGCCCAAGAAATGTCTGCGGCTAATTTAGCATTTTTTATTTTTAATGTGCGAATACTATCATTTAATATCTCGCCTTGTGTTTAACACTTATTGTCACTATAACTGCCACGCAGTGGGGACTGACCACAGGGGGGCGTGTTTGGGATGTTGGTAGAAATATGACTGTGGCAACCAGCACATTAAGGGGAACCCCTATGTTGCACAGTGTCCCCTTAGTACCAGCAAAGGAAAATCACTTCTCCCCATCACCATAGCTACGCAGTACCAGATTATCGAGCTCTACTCAAACCAAAGCCTTTGACTCAGTGCCGAGGTTCTCAGGCTTAGATAAGAGCATAAACACCCCACCCACATTTCCTGCTAGGTGGACTCTCCTATTGCGAAAGCCTGAGCTGCTGGCCTGTATACAGGCTCATCCTGGTGAACAAGGTGACAGAACACCACATTCACATCTGAGGAAAAAGTTTAATTAAACGTGTATTACAGACCGGGTAAATTTTACTGGTGAAAGTCTAGTGAATATCACCAATAAAAACAATAATAAAATGGGGCACAAAAATGTTATAGATGAATGAAATGGTAATAATGCCACAATAAAAAAAAAAAAAAAAAATCAATCAAGGACAAGTTTAAGCTAAAAATATTCTGTCGGCTAGCAAAACAGGCTCGCTTGTGCCTCCTGGTGGCCAAAAAAGCAACACCTGCAGTAGTCACAATAAAGCCAAGAGTGAGTAAACACTAACCTACATAAGAGCAGTTATTTATTAATAATCATCATCATCTGTTTGCCATGGCATTATAAAGGCAGCCCGTGCAAACAACCTATTTTACCTTAGTAAAAGCAAAGCCATGCTCTGGGTGGGATTTGGGGCCAGTGATTTGAGGAAGGGACACGGATCATACAGGCGGGAGGGGAAGGACTGGGGGAGGGGCATAGGTGGGGGGGAGGGCACTGCCTGGCCAGTGGGGGCTGGCTGCTCGGTACCTGCGAGCTGAAAGATAGGACAGCTAAATCACCACGGCCAATCACTGACAAACACGAGTTAAAGACGAGGCATCTGACAAACGTCATATTCACCCCATTTATGTTCCAGTCATCTCACACACAGCCAGCTTTCATGCAAAACTTACCAATGAACATATACAAATTGCATGTGCGTTATACATCTCTCTCACACACACACACACACAACATTCATCTGTCAGCAATGAATTTAATCCAATCTCACCATTTTACTGCCAACATGCTGCACCGATAACCACTAATTTATGTAAAAACCCCCGGATGAGTAATGCTCTTCCCAAAACAGTGTGCCTGGTCAATATTGTTTTCATGTAATTTCAATGTAACCATTAATTCACAGCTAACTACAGCCATCATCCCTGATACACAGGCTGTCCTTCAGCTGGTAGCGCACTATCACTTTATCTGGAAAAAAACAAAATTCCCACTTGCACGGATATATAGCAGGTTTTAGCTAATCACGTGATCACGGGTGTCATGAAAAATTCTCAGTAATCTTCTAAAAAGTAGCGCACAACAGATGAACATCCTTAAACTGTATGTATGTTAAGGTTGTTACTACAACACAGAAGCAAAAACATGTCAATTACAGGCAGCAATAGGCAGAGTTTGATCAGAAAGACGTACGACGGACTGAAGAGTTTCTTGAAAGCATTACAGATTGACCCATTATTTCTTAAAATTCTTTATTCATAAACTTGATGCAAGTTTACAAATTACTGTACATCAAAATTACTCTCGCAATTGGGGGAGGAAGGGATCAAAGCAATGCCGATAGTGCATAACTTGATAAATTTGCCCACCACAAGATGGCATCAGCAACAGAATCAGCAATCCCCCCCCTCCAGACGTCATCCTGCTGGCATAGCTGTCCAGTGTTTGTATGAGTGAAGCTAACGACCACAGCATACCCGACACTAAACAAATCAGTTTACTGTGAAAACATTTCAGAGCTCTGGCTTCAGAAAAGCAGCAGTTCAGGTCTGAGTTAAGTGTAGGATTGACAAGCTGTGTTAGATATACATTCAAAAGGTTAGAATGGTCTAATTCGTCAGATTTAACACTTGGGGGTGTGCGCAGTCGACACAAAGTGACTGTATTCTGCAACTTAACAAATGTGACTAAGGAGGAGAAAAAAAAAAAAAACCTGAAGACGCAGTTAAAATACTTCAAACATCAGACTGTACACATGACGACACTCCTCTGTTGCTGTAAGATTTCATGATAAAAAAGTCAGACTTGTTTATACCCATCAGCGGTAAAGCGCCAACCTAGCTGCACCAACGCGACTACATCAGCATCCAGCACTAAACTTGCGTTCTGTGAAGGGAGAGTGGAAACCTTCAGCAGTGGATCGTAGCTGTTAAGAATTAAGATGAGGACGGTTACAGCAGCTGCAAAGGCCTCACCGCCCCCTGCTGGCCGCAATACGCGGCCGTGGCTCTTGTACAACACGCTCCCATCAGAACGTCATATGACCATTTCACTGCATTCTTCACATTTGACCCTTAAATGTTCCCACCAAATAAAACTCACAGCTTCTAGATTTGACCAAAGAAATTAAACTTAAGTAAACTGGAAAGGGGGGGGGGGGGGGGTTAGGCGTCCCCTACTCTGCCTTGGTGCAAAAGCCCGTTAAAGTGTGGGAGTGATATTTCAGCAGACGATGACAAGGGTTGCATCTTGTACATATGAGCAATTTCTTGCAAAGTCTACAGGTTTGTATTCCTGAGTTGTGTTAGCTGATGACAGGAAGATGCTTACAGGCGGCCGTATTCCGGGTGTTGGGGAGCGGCAGGACAGCCCCAAGCCGGGGGGGGTGCCTCAAAACACAAACGGGCAAGAGGGCGGAGCTTACGGACGACACAAACCGCACCGCCATGTTGGGGAAGCAGAAGACGCGTGACGTGGGAGGGAAGGGCCAACGGAAGGGATAATGACGTGATGGCTTACAGAGGCGTCACACCGATTTGTTCATTCACTTAAAAGCACAGCATTAGAAGCAGAAAGTTAACCCTTAACATGACATCAGGCAGCATTACATATCGCAGGCCTGCTTATATGAGCAATTCGACAATTTTGCCAATACACTTCGAGGATGCAAATTTACAACACAATCCATCACTTGTATTCACAATAAAGGTATTTGCTAGTGCTTTGAGGAGTTAGAATCAGAGCCAAAACTACAGCTTGTAACCCAAAAGTAATATTTCAAAACCAAAAAAGGCCATTTCTATGAATTCAAAGAAACTGAATTAGGAAGCGGGAGAGGAAAATAAAGAGCACTGCAATGCGACCAGTACGTCTAAATTCTGTCCACCAATGTGGCAAAGTACGCAAGTGCCGCTTAACGAGCGACATCTGCACCTCGTCACAGATGGCTTGGTGAGTCTGGTCCTGGGTAAGTTCAGTTCTGACCAAGAACCCAACAAAATGTGGAGTGTGTCTGGGTGTCGGGGGCTGGATGCAGCCAACAGGACAGGGAAAGGGGCATCGTCCTTTACGGCACGCACCCTGCCACCGCAAGTGAGCAGAACCTGAAACCGGCTCTACATAAAAAAAAAAAAAAAAAATCTTTGCCTGTGGAATCCCACGATATTCCAAGCACTTCACAGGATGGAAGGCAGGCCAACCTTTTTGGAGTTAGAGGGCCAGAGATTTGTGGCCACCTGCATACAAAATGGCCAAGGGTATGGCTAAGGTGAAACAGGGCTCTGCTGTAATGGACAATCCAAACTACAACAGCATTGGACTCAGCAGGACAGGGAGGCACTCAAGCCATTCGGGGGGGAGAGAGAGGGGGGAACACCACCAGCCCGCGAGAATGGCACAGAGACGATGCCAGGACTTCGCAGTGCCTACGAGAAAAAGCAGGTCACGTTCGGTCACCGTCTTAAAAACCCAGTGAGGGTGTCCAACTGAAGCACTTGTTATTCTACTTGTGAAGAATCTTCATGCCAAACACAGTTCCTGTTCCAGCAAAGGAGCACTGGTGCAGTGCGTGCTCATGCCTCAAAACCCAGACATCGCGTTAAAAATAAGTTCTCAGAAATACATCTTTACAAGTTTACATGTAGAGTTAAATTTATCTGTGTAACAAAGTTTAAATCCACCAAGCCTTCAGCCTACACTTTCTTCAGCCAAAAGCTAAGAACCTGGAGGGACAGACGACAGACCCCTACAGTCCAGGTGAGCGGGGTGCCAATGTCTTCTGTCCTCTGCCCCCTCCACCCCTCCCATTTCATCTCTGACCGACGTCGAAAACAATTTAAAATGCTGAACAATCAACACCCAGAGCATCATATCCCTTTCAGTCTTAAACATCCCGGGAAAAAAAATGAAGGGGCAGGGTCAGGAGAAGACTGAAGCAGTGGCACGTAACGCCATTAAGAATCTCCATGGTAGCTGTCACCATGGTTTCATGTTAAAAATCCCAGACGCGGCCAGAGGCGACACCTCACATGAATAAGGACAGAGAATCACAGCTGCCTCTTTCGATTATGACCAAAGACCAGAGGCTCTCACCACGCTCATTTCATAAAGCCCCCCCTCCACTGTGAAGTCCGTCTTGTGTTTTTTCCAGCTCCACGTTTGGCCCCGCCAGCTTCCTATGCGCTCGTGACAAGCGCAGGCTGCTCCACAAAGTCCATTCATCCTTCTAGCACGTTGAGACGGAGGGATGGATGCACTTGGGGCCTGGGGGGGGGGGGGCAGCAGGGCAGCGGGACAGATGTGGCCGTCCGGCAGCAGACAGAGGATGGCGACATTTTACCCAGTGGATCTGAACAGCCTCCAAGCGAAGGCATTTGGAGGTTAAGCGTATTTGGAGTCACACTCCCAATAAAGTCAGTTTGAGAGTCAGAGGAGAGAGAGAATAAGACGGGAGAGAGGAGGAAAAAAAAAAAACAAAAACAAAAAAACAAGTGGTCCCAGTGCACACACTCTGGGAAGGCTTCCTGTTTACCCGTCTTCTTTAGGGGGTGTGTACCAGCCTGCAGGAAGACACACAAAGTCAGCCTCGGCGGGCAGGAGGCCCTCGTATAAAAGGAGTGTCGGCAAGTTAAGATTAGCTACTGTTCCTGAGTGATTCCCTACAGGACCCAAAAAAATGCATAAGCAGCTAAATCCAACAGAGAAGGGCATTACTTCAAGACAAGCTGACATTTACGTCACACAGGCCCAGTAAGAGTCACAAGCACAATGTTTCAAACACAGGAAACTGATTCTATTCAGGAAAGTCATTTTTTTGGGAGGCTTGACTGAGACCTACCATTTTTTTCATGAATCTGTACCAGCGATCTATATGATTGCTGTGCTCTGGCAAGATTGTACTGGTTCTGTAGAGAGAGCAAGAATATCATTCATCTTAGTGGGCGCCTGAAGAGCTAAAGAGCTACACAAGTGTGCAAAATACCCAGCGCTTGGTAAAGCCAGACACAAAAGCTAGATGGTACTGCAGTGGGGCATCAGAAAAAAAGATCTGGGTCATAAGCATAGATAGATCTTAGACATTTGGAGGCATCCCAGTGGCAGCATT
This sequence comes from Mormyrus proboscirostris, assembly GCA_026779585.1. Taxonomy (NCBI): domain Eukaryota; kingdom Metazoa; phylum Chordata; class Actinopteri; order Osteoglossiformes; family Mormyridae; genus Mormyrus; species Mormyrus proboscirostris. The sequence goes on along the minus strand of JAODKF010000022.1, from coordinate 13,517,671 downwards.
CGGTGATGGGCCATAAAGCGGGTCAGAGGTGGGCCTGCTGGTGATGGGCCATGAAGCGGGTAAGAGGTGGGCCTGCTGGTGATGGGCCATGAAGCGGGTAAGAGGTGGGCCTGCTCTCCCACTCACCTTATTGGCTCCAAACTGCACTCTGGCCTTTCCTTTCACTAAGGTGGCGTTGATCTGCATGATGACGGACTCTATTGAATATGCACTGCTCCAACCCTGAGGGACGACAGGAGAGGTGCTGAAACTCACATGCACACGCTAAAGGCTCGGCAGAACTCTCACACAGGAGCGTCGAGGGGAACACACCTGCTTTGTGAGGAGCTCCATGCAGAGGGCTCCGCCTCCCAGAACGTAACTGCGGCACAAACACAACAGCGACACTCCATTAAGCACGCAGCCCGTTCTTCATGCAGCATTTAGAGAGCTATGGGTCTTGGAACACCGACACCTTTCCCTACCAGCTGCTCGGAAAGCGACACAGAACTAGGGGTGCAAGTAGCAAGGTTTGCCACAAGATCATTCGATATTTCGCAATATTTGAAACGCGACTGCGGTATGAATCAATTCAGTGATACGTGATCATTATTTTCAATATGGTTAGACAAGCTGATTTTAGTGGAATTTATTTGAATTCAGAAAAGCAAATGTTCGGCTTTATTTCAACAAAATGTTAACATACAATTTGCACAAGAAACACTGTCATATTTGTTCTTTAACAAAACTATTTTCAGATATGTATAAGTTACTTTGAAAACTAGATGCACTAAACAAAATATACTGTAAATGTGAATGAAAATTGAGTTGATCAAATCCTATTGTGTCCTTAAATGGACATATCGATTAGAATCGGCAAACTGGTACACCACTAATGCACATGTGCCTATGGTGAGCAGGAAGTTAAGAACTGTAGCATTTTGCCTTGACACTCACCCCCCGGAAAGCACAGGTGAAACGACTCGCACGAATGGCGGGTCAAATGGAAAATTGTCCTATGGGGGTCAGAACAAACTGTTAGACTCTAACACATCAAATGAGACACAACAACCACTTCAGACACTCACTTTGTAGGAGAAATTGAGCAGAATGTAGTCCATGCCCTCCTTTTCCTTCAAAACTTGTAAATCACTATGTAATGGGCTGTCTGGGTCAACCCTGGGAGAGGGAGAGAGAGAGTGTTAATCTCAAATGTCTGGAAAACTGAATGATAAACTGCCATCTTAAAGATCACTGCAGCCAGCTTTACAAACAGCAAAATGAGACCTGACCCATTTCAATGGCTTCTCCAAGCCAAGTATTACTTACGTCCTCAACTTGACGTGCCATTCGTAAAGACTGTCATTGACGAGCTCCACCGAGTAGATTCCTGCAAGAGAAATTGTCAGATTGCAGCCACTATGCAATCAGCGAAAGACAAAAGCAAAACTCCAACTATAAAGTTCAACGGCAATGAACAAGATCTAGGCGGTTTTAAACCATTAATGGTGTCACCGCCATGAGTGCCGGCATGCTTTGTCACCCGTCTTGTAGCTCTGCGACCGGTAGATCTCCCTGAGCTCCTTCATGAGACGATCGGAGGCCTGCACTGACCCGGACACGGCGCCCTGAAAGAGCGAAGTCAAAGGTTTACGCCGCAAAAAGCTATGACTCAAACCATGTGAGCAATAAAACGCCAGTCAAAGTCGTATGGCTGGTTTTATGCTGTTGGTCACATTGGCAGTATTAATATAAAACAAGCTGCTTATAGCTTTGCAGTAATATCCACGGCAATGTGACAGCGTAAACAACTTCTGCAGAAAGAGTGTCGTGTTCTAAATCTCATGAATATCATACATTCAAAGCAATAACTTAAAGCCAAAGTGTGACAAAATTAAAGCCCAAAGACATTCAAATTATGTTAATGGCTTACTATAATTGCTAAATGATGCGTAGATGAGCGGTAAAATAACCGGCAACTTTGTCCTGGTGCAAAGACCGCCATTAAATTAGCCATAAAAAAAAATAAACAGAAAGACAGCAATGGACAGTGAATCAGGGTGAAGGGCAGTCTGCGGACACCACCTCATTCGGGCCACAGAAAGCTGGGGGTCTAAACCAAACCAGCTAGTCGTCTAACAATCTTATCTTCAGCATTCAGCACACAAAGACTATGCCCATCAGAATCAACCATCAGAGGCATATTTACCAGATTAAAATGACACTTAATTGCCTTATTACCCAGAAAGCACTTCTACATTGGCACCCCGATCTCCATCGGCGCAGACAAACTGAGCACACCGGCCCTGCCCTTCAAGCTGCTCTGCGTATTTTTAACACAAGCTAGGATAAAGACATCAAGGAGACGAGTGTGCCACGGCAGAGGACGGCAACAGCCACCTTCATGGCCGCTTTTCACTGTGACAAAGAGCTTCTCTGCCACAGAGCTGCTGCCCTTACACCTTGAGAGGAGGCCTCTCGATCGATACCAAAGAACACCTACAACTACCATTCCGTCAAGGGCTAAAAAAGGGGGGACTTGAATTTAATGAATATGACTTAGGATCTTAGAGGTTGTAGGAAAGACAATTATCACCACAGGCTTGACACACGAGTGAATAATTACAAGAAAACAGTTACCAGCAAAGTAAGTAAAAGCAAACTGCTCAGACTCAGGATCATGATCATGTGTGGCCCAGCACAGCAGACAGAAGGAAGGCTTAGCAAAGCGGCACTTACGTTCAAATGGTCCTGCCTTTGGTTTTTGCGGATCTTCTCCAGGATGGCCAGGTTCTCCTTCTCGATCCCATCATCCTCAGACTTCTTGCCATCCACGGGCTCTTCCTCTTTCATGTCATAGTGGTCAAGATCTTCAATGTCCTGCTGCCGTAGGACACGAAGCTGTGAGGAACGGCTATCTGAGCTGAGGTGTACATGCATAAATACGTACACAAAAGGCTAAAGACCTCTCCCATATCTTCCTCCTCTTCTTCCTCAGAAGTTACTTCGTCGGGCAGCACATGCTGAAAGAGGGAAAAAAATAAAACCAGACGATCACACTGGACACCTGGTCCTGACAAACCTAAGTGGGCGTGGTTTCAATCTCACTATTGTTATTCTTTATCAAAGAAATTTCCAGTAAGCCTTGAATCACGCCGAGAACACTATAGGCAAACGCTGTGTGATACTTGCCTTCCGCTCAGGGTGTACGGGGCCTGTGGGGAGTGGCTGGTCCAGCATCTCCACATCGGGGTGCTGGGGCAGGTTGTACAACCGACAGAGGTCACAGATCAACCGCTTCAGCTGCTGTAGGAGCTGAGGGTATAATGACCGATAATGAGCCTTTCCATGCTGCACCTTTCTGCCTTGGAAACAATGTGCTCAAAAGCCTTCAGTCACAATAGGGTCACTTGATGTTGCAAATCCTGGATTTAGTGCAAGAAGCTTTCTACCCAAGACCGCCCTTTAACATTTTACTATATACTATCCTAGTATAACAGCCAGCATAGTTACTGAACACTTTTCTTTGATTGCAGGAAGCTACGAGGTGGAGTTCTGTTAGTGGTCAGCATGACGCAGCACACAGACATACGAATCAATAAACAAGTTTAAACATGGAACACACCCCTTGGAGAGAAGAAAAAAAAAAAAAGTGCTTACATCACTGAAAGCATGAACAGGCTAAGCTGAGCCCTTTGTTTACAGGATTGTTAAACAGTCCCCTAGTCAGTGTCAGCAATTAAGATTTTACACCAAACTCAATTTCACTTGCCATTAAGCACGGCCACAAATAAGAACTTCATGGATTACAAAGAGAAAGTGAAATCGATTACAAAAAATCAAGCTGCTCTTTCACGCCCTCACTCTCCCGGCATTCTGCAGATCCACCTTTGCCACTGCTGCACCAAAGCTCAAGTCCCTTCAGAATCACCCACAGAAATAAACAAAAAAGTATGGGTCAGGAAACAGTGAAAACAAGACTAATGATGACCACATCCTGAAGCGATGGCCAATGCAGGCTACGCCCATACGACATATTTGCCATGTACAGCGAGGCGGCCCAAAGGACATGCACCGACGCATGCTGGGGCAGGTGGGCTATACGGCGGGGTCCCTGCTGCACCGCTCCGCAGCAACACCTGCTGGGCTTTGAGTGGAATTAGTCAAAGAGCATTCACCTCCAAGAAGTGCCACACAAACCTTCCATGCATGCAGTGAAGAGAGCAGCTGACAGAAGGTGCTTAGGACGTGTGGCTCAGCGTTAGCGACACACTAGCACTGAACACCTGATTTTCTCCATCTGCATAGAGCCCTGTTTACTTTATTACCGTGTGCATTTGCCATGTCACTTTGTGTGTTTTGTACTCTTTGCGTTAACAGAGAACCATACGATACCTGAGCAAATTGCGAAAAACGACTCGCTAATTTTTGAGATCCTTTCAAATGCTTTAAAAACGAACGATGGATGGAATCACTTCACAGCGCCATTAGTGGCCGGCATTTCACTGCAGTGCCTCCGATTGGAAGAAACACCAAGAGCCACGGCGTGTGGGGGCTGAGGGGCCACTTACCAAGGTGCTGCCCTTCCTCACATCCTCCAAGCGCTCCAGCACCTGCGCCAGGCTGGGGTCGTCAGAGTCCACAAACCATATTGGGGGCGTGGAGGGGTAGGACTCCTGACACAAAGGCATGGGACCGTTAGCACATGTCAGATGCCATTCGGAAAAGGTCCAAGATCTCGCAACAGGCACTTAAGTCCATATGAATGACACCACACCCGTCTGAGGAAAGGCCAATGGCGCATTTAGGCAAGTTATTAATTGCATTACAATGTAATTGTAAATTATAATTGTAAGCAGATGAGGCTGACCTGTTTCATGTCCTGCAATACACATACCCCCTTAGGAAATTCCATCATGAAAGTACATACAAAAATAACATAACATTACAAAAACAAACAAAAACATGGTATTTTCAGAGTTTAAGTTCAGAGTATCGTTTCTGAGAAGATGGGGGGGGGGGGCAAATATTTGTATTTGTTGCCGAGTGTGCGTCTAAAAAACTTCTTATTAAGTGGTGGTGAACAGTGCAAGGACGAATAATATCGCTACCCTGCGACGCCAGTTGAGTGTGAAACATCTGATCTGCCAGGTAGTTAAACCTGGAAAGGGGTCTGACCGAGAAGGGGCATCTGAGCCGGGGGCCGAGCACCGCTGCCAGTCGGGCGACGGCCGACACCCAGCTACCGCACCGGGCCGACAAACGCTGAGAAGGCAGGTGGGCCCGTTAACTACATTTGGCTTAGGTTGAGGATCCACTCAGTAAACACCGTCAGCACGGCAGAATCCGCGGCCGTGGAGATGGATGGGGAAGACGGGCAGCCCTTAACCACAGCATTCAGCGCGAATGGTGCCCGGACAACCAGGCAGCGTTCGCCGAATCCAGCTAATACAGCGACTGCGACGATACCTAGATCGAATTATTGATTTACCAGGTTAGGGTATGTGATACCTGGGCCATATTACCGACTAAGCAGATTAATGTAGTGAGCCAATGTTAAGGTAGCCGGTAGTGCGGCGCTGGCTAAGGGAAATCAAAACAACTGCCATAGCCAGACATGAAACCGGTCTACCCATCCAATCCTCCACCATTAGTTAAAACCCCGCACAAGAGGCCGTGTATGTCGATGGTGCAAGCTTTGGTTTATCTGTCCACTCTAACCAACTAGCATAACGAGCTACCCCGTCTCCTCCTCCACTCCGTCGGGCTGTTTTCCGCCCGCCGCGCCCCGGCCTTGCAGCTCCGTCTTACCGTGATATTGCAATGGATGATCAGCAGCTTTTCCCCCGTCACGTTGAACTGGCAGCTGAGCTCATCAGGCTTCCAGTCTATGATTCGGAAGCGTTCGTGGTTCGGGTCGAAGATGGACTCCAGAAACTTCAGCTCGGCCTTCAGCCCCGACACCGACATCTTCCGCTCATCTCCGGCCGGGCTGCGGGGGGGTAACTCGGGAGCTGCTGCGGCCGAGCAGCGGAGCCTGAACCACAACCAGCGGCTGGAATAACAAAGAAGAGATGCATTTATTAACGGAAAAAGACCTCTTCGGAACGTAATACGCCAACCAGCTAGTTAACGAGCTAGTCAGCACGTTAGACGGGCGGTTAAACAACGACGCCTTCGGCTTGCCCGCCGCTCTTTCCGCCGGCGGCGTTACCGATCTTTCCGCCGGCGTTACACTTGCCTGTGGCGTCTGTTAATTAAAGAGAGGCGCGCCGCCCCGGTCCCTCACGGAAGTACCAACGCAGAAGCCCCACAATATCCGTAATGGACACAGGCAATGAAAGCGACTGATACCAACGCTTCTTCCGACGGCTGCTCCTTCTGGGGTTTAAAGATGGCGTCGCAGCCTGAGCCCGCAGAGGCCCAGAATGCCGTGCGCGCCCATTAGGGGTAGAAAGGTATGGACTTCCGGTCGCGTGGGAGCTTGGTGTATCAAAACGAAGATCCTGTGTAACGCCTCAGCACAGCTCACACGTTGAGGTCCCAATGGGTCAAATTGCGCCTCCGCCAAAGTACTATTAAAATTTCTAAAAGTCATTAAAGAATAGAAGGGATCTTTTACCTGCCATCATCTACACAGTATCGTTTGGGTTTTCACCTGAGCCCTGCCTCAAATTTATTCCACTTCAGCCCCCCGTAAGTACATGCCAACACTCAGCGTACAGATGTAATGCATTTCTTTAAATGTATTGGCTTTATAGCCTTTACACTTTAATATTGCATTTAATATTGCAGGTGCTTCCTGATAAACCTTTAAATTTGCAGTTTTATCAGCTTATTAAAACTGTCAAGATAACCAAGTGTAGTTGTGCAGATACCCTCAAGTTAAAGCTTCAGTAATATTATGGAACAAAGAAATGTCCCTTTATCCTCACTCTCCATCATCTAGAATTTATCGAATTTCATTAATTTTACAGCCAAGACGATAGCACAGGGTTAAGAACAATAGGTAGTACTTACCTTGAATACTTACTATGCACTGATAATCGGTAAAAACCCCAATTTCTTCATAAAATGAAATCCTATACTTTTGGAAATGAATGAGAAGCAAATTAAGTTGAGTGAAGATGCTGTTCTGCATTTTTGCCAATAGATGTCAGGCTTGCTCTATCGTTAAATATCTTCGACAGCACACTTACATAATTGGAACACTTATTCATTGTTATTAACTAAAACTATTAACAGCATATTAAACGAACACTTTAATAAAATTAGCCATTTAAAATGGTCTAAAATTAGAGAAGTCGAGTACTACACTTTAAATGTTGTTATTAAATACAAAAAAACCAAAATTTTCTCTGTGTTCTGTGCATCATCTGTGAAAGTACGGGGAAATAAGGAAGTCAAATATCCATCTGTGAAATCTACAACTGCTGCACTGGTGATGTAACCTTGGCGAGTTACACATGAAAATTTGAACTTGAATTGGACTGCTTCACCAAGACGGATTCTGTTCAGAAGGGGGTCATTGGCACAACTACCTGTGCCACTGTAAAACCGCACAGTAAACTCACATTAGCACCAGCAGATAGGGAGAAGCCAGAGGTTTGGAGAGATTAGTTCTGGTCACCGCTACTTGTGATTACTGGGTTGTCTAGATTGAGGAATTTGTGCTTTTTAAGGAAACAGCTCTACAAATGGAAAGAAAATGTATAAGGGCAACACACCTACAGCACTCTACCAGTAGGTGTCTAAGTTGTATCATTTAATAATTGAAGCAGCAGTGTGCTATGATGTGTACCAGTCCGCGATGGTGTTGACTGCTGTCATGTCCTGGTTACAGGATTCTACTCAAGGCCGTCAGGGACGATGTGCGCAGTTTTCCAGGCCAGGGATAGAGGAAATTTGATTTCATGCCTCTGGGCTCTATGGACTTAGATTAAATCGAGTGGGAGGTGAGGATACAATCCTACAGATGCTGTTTTCATACAAACATCGCACTCTGGGCTAAAACTTTCGTTGGTGGTGTGATTAATGCAGTGGAGGGAGGGGTCACAGTGCCCAACAGTCCTCAGTTATATTAATTTACAGCAAGCGGATTTATGAATTGTGCATTTTTAGAAATGCAGGCTGGTGTGGGTTGGTGGTCATTATTCCTTGGATTTAATTTTCTTTTACTAAATTGATCAAGCTCGAAATTACCAGAGGAAATAAAGCACAGGGCAGCCTTATCCTGCGCTGAGGTTAAGAAGAAGACTCAGTGAATGAATGAAAGAGCCGGAGACGTTCAATAAGATTGAACTGTTTTTTGTTGCTATCACAAAGACAGTCATCGGCGTCTCCTCTATATAGCCAAGAGTATGTGGACACCAGCTTGTCTGACATCTCACTGCAGAACCAAGGGTATTAATATGACCTTTGGCACCCTTTGATTCTATAAGGCCTCTGCTTTCCATTAGATGCTGGAACATTGTTGCTGGGATTCACTGCCATTCAGGCTGTGTATTGATGTCGGATGACCTGGTCCCTTTCTGTGAGCTTGTGTGGCCAAACACTTCACAGCTGAAGTTTTGCCCTTCACAAACTCTGCACTTGCTGTTGATCAGGGCAGCTCTAGCAGGACAGCGAATTGGCAACCCTGCCTAGCTGGAAAGATGGCATCTAAGTAACATGTCACTCACCTCTTTGCATGACCATCCACTCTGCTGTTAATGTTTGTTGCAGGAGATTCTGTGACTGTGTGTTTAATTATACTCCTGTGTTTGTCATGACTGTGACTTAATTAGGCAATTCCTCTGATTCAGTGTTTCTCAAATCACTCTTCTTGGACCCCCAAGCAGTCCAGGGTTTTGCTGCCTTCCAGCTCCTGTGACTGAAGGTAAAAAGTGAAAGAAAAATACTGATGTAAATGTTTAGTCAACAACAAAAATTTGCATAAATTGTTCATGATTTTTTTCTCCGGAAAAATAAGCTGTTTAGATCTTAAATATCCTGTAGGGTGTTTTATTCATGGTTTTAGTGTGTTTATCATGAAATAATTATTAGGTGTTAGGGGTCCTTAAGAATTGGAATTTTCTTAAAAGCGATAAAATTTGGTGACATACACTGCGAAGCATCAGCAGTCATCGATTGCTCACTTATGTCATAAGTATTTATGGAATGGTAACAGGAAGCAGGCATGTGATGGACCACCAAATTGGATAACGGATTTCTGTGGTCCGTCATAGGCTGGTGGATTCACTCTCTCGCACACGTTTGGAAACGTGGCCAGATCAGATTTCCAGCATAAGCCATTTTCTGCCTCGCAGATGTACTGGGTGACGGTGTGCAGATTTACTGGGGACAGTTAAGCAGCCATACTGGTGGACAGGATGGCAGCAAGAGACTAGGAGCAGCATAGAAAAGGGGCTAACAGGCTAACATCAGCTTACAGAAAAGTTCTCCTTCCTCACTGGAATTGCTGACCCGTCAGTAACACCAAAGTAACACAGATAATCAGCCAGTCATCTCAAGTAAGTAAGCACCAGATAGATTAGAATTCAAGAGGCCACAGCCATTCATAAAGGCTTCTTCCCAGAGTAGATAACCATGTGATCTCTCATTGTCACAAGCCCATACAGCATTCATCTTCACTCTCCCAGCCAACCGCCAGTCCTTGTAAACAATCAGTCAGACACTCTCCCAGCCAACAGCCAGTCCTTGTAAACAATCAGTCAGACACTCGTGTAAATTTTTATTCATAGGTACTGTCTGAGGAAACATTACTTGATCACTTACGATTCATAACCATTTTGGATTGACCACTTTAAACAGATTTTTATTAGCTGAATCAGTTCAGGTTGAGAATTTTCCAAAATGGTATAGCATACTGTTGTATAGACATATACTACTAGTATAACAGCTTCCACATGATCTGATTAGCACTGTCTTGCACACTTACTGTTTGTATTGTACATACAGACTTTCTATGTGCATTGTGCCATATACCCTTTGGGGTCATATTGAACAGAGCTTGCATAGTGCATTGAATAGTGCAGGGCTCTTCAAATCTGGCCCTGGATTTCAAATCCATGCCTTGTTTTCATTCCTCCCAGGTAGCCATTTTATTAATTTCTCTGACTCTGATTGACCAGAGGCTTCACACCTTTCTCACAGGTGAAGGAACGCTGGAAAATCAGCATAGTTCGGACCTTGAGGACGTGATGAAAATGGCCCTGGTACAGTGTACAGCTTTATATCCTCTGGGAGTTATATAGTGTATTCTATAGTGTGTTGTATAATGTATTGTATTTTGTTCTGTGCATTGAATGCAGAACCTCAGCAAATTGTTCAGGAATGGAACATCCTCAGTTAATTAAGGTGATACAGTTTTTGATTCTGTTCTGGGGAAAATGTTCTAGGTGTGTAGCTCCTTAGGAAATCTCTACTGCCCAGTGGATTATGAATGGAGGCTCCCTCAAGACATCAGTCAAACATCAAGGAGACATTTTGCACAGAGAGTATAATGATTGCCTTGTTTAACCAACATGATTTAAGTGACCTCTGAATCAGGCTCCAGTGGCTCTTGTCTTTATTTTGATCCAAGCTCTGACATCATCACCTCGTGGCTGGTTATAAGGCGTAAAGAGGCCAGGTTTGCTGGCCCAATCATCAGCTGCTCTCAGTTACTCTGCAGTCCCACTTTCTTCCACCATTTGATGTGTCTATAATGATACATTGTACCCTCATGCATCGTGTGTTTTTTATGCTGTTAAAGACTTTTGCCTCTTTACTCATTAAACAAAAAGCTCTGCGGCTTTGAGAAAAGCCGTCCACGGTAGTTCTGGGTCTTGGCAGGTGAGCAAGGATCGCATTAGATTAATATTATATATAGTTTGAATCATTGTAAGTATTACGAATAACGCTGAAACTCAAATGAAATTGGTGCCTCCCCAGAAGTGTGGCTCCTGACCAAAGCAGTTCATTTCCCATTGTGCTCAGGGCGACATATAAAAGCTTTGACCCGTTCATCTTCCATAATCACTTAACCGCCTCTTTATTATCAGCTGTAGAAAGAGCCATTACACGGAACAACTCGACAGCAGGCTCAGCTTCTTCATGCATTACTCTAGATCCGACATCCACCCTTTACCGTCTTTGCTAGAAATTTCATCAGGGCCCCCTACACTTTTGTAATGAGTAATATAATTAGCTACAACAGATTCAGTGATGGGACCCATTTACCCATTTTAGCTGCTATATAAAGAGGCACATTATTGATTACAGCATTAAAGTACAAAAAATGGTAACACTTTACTTAAAACTGCCATCCATAAGGCACAATATATACATTCATGATGCATTATAGTGGTTGGTATAAGCATTAATAAAGCTTTACAGCATCTTCTATTGACAGTTATAAGGCATTATAGTGTTGATTATAATACTTCATAAGCTCCAATGAAGCTCTCATCTATAATGCACTATAGATACCTTCATAAACATTATAATGGTTAGCAAAAGCATTAAGGATCCTTACAAGCATGTTTATTATGCGCTATGACTGCTTTATGAAGCTCTCATGTATAATGCACCATAGATACCTTTATATCATAGCGCACAATAAACATGTCTGTAATGTGTTGTGCCTTTATATAAATATTTATATCCATGTTTATAATGCTTTATCGATGCATTATAATGTGCTATGGATGTTTTCATTGATTCTTATACACATGACATTCATAGAAATTACCAAACGTTTTCCTTTCAACTTTAAAAAACATGAAATGCAACCAATAACCAGCACTACACAAGTTCTATTCAGTTTTCTTTTTCAAAGGCTGAGCTTGAATGAATTACTGATGTATGTGAAGTTTTGCACAGGCTTAGTCTCTTATGTGTTTGCCAGTCCCATTCAAAATACAACTGACTAAATAAATGATACATTTTAGATAATTGAATAGGTGTTTGGTAACTCAGCAGTGTTTACTTGCTGTTTCAGTGGCTCAGCTTTCACTTATAAGAGCATATTTCACAATCCTGTATTCTCAGCTTGCACTCTTGAAAAGAGTGACATAGTTCAAAAAGCATGTGGTTGTTTTACAGGCATCAAGAATGTATTTTAATTTTCATCTACCTGTCTTCCATTATGGCTTATCTAGAATGGTGTTTTTTGGTAGATATGTGGCCTGGAACATTGTCAGTGCTGTGTTAAGAGTTCAAAGGCAAATTGTGGCATCGCCACTTATGTTACTGAGGTGGGGTGTCGCCTCGGTCAGTATGCGCAGTTCAGGGCATTCTTACTCCTTGTTACAAAGTTTCCTGGAAAATCTCTCCCTAGGTGGTTGCAAACCCAATTGTAGATTAATAGCCCATTTTCCAAAGAACTCACGCAGATGAAAATGTCAAACATCCGTTTACTAGATTTCTATCAAAGCTTCACATAGCAACATTGTATCTAAAACAAAATCCTGAAAGGGTGCCAAATCCAAAAATGATAGGGAAACCAGTATATCTGTACACACCCTGAATACTCCGGACATTTACACCAGTAGCCAGGGAACACATCTAGGTACAATTATAGGCACTCTGCTAACTAGGCAATTAAATAATGAGCAGGTGAACTCCATCTATCCATTTTCAGAAACTGCTTAATCCCAACTGGGGTTGTAGGGGCGACCAGAGCCTATCCCGGGAATAATGGGCGCAGGCAGGAACCAACCACTGCGCTGCCACGCTGCTCTAGCCGGTGAACTGAAGCAAGAAAAATAAAAAAGAATCCTGCTCCAAAGCTCCTTCTAGTGGCCATATCAGGACATGACAACCCTCCCCATCTACTGTACAAAGTCCCTCTGAGCCATCTCTGGGCAAGATCTCTGTATATACTGGGCAATTTCTCAAATAATTAATTATATAAAATTAATAAAAATATAGAGATAGGAAGAATACTTTATTGCCATCTACAAATTTTTTAATTTTAGAGCATGAAAGTGATATGTGTCTATGGCAATGTCGGCAAATCAATTATTCTGGACACGTTTGATTTTGCTTTAAGAGATACTGATGAATAGCCTGGCGACTGTCAATAGGACAGTATTTTAGGGGAATATATTTATATGCAGCGGGTCTGAAATAGGACCAACGGTTTCAGGAAGTGGATGGATGGATATTTATACCTGCCAATCTGGGTATTAAGTGTGGTAAGAGGGAAATGACAAGTAATCGTTTGTTTAAAAAAAAAAAAAAAAAAAAAGGTTAACCGTGGTTAAGTGTTTGAGGCGTGTCCCTCCCAGAGACCTGTCTTTCTCTGGTCGCCATTTGTCCTTCATTTTCCTGTCTTGCCTTGTGATCACCAGAACCTTCATGCGTGACAGCAGTCTTGCCCTGCTGTCAAGCATCTGCTCTCCGCCAAGTGTAATGTCATGGCGGAGAGCCTGGAGCCTGACTTATGGGCTCCGTCTTTATGGAGACTCTGCAGCCACCACCGCTACATGCCAAGAACCATTAGCATAACTGCCTGTCTAATGAGTAAAGGGAACATGTCCTCAGTACCAAGATGAAATAAAGGCTTAGAAATCTGTTACACTGAATACAATTTTGAGCACTTTATTAAAAATTTACCATTTATCTTGTTTATTTTTGACCAAACGTGGTAATTATGATCTCCTCAACGGACATAAATCAGAATGGATTTCACATGACGGGTTTTTAACTGGTCTTCCTAGTTTCTATTGTAAGAGGAGAAACATTAAGAAACCTAGTTAGAGTGAGCGGAGACGAAGTGGCCACCTTTATGTCCGGGGGGGGGTGCCCCCCGTCAGTAGCAAGAAACAATTTTCCTCTTGCAGGAAATAATGAAGAAGATATTACTGTCCGAATAAAATACAATGTTCATAATCTACTTTGAAATTTACAGTATCATTTGCCAAACGCTTTCCTCTTGCTCCTGAGGCCATTGCGTTTGCCAGGGTGACGTCATACAGCCCTTCCTCAGTCTGCTAAAACATCTGCTGTCTTTTTTTCAGGTCTGACAAGGCATCCATGTCCCTGTGTGTGTCACCTTTTCCATGTTCAGCAGAGATAACATGTGGTGCAAACCTGACATACCGTTAGATACCAGTCATGTTACAAATCACATGTTGACAAATGCTGTCATTGGACAGGCTTTCTATAGTGTAATATGCAGTAGTCATGTTGGCATGATCATCTGAAATCAGGGGGAACCCCCACGATAATTAAAACCAGCCAATGCATCCCCCTGGGCCCCCTTAAATGGGTGGAGACCTCAACCATGATGCATTTCCTAAGATACATTTCGTCCTAGGAATTACACAAGAATGGCCTTCCCCGGCCCCTTACTATTGTAACGCACCACTACAACATATTCATTTTCACGTTAAAAAAAATCCATAAAGGTAACTTCAGTTGACAATTAAATACATCCTAATAATATGAAACAAAAGTAAGATATCTGGTACACATAAAATCGCATAGACAATTTATTGTATAGGATAATACAACAAATTAATATGACCATTACCGCGTCATAAACATAACGTATATGTAACAGAAAATTAAGAAAAAGTACAGAAGTTAATAACGTAAGTTATGCAACTAAATAAAGCAGGACGTGGGGAGCCGGTGCGCGTGCGCTTAAATCGGTCCCCTCTCGAGGCGGCACGAGATCGTGTTCCAGGTCAGTTTTCTGCGGAAATTTCCTGTAACTCGTGTAAAAGCAACGCACACGATCGCAGGTTTGCAGTCTCCGCCTGCTTGGGGTATGCTTTGGGCTTACCTCAAAGTGAAGATCACACCGGCTGTATGACAAGGACCCAACCGGACAGCTTCCCGATATGATACAGATTCTGACTTACTGTCTTTGCTTCTTTTTTGTTTTTCAAAGTAAGTGCACTTTTTTTTAGTTATTCGCACGGCTGTTTGTGCATTACAAATCGTATTATCTAAATGGATATTGAATTACTTGGTACTGAGCAGCCCTGCCCATAACAGACCTGTGATTTGCTGTTATGTTGACTGTTTTCGGTTTTGTCCGCGTTTAAACATATGCTGTCGCTGGTATATAAGCCATAATTTTATATTCACTATTTCTCTCTTTAGATATAAGATTGAATTTTATTCACATTCGGTTCTTGAATAGAAATATAAAAAGTGTAAGTGTGGCTGCATGGATTTACTAATAAACTGCTGAAGAAACCTTTAGAGTAAATTTCCCTGATCCTGTTTCATTGTGGAAATGAGATTTAAAATGATGTATTTTTTTTTCTACAGAGATGCGTGTGCTGTTCTCCTGGCGGACGAGTTACTGATTCATGAATGAATTCGGTTTCTTTTCTCTCATATCATTTTAGCGATCCATCCATCCTTTTGTAATCAATCAATTTTTCTCATCAGGGTCCTGGGTTGTATATATTTCATCTTATCCAAAAGCTTTTTTATGAATTATGTCATTTTACATACTTTGTGATAGAGCAGCAAAAAGCGAGCGAAAGGATGTACTGTCCTACCTGATGTTGAAATAATTTATATCAGGACCATCTTGAATTAATTCGATTAATGATACTGGAACATCCACAATCACCATTTATCCTGAGGTTCTACGCCAGCTCACCATTTCCCAAATTAACTGTGAAGTTTAATACTGATTTGCTGAAGCCTCTACTGAGTCTGACAGGTGAAAAATATTCGTTCCTTGCCCATATATAAACCATTAAAAATGAAAGCTGTAGATATGATCAAATATGTTCTCTGTTTCATTTTGTTTAGTATCTGGATTGGGACAGCATATTGTCAAAAACTCATCAGAACTTCCCTGTAATTTGAAGTTTTATCCATGCATTTGATTACACACAGAAGTTACGTTACACAGATATCTCTCCCAATTTGTTACGAGTCCGGATGAGATTCACAATGCGTTACAGTGCATCAAACGGCATATCATTTGTTTTTACTTCTTTCTCAGTACGGAAGACGCAAATAATTATACAAATAAGACAATAGATCACGCAGCCGTCGTTTCGTTGGGCAGGCGGACGCGCAGCGGACTCAGAGGAACGCTTAATGGAGCAGCTTCTGCATGAGGACCACTACAACAAGCTGATCCGACCGGCCATCAACAGGACCGAGCGGGTCACCATTAAGCTCCTGGTGTCCCTGGCGCAGCTCATCAGCGTGGTAAGCGAGCAGAAGTCCGCCCAGCAATTAGGCAGCCGCGCCGCACTGTCCTGCCTAACGTAACCCCACCCTCTGCCTTTTTCCAGAACGAGAGAGAACAGATCATGACCACCAATGTGTGGCTAACTCAGGTAGGCATGACGGTGAAGACTCTACATCCAGTCTGACCGTTCTTTCAATTTTGTTCTGATCTGAAACAAAAAATGAAATTAATGTTGTTTTGTCAGTTAAGTAAATAGTGTATTTAATAAAGGGCTCAAGCGGCATTTAATTAAATGAATATTAAGCAGTATTAAAATTGCTGACGTTTTCTGCAGGATTGGGTCGATTACAGACTGTCATGGGACCCTTCCAAATACGATGGAATTGATAAGCTGCGGATTCCCTCTCGTCATGTGTGGCTCCCTGATATAGTTCTGTATAACAAGTAGGTGCTATTGGCGCCCACGTGTGGCAAAAGTGCGAATTTCACCAACAATAAAGCTGGTCTATTCTAACTAGTCAACTGTCTGCATAATTATCCTTGTGAATCTCTCCCTTCCCTTCCACACCTGCAGTGCTGACGGTACCTATGAGGTGACTGTCTTTACGAATGTAATCGTCTCTTTCAACGGCAGTGTTTCTTGGCTTCCACCTGTCATCTACAAGAGCGCCTGCAAGATCGAGGTGAAGCACTTCCCCTTCGACCAGCAGAACTGCACCCTCAAGTTCCGATCCTGGACGTATGACCATACTGAGATCGACCTGGTGCTTAAGAGCAAAGTGGCCAGTATGGATGACTTCACGCCTAGTGGCGAGTGGGACATCTTGGCTCTGCCAGGAAGGCGGACAGTCAAT
This sequence comes from Mormyrus proboscirostris, assembly GCA_026779585.1. Classification (NCBI taxonomy): domain Eukaryota; kingdom Metazoa; phylum Chordata; class Actinopteri; order Osteoglossiformes; family Mormyridae; genus Mormyrus; species Mormyrus proboscirostris. Next base: position 13,500,682 of record JAODKF010000022.1, on the reverse strand, counting down.
CCCGCAGACCCTACCTATGTAGACGTTACGTATGACTTCATGATCAAAAGGAAGCCCCTGTTTTACACCATCAACCTCATCATCCCCTGCATCCTCATAACCTCACTCGCCATCCTGGTCTTCTACTTGCCCTCTGACTGCGGTGAGAAGATGACCCTCTGCATCTCCGTGCTGCTGGCACTCACTGTCTTCCTGCTGCTCATCTCCAAGATCGTCCCCCCAACCTCCCTGGATGTGCCCCTGATTGGCAAGTACCTGATGTTCACGATGGTCCTGGTGACCTTCTCCATAATCACGAGTGTGTGTGTGCTTAATGTGCACCATCGCTCCCCCAGCACACACACCATGCCCCCGTGGGTCCAGCTGCTCTTCCTGGTCAAGCTCCCTGCTTTGCTTTTCATGAGGCGTCCAGAGAACTTCTCGGCCCGACAGCGTTTCCGGCACCAGCGGCAGCTCAGAGCGTCCAAGGCGGGGACGGGCTACTGTGCTGGCCCCCCCTCCAGCATCTCCTCCCCCACCCCTGGATCACTCCATTCGCATACCCCGGGAGAGCTCTACAGCCGAGGCCCTACAAGCTTCAGTCAGACGTTGAGGAAGGGTGACCTGCGTTCAGTAGAGTTCCTGACCAGTAGGTTTGCTGACCCCCAGGACTGGGGTCACAACCCGCAGGAGGCTGCCCAGGGCGTGTGCTTTGTTGCAGATCACATGATGGGTGCTGACAATGACCAGAGTGTAAGTGAACTCTCCAGAAACCTTTCTTTGTGAAGAAGCATTCATTTCTTCCTCGGTTTATTGATCAAGTGAGCAGAGAACCTCTGTAGCACAGTAACAAATGTATTTTAGGGCTATTTGCTTCCATCTATAATGTAAAATATAATTTCAATGTTTTGCTGAAATACTTTATTGCAATTGGTCCTTCCACTGCCCCATATTATTTGTGCCGCTTGTTTGTGCTGGTCCCATACCTGTAAATGATTGTGCTGTCATGGTTCCCCACCTTCTCCAGGTGATTGATGACTGGAAGTACGTGGCCATGGTGGTGGACAGGTTGTTCCTCTGGATCTTCGTCATCGTTTGTGTGGTGGGGACTGTGGGCCTTTTCCTGCAGCCGCTCTTTCAGAACCAAACCCCTCCCATGCAGCAATACAACATGGAGATGTCAAGGAGAGACCCCTTTCTAATCTGAAATGCTCCTATTGCAGCAGTAATCTTTTGAAGCAGGATGTTCTGTCTACAAGCAAGAGGTCATGATTGTAATTCAGGAAACAGGATTAATGGGCATGCTGTTATAATCCCATTTACCCCAAGCATGAGCAGCTTCCTGTCTCCAGGCTGGAGTTTGGCTGAAGTGCGTCTACAGGAGCCATTATTTTGAAGGCTAAATGGAAGACAGCCGTGTTCTACAAAGGACCCTCTCAGTTTTATTTTATGCAGTTATCATTCTCTCATAATTTTACTATGATTCATGTTTCTATGTTGCTGAATCTGCTTGTGACCATGCTGCCGATCTTTGAAACGTCTTCAGTCAGTGTGTCTCTTGAGAAAGCCAGGCAACTGATTAGCTACTTGAAAAAGGTTCTTATATCAGAATTATAAGAATATTCCAGATTGCCAATAGTTTGACAAATGGGAGGCAAAATTAACTTGACGCACCACAAAGTTTATGTGTATGAATGTTACACTTGGAAGAATAATGACAAGGAGATAATTCACGGAGAACACAAATCCTCCATTTATAATTTCTTTAAAATAATTATGAGTGCATGTCTGCTTGCGACCTTTAAAATAACCAGAACATCTGCCCCAGTTTTTGAATGTAACACTCTACACACAGCAAGTCTACGTCAGTGACTGAAATGCATTTTCCTGGAGATCATTCGTCAAGTTTAAATAGTGCTGCAAAGCGAATATTTAAAAATGCATTTAACCTTTTATATACTTAATGTAATTCTCTCTTGCGATGTTTTCCCCCCAAATCTGGCTTTAAATAAACGAATCATTTATATGAGTGATCATTTTTGTGAATATAGGAATATGTCTCACAGTGTTTTTTTGCATTACTTTTGTGGAATGTAAAGTTCTTAGAATCTGCTAATCAATGCTAATTCATTCCAGTCAGACTAAATGAAACGTGTCAGTATCACCATTACCCAAAGGCCGGAAGCTGCATGTTGATTTAACTCCATCGTAGACAATAGTAGGAGTCCTACTAAACCACCTCTGCTGCCCCCTAGAGGCAGGTCTTCAGTTTGCCTGTGTGTGATTCTGCACATATATCAAACGCAAACAGCCCTCGGTAAACGCCAAGGCAGGAGACTGCTGAGTGCAGCTCTCTCGCAAGCTGAAAGACCTCATAAACTTACCTGCTTCTGCCAAGGGGGAGACACACCAGGAGAGAGCTGGACTGTGGGAAACTGAGATTCGCAGTTTCATCTATTTTAATTGATTGTTCGTTGGTTTGTTTAATTCAGGAAGAAAACATAAAATATATCAAGCAAGTTATCGTCAGATACACCTTCATCATAAAATAGAGGTAATGTCTGATTTATTACTTAGCCATTCCTGCGGGTTCCCAAGTAAAATATTTAATCTACTGTGAATTATCCAGCAGTGCTAAATTACTTTTTGCAATACTGTTGGTTTCTCTAGTTAAAAATTATATGCAAAGACATGACGAAATAAAGCTACAACAAGAGATGAAATGAAAACGTGACCAAAGCTACAACAAGAGCAACATCAGGGATGCTGCCAGACATTTATTATTTGTAAATTTTGAAATACAACTGCTTGATGAAAAAAACCACATGTGGTGCTGCGTGCCTGGGCGGGGTATCTCCTGTGTGGGTGAGGTGCCCGCCTCCCTGCCTGATGTGCTGCTGCGTGCCTGGGCGGGGTATATCCCGTGTGGGTGAATGCTACTCTGGAACATACATCACAGAGAGTGAAGCAGGAACAACTCACTCACAGAATGAATAAAGCTTAGATGCGCAGAAAATGTGCTGTAATTAAATGAATATGCAGTTGTTCATGATGCCAAGGCACAGAATGGAAGTGAGCCACTTCACAGAAAATATGGCCATAACCTGAAATGACGCAGAATTTGGACCTTCCCAGGTTACGTGTTGGTTGAGAAATTATGATTCTTCAGCACTGTGGTCCTAAACACTACAGTGGAACTGGCCTCTTGGAAAAGAACTTTGATTGCAGAGGCCTGGTTTAGGATTAGTGGCTGCCGACAGCTTAAGAAAGATGGATTAAAACACTCCGCTTCCTTGGCTCTTTGTCTTGGGCTTTGTCTCTGCAAAAAGAGAGATGGAAATTAATTTAAGCATTTTGGAGGATGTCCAGGGTCCTGTGCCAGAAAGGAGCAGCTGTGACATCGTCCTGGACACTTATTGGACGCCAGTGGCCCAATGAAATCGTCACTCTGGATAATAGCAAGTGCTTCGCCATGCACAATAACGACTGAGTGCATGTCGCTGTACAGGATGCTGACAGCTGAATACGAGGATGTGAAGCTGCATTATGGGTTATGTCCCCGGTCTAAGACCGTCTGCCTAACAGTCACGGCCCTCCGGTAACAAACTACAGGACTGGAGCTTGACACAGGAAAAGCATCAGGGGACCATCAGATCACAGGCAGACAGAAGTAGCTCATGTCCAGCTGACTCTATGCTCTCAATTCAACATTAGTTCATGTAAAGTTCTAAGGGTATTTCTGGAAAACTCGTTGAAAAAAAATCACAAACTGAGGAAAAGGGCAACACCATCACTACGGCGTTACTGTGGAATCAGTTTATGCATGAGCTGGGACTTCGCTTAAGCAGGTGGTTCTGAAATGTCTTTCATGTGTGTAGGAGGTGTTGATCTGCCTCTGGCGCCCTCCTGAGGTTCTCAGTGGAAGGGTTTACACTGGATTTCTTAAACACCCTCTGGCAAGATGTGAATGATTATTGATGCACTGGGGTTACAACATGGCATTAAGTCTCACTGCCTTGAGGAGAACTAGACATAGACTACCTCCCCTCCTGCATGCCTGCTGGCTGCCGTCATTCTCCTGAGCCGTAGGCTTTGGTGCTGTGTGCTGGACGGAGTGTTGCGCATATTCCCTGCACCGGGGGATACCACCTGCAGCCAAAGGACCAAGCCAGAGATGAGTGTGGGGCTGTGGCTGGATGAGAAGCGAGTGGAATAAGGAGACCAGGAGAAACATCTTAGGGGCAGAAGATGGACATTTGTCATTGTCTAAATCGCAGAGAAGGAAGTGACCCATGATCCTGCTCAAGATAAAGAGTGTCAAGAAGGATGGATGGATGCACAGATAGACAGATGGATGGAAGAAGCGATTGGAAGTGCCAGGGACATTGGTGAAGGTGCTGAACTAGGGTGACCAGATAATCCATGTCAGGGAGGACACTTTGAGCTACTTCGGGTTTTACAAATTACTTCCAAACTGAAAGGCTCCTGTGTTTGGCTAAATAGTTCAGGTCTTCTTGTGCTTGACTGGTTTGTTTCCTTGACTGAAA
>JAODKF010000022.1:13460897-13477896 GCA_026779585.1 Mormyrus proboscirostris | reverse complement strand
CTTCCTGGGGGTAGCGTGGGTCTCCCAGGGGGTACTGCTGCTCTTCCTGGGGGTACCGCTGCTCTTCCTGGGGGTAGCGTGGGTTTTCTTGGGGGTATTATTAATCTTCCTGGGAGTCAGGCCCAACAGTGGCGGTGGGGTACAGGTGACGTGACTTGCCCTAGAGCGTGTGACTGCTTGGGTGGAAGAACCCAGGTCCTTCAGAGGAGAATGCAGGGTGGGCATTGGTGGAGAGGAGTGAACAGTTCCTGAGGACACTGACACATCTGTTCCTGTGGGGTTCGATTTTCTGAACAGCCGTTCTGAAGACCTCAGCGGTGTGGATTTCTGAGGAGTTTCTTCCAGGGTTTCAGGAGTGAGCAGTTTAGGCATGACTCTGGGAGAAGACTGGCCACCCCCCAAAATGAGCTTCTCAGGGGTCTTAAAGAGACCACACCTGTTCGGTTGCCCAGTCTTAGAGGGTGTTTTTGACAACCGCGGAGAACGTCGGGCAGAGACGCAAGGGGAATCCAGAACCTTCTGTGACTCACCTTTACCCCAAACTCTGACCTTGCGTGGTGACGGTGACTTGACAACACCGTGGACTGGCGTCCCAGACGAGCATCCCTGTGATGGGGAATCTACTGGCTGCTTTAAGGGTGTTCTGAAGTTCACGAGGGTGGGGCTCTTTTTATGAGGGGGGGCTTGCACTGGCTCTCGAAGCAGGCTCCCCCTCAGCACCATTCCAACCTCCCTCACAACAGAGCCCTGCTCAGGGCTCCCCCCACAAAGGGTTAGAGGGCATCTTTCAGGTGTCGTGCCCCCGCTGGCGGACCTTCGTCGTTTACGGGGTGTCCGCCGGGGGCTCCTCTTGACATTCTAAAAAAAAATAAATAAATAAAAAAAATATATATTACATAAAAAAACATGCTTTGTTGGGTTGCCAAAACTTGGAGATGGGGTCTCCAAACTTTTCTACAGTGAGGCTACGCTTTGAATGGGGGTGCTGGCAGTAAAGTTTGCTACCCGGATGGGGTGGGGGTGGTATGACTCCTTGCCATCTAATTTTCCGCTCCAGAACAGCAGAATGACAGATATCCAGGACAATGTGTAACATTCACATCATCCGTGTCAGGGAGCTGCTGTCAATTTACAGGAGACTCCCAGAACTTCCCGGAGAGTGTCAGATGCGACGCAAAAAATATATACTAATGCAAGCTAGCTAGTGACTTGACGGTGAAGAGTGAAGCATGATAATCGAGGCAGCAGCGTGAAGGTCACGGTATGATGGCTGTGATCGACTAGGAATGTTTGCAGGATGGACCTATCGGCCAGCTATTCCCTCTATCGCTTAACACAGCATTACAGACCTTTACCTCACACACGTCCAAGGTGACCGTGCCTTGCCGGGGATCCTGGGAACTGGACACGATGCCGTGTCTCAATGAACGGGGACGGCGGGGGGACTGGGCCTCTCCAAAGAGCAGCCGCAGGGGGGACTGGATGGCCCCAACGCTGATCCCACCTGCAGACACAGTAACTCAGCGTGATCACACAGGCCGAGAGCCCCGGCTTAAAGCCACGCAGCAGAGTCTCCGCCTCCGCCGTGCCCAGTGCCCTATCCACCTGAGGGCCGGGGCTGGGAGGACGACAGCACCCGCTCAATGCTCCTGGAGCTGCTCTGGGAGCTGGAGTAGAAGGAATGTCTTCGGGTGAAGGACAGGCTCTTAATCCTTGGACTCCTCCTCAGGTCTGTCACGGGAGAGCAGGGGACTTACCAGCATGCTTGGATGCGTTGTATTTCTTCATTTTTAAAAACATTTTTCATGACATACCACACTGGGGCTTGAGTGGAGACTCTTCCACTACACAGACATCCGATGGGTCAGACTTCCTGTGGGCAGCCACCAATCGGAAGTAAGGGGGAGGACCATTGACAGGCATGGACGCACGCGTCAGAACGGGATCGTTTGGGCAGCCTCTACAGACAGCTGCTCATGAAAACATATGGAAGATACCGACCTGCCAGCCAGCTGCCTCTGCAGAAGCCGGTTTGGCACCTGCTTGTGGAGTGGGGTCTCTGTCACCTTCTTGGTCAGCAGGGTGTGGCGATCTGAAACGGCAGGCCAAGCTGCAATCATACAGCACTGACTGACCCCCGATAACCTGACTGCCTCTAGAGGATCCTTACCGGCTCCGCCTCTTGACTGCAGCCGCTTGTGTCGCGAGTCCTCCACGGCCGACACGGATCGACTGCGAGGCAGCCTGCCTTTCTTTCGAGGGGAGACCACTTCCTGATTGAACAGGTTTCTTCTGACCTTCGTTACTTCTACAGGAGGAAGAGGAAACTGACTGTCAGACAATGCCTCTAATGCAGCATTTCCCAGTCCAGTCCTCAGGGACCTGCAGAGAGTCCACATTTTTGCTCCCTCCTAGCTCCTGGAGTAAAAATGAGAACTGTTTGGAAGGGAGCAAAAACATGGACCATCCGCAGGTCTCCTGGGACTGGGCTGGGAAACACTGCTCTACTGGGAAAATGGGAACTATGCTGCACCTAATTTACCTTGCACCACTTGCTTGGGCGGCTCCTCTGGAGCAGAGACGGTGTGGGGCTGGGGCTGGGCCTGCTGGGAGACGGGTACCCAACATGCGTAAGGCAAGAAGCCACCGAGACACAGGAGAGACTCAGGACTCGCTTGATCTCGCCCATTTTGATACCCACCACTCTTAGAGACTTCCGGGGCATCTCGATCTGGCGCGCACAGGGGACGGCATCGCTCGTGCTCCGATGGCGGAGGAGCTTTCCGCTTCTGCAGGGACCGGACAGGAAGAGTTACGGGTCAGAAAAGCATGAAGAAACACGCTCTTGTGATGGAATTTCACGTGATGCGAGTCAGCAGCAGGACACAGAGGCCACGTACTTCCTCTTCTTGGCAGAGCGCTCCCGCAGATCCTCCAGCCGCTGGCCGACGTCCGGAGCCGCTTCCTGGGAGGCGACCGACGACACGCTCTCCCGCACCAGGGACTCGTCGCTGAGGAAATCCGACGGCAGTGCGGCGGTCAGAGCCTCAGGCAGCTGAGTGCCTAGGCTGTGATAGACGTCAGCCAAAGCCCTGGGGATGTCCGCGAGGTAGCTGGGGAAGACAATGCCTTCGTTAGGGGAACATGGCGGTGGATGGGACCAGACACGTTTTAAGTGAAGAAGGGTCACATACGCAGGAAGGACGTCATCTTCGAGGAACTTTGAGAGATAGATGGGGTCTTTCGTTAGGGAGATAATTCGAAGCATGCCAGCCACCTTAAAGAGAAAGACATCCGCTGCTGAATGCCCATATTTGCATAGCAAAACAAAAGCAAAACAGAGGTCTGGCTTTGCTTGTAAGGCACCTGGCAGCAGTTAATTGATGAAAGCAAACCGACCTTAGAGTTCACCCAACACTCATCTCTAAACTGCAGTGCAGCAAGGCCGGCTGCCCTATTAAACCATGACACTTTATTCCCTATTGTATAAGCATAGGTAAGCAAAAATTCAATAGTTTTCTTCCTACAAGATACACACAAATATACAGGAGAGCATGGGCACAAACTGCCAACAGACACAGGCACACAACAGCCCCTGTACTGAACGGCATGAAACTAATCTATAGGTTCTCTTTTATATTTTGTTGGCTACAGCACGTACACAGAACCACCCCGACACACTCAAGCTGCTCACATTTCCAGCCCCCTAAAGGCTTTGTTGCTAATCGTACCTCCTCCACAGTCTGGTCCAGGCTCTCATCCTCTGGAGCCAAGCACCTACAAAGCTCCAGTCTCAGCACAGTCTGCAGCTGGCACCTGTAACAAAACGTCATCACCCGGACCGTCAGCAGCACAAACACGTACATCCCGCTAGGATACGCAGAGATGAGAATGCAGTCAGAGGCTAATGGGAGATGACAGCCTATCAGCTCAGCCGGTGGAGCAAGTGTCAGTAAAAAAAAATCATCATTACTCCAGTCCAATTAACCTGAACTAGCATGCAAAAACGTGTTAAAGTCCTATTTATAGAGCAAAATAATTATTTATAATTATAAAGAGGGCATCAGAGGCAGGACACACTATAAGCAACAGAGGACACCCACTCCCTGACTTTGCCGTTGGCATCAGGGGTCGTCTCGTAGTGCTGCCTGATGGCTCTGCTGGTCTTCAACAGGTTCTTCTGGATGAAGAGTGAGGAACGCCCCTGCCGGTGTGCACAAGAGCGTTACACAACAGAACACATGCACATCCATCAACCAGCATCTTTACCGCAACAGTCAGCTCACCTCGAAGTCCTGGGTCCCCTTCAGGAACGTCTTCACGAGGCCAAAGAGACGATGGGCCTCGGAGACTATGGGAAGGTCTAGCTTACTCAGGGCTTCCTGGTAACTCAGTCCGAGGTGGCTTATAAGCTCCTCTTCACTACTGAAGTCTGAAAATGGAGATAAAAGGAGAAGTGTCAGGTGAGAAGACTGACACTGATGGCTTCATGCAAACCCTGAGACGGGGAACTATTCTCTGTAACCATCTCCAGCAGACTGGAGCCGGACCTACTGGGAGCACGGGAGGGCGCCTTGGCCCTGTCTCCAGAACGCCTCTTCCTGTGCATTTCAGGGCCCCTCTCGCTCCCCGAAGCCTCCTCTGCCTGGCTCTTCTGGGCCTTCACATTGAGCCGCGCCACATTCAGCATCTGCAGGGAGCGACTCATGCTCTTCATCTTCTGCCTCACCGGTGTGCGCTGGGCACCCCCTGTTACAGCAGAGACGGCAAGTGAGCCGGCAGAAAGCAGAGGGAGGGCTGTATTACCTGGGGGCACACGCCGCAGATTAAGTACTGTGCAGCATATACAAAATCTTGCAGGAGGAGGGTTGACACAAAACCCCTGCTCTTAGATCCCTACCATGACTTCCTGTTAAGTTCAAGGTTGACGTCAAAGCATCTTTATAACAGTCAGAATACGTTAGAGTCATTGTCAGCCTGGTTCCGTAGATCTGGCATACCAACTATACCTGCTGTTCATGCCATCCTGGTCTACTGTGCTTCTCCATTTATGTATTAATGTACGTTCTAATCCCTCATGTCCCTGCCTCCCATGTCTGGCCCCTATATAAATTCCTAAGTGACAGAGTCCGGCCTGAGGGGTGTGCAGGTAGGGGGCGGCAAACTGCAAGGACACCCCCCCCCCCACGCACTCACTTTTCTTTGCCCCCTGCTGGACAGGAGCCCCGGCCGTCGTTCCCTGGTACAGCTCTGACAGTGACTGGATCAGATCCAGCTGGGCACCGGCATCGTCACAGGACACCTCTGCTCCCTCAGGCACAGCGTGGAGGAGGCTGGAGGGGAGGAGTCTCTGTCACTGTCACAGACCAGGGACACCCGAAGTGCGTTACTGGGGCACACTGGACCGGCAGACGCTCTACCTCATGGACTCCATCAGGTGGGAGCTGACACCCGCCCAATCAGAATAAGGAAACCAGGCTTCGACCAGCCCAGAAGAGAGCGGGCAGGGGCGCTGGCTGAGCTCCTGCTGGACCCAATCGGGAACACGGAGAGCGGCAGCTGAAACGGGAGCGCACACCTCAGTGAGATGCACAGCTAGCAGGCTACCCACGAAGATCAAAGGACAGGCCAAACCGGCACCTCGCCACTCGATTAAACCATGTCCAGTGACCTCTGAATGCCAGTCCTTTCTAAAGCTACAAAGAGAATCAAACTTGTATAGTCCTGCTCTTCAGAATGGTTAAGACAGATACAAATCACTTTACAGCAAGATTGTTTTACGCAAAATCGGTGGAAGTGGTAGAACATTAATGTGGAGGATTAAACTGTTTATCAAAGTAAAACAAGACGCCTGGCATTCACTTTACACTGATCGCTTGTTGACTTACACTTAAGAGCTACTTTGTAAAAGCTTCGATACGAAACGATGCATATCGAGTTATGACTGTGTTTCTAACATAATGTTACCATGAGAAACTCTCACCAGCATGGCCGCCCTCCACATCGTCGCTCTCCATGATGTCGTACACGACATTCAGAACACTGCTGACGATGTCAGGCAGGTCGGAGGCAGGAGGGCCGCTTTCCGCAGACATGAGGTCCGAGGACAGAATGTCCTCCAGGTGGCCTGTCTGGGGCTGGATTAAAGTCAACAGGGCAGTGGAGGGTGACAGCGTGGAAAGGACTGCAGTGTGTGCTACCCCTGCCTCGCTGACGTCAGCAAGCTGGAAAACAGATTAGAATCAAAATCAGAATTAGCACATGCTTATCCAGTGTAGACTGGCCAGAAAAAGATTTCAGGCAGTTGTTAAAAGCAGCAGTAAGATTATTAAAGTATGATGCTTTGTCAGCCATATTAGGTGAAAGGATATGCTATCATTCATCCACAAGCATACAGGATTAGCTTCTGGTTATCAATGGAAATAAAAATTGAGACTGACAGATGGCCCACTGCAAAATACACTTACTGTAGACTTCAGCTCTATAAATGGCTAAGAGTTTGGGCTGCACAACATCACATCACAATTATTTGACATATTTGCTCTTAATAATCCGTAGGACAAAAAGGGGAGATGAAATTTAGCAGAAATAAACTAAACTGAAATGAATAGAAATTGTTATCTACCAACAGAGTGTATCAAATAAGTCGGTGTTAACAGGAGCTGTGTCAACACAAACAAGTCAGTGCTGACAGATGCAGTATGATTTCAGGGCTTTATCTGGACATTTGCTTTCAGTACTATATGGATGTTTACTTATGGTCACGATTTGGTAAGCAGATTAGTAGTACGCCTAAAATATAAATGCGCTAGAGTAAAGATCAGGGTTTAGATAACGGGTGTAAAAATTGGTTCAGGTTTAATAAACGGTACTACACGTATATTAAACATAAGGATATGCTGAAATTATACAGACTTATACACCACTCATTAATATTTTAATAAATGCCAGGATAGCACCGAAAAGCCGGCACCTGAGCCAATTTTTACACCCGTTATCTAAACCCCGATGATCTTTACTCATGAACACTTAATGCAATAATATCAAGCATTGATATTGTGCAACCCAACTAAGAATGTGCATTCCTTTACCATACTTTAGCTGTTTTTACGATGATTAAAGATCACTGTAAAATCATTATTATCTGCGCATTGTTACAGGGACACAAGGACCCCGAAGCTTACAGTACACAATGACAGGGTTTTACACACATCTCCTTTGAAATCTCATTTAATTTGCTTAATATGCTTCTGAGACAACTGAAAACTATCTACTCTGTATATATTTCTTATGGTAACTGTATAACAGGAATGAGGAAACATTACCATGGGAAGACTGTGGGCAGAAAGCTCCCTCAGAAGGTTCCGGAAAGACACCCCATCCTGGCCGTCTCCTGCAGTGCCCTGCTGCCTCTGAAGCACCCAGCAGGATGAAGAACTGGCATGACATAGCTCTGCGCTCCAGTCCCACAGGACACCCTTCAAGGTTATGATCACACCACTAGAGAACTGGTGTAGTCTGGTGGACACTGGCTCCATGGTAACACTGCATGTTTCTGGGCACATTTGTAAAGAAAATCACAAAAAACTACTGTGTGAGAAAATATATGGATTCAAAATTTATTTCTTCACCAAGTCTGAGTTTTTAATAGATTCCTCGACAAAGCAGCCTGCTCACCTTGCCCCCACTGAAGAAGGCCCTCCTGGACAGGGAAGGCCATGCGGAAACGTTGCTGGGAGGACAGGAGGAAGCCCAAGCCAGAGTCAAAGGGAAAGGTACCGCTTGCCAGTACATGCTGGTGGGATGCTCCTGCCTTCGTGCCCAGCCTCTGCTCCACACCAGTCCACACCTCTGGGCTGGACAGCAAGAGCAAACCAGCCAAAGGCAGCACCCTTCCACCAACTTGGTCCAGTGCGGCAGAGAACACGTCGTAGCCACAGCAGTCTGTGGCACTCAGGGCCTAGACCGGGAGAGGTTCAGCTGTCACATAACCCAGCATCATAAAGTGCCATATTTAATCTGCAAACACTTTTGGCTAAATTATTAAACTCTAAAATATCCAAAACGACAGCTCCTTTGCCAATAATGGAACTCCACTCTTTCCCTCACCAGCCATATTCAGTACACTGCATATGGTGAGATCCAAGCTGCCACTGACAGGCTTTGTCATGTCAGTTGAACCCAAAGTTAGTAAACTGGTTAATACGGTGACAAGGCTTACCTGAGAATAGGGACTGGAATCAATCCAGTGCAGGACAACTTGACTCTGGACCATCATGTCACGCAGACCCTTGGGCAGCATAAGCTCGGACAGCTCTCTGAAGGACTCGGCTTTACGTTCGGGCACGGAGCCCTCCAGGTCACATTCAAACCGGGGACATTCCGAAATAACAAACAGCATATTTTTACTCCTGACGGACAGATCATCATCCAGGGAAACATTTTTACAGGATCGCTTCAACCGTGGTCGTAATGTCAACTTTGTCGGAGAAGTTATATCCGGCCTGTCCCATTGGAAGTCCAGCAAGGTCTCCTTCAAAGCCGTCTGGACGGATCCAGCCCAGTGCGGGTATCCCCTAGTATCTCGGGACGTGTTACTGTTACTTCTGCAGCTCCCAGCTAGCTTACTCTCTACCTCCACTTCAAACTCTTCAAACGCCTTGTCTCTGAGCTCCTTAAAATCGGAGCCCCTGGACACGTTAACCCCTCGCCCTCCCTGCGAGTGGAAGAACTTGTAGCCCCAACGCACCTTGTCAAACCCAAACCTGCTGCCGAGGTAAATCAGAAGCCTTAGCACTCCGTGCTGCAAAAGGCGCCGCTTGACATGGCCGAGGTCCGGCCCAGAGCCTTGGCCCAAACGGTTAACATCGATTGCAAACACGACATTATGGGAAACCATGGCTGGCGAGCCAACTAACGATGACGCAGAAACATTGAAATGACCAGCTAAACGCTGCGATCTTTAGGCATATCCAGGCGGCTGATAGCTGAATAACGATAATTAATCTTGCATAACGTCAGTAGCTTATTTAAGCTTTAAAATTTTGCTGAATGGCCGACCGCGACGCGCAGTTCTATATCTCTATATTTCATACATAGTTAATAACATATTCAATAATTAAAATGCTTCGCAATTGTTTTCTACCGCCTTATACACTTTATTTCTCTTTCGCCATTTTGCTCGCCTCTTCCTTCAAACTCTTCGCGCTCCTCACATAATTCGGCAAAGTCTCCTTGCTGCGATTGGCTGTCATCTGCAAGACCGGACATGCCCATTCGTCAAATGCAACGCGACGGCAAAAGGGGTGGTTTTCTTTATGTTCTGCTCTGTGATTGGATCGACAGAGCTCTACCGATGTCGTGATAGGTACAGCTTTAGCAACAACGCAATAGTGCTATTGGCCGGTGAATATTGGTTGACATATATTCCCAACGTTTAAAATTTAAAGCGATTCAGCGGGGCGCGTGTCTGTTATAGGTGGTGTAGAAGGCGATTTGAATGAAGCTGTTGGAGTATATATATATATATGTATGTAACACACACACACACACACACACACATATATATATGTATATATAAACGCATGTGGTTATTCTGTTTTGCACAAAGGGAGTAGCTATAGTAGTTTGTTTTTTTTTTTGCTTGTGAGACAACAAACGTACATTGTTTCAAACACTAAAACTACTCCGGTATGTAACTTATAAATCGTTATACCCTAGATGGCAGTGTTATCTCTTGTAGACAAAACTTACAAATCCTTGTCGGGATCGTTGGACAAATCAAGTTTGATTTAATTAAGAGCGTATTAATATGTGAAACGGTGGAGATGTGTTTTCTACTGAAGAGGATTGGGGTTACGTTGAATAAATTTCAAAGATTTCTGAGAACTTTATTGATCCCCGTGGGGAAATTGTTTCTTACGCCTCCCTCAACTTGCTGTTTATAGAGCAAACTGTCCACGAAGGGCAGCCACCTTTTAGGGCGCCCAGGGAGCTGGCGGTTAAGGGCCTTGCTCAAGGACATGCTGAGGCTGGGTTTGAACTTGCGACCTTGTGATTACAGGCACACAGGCTTAGAATCCTGACTTTTTTCCTCTGAATTATCTGAAATGTATTTCACGTGTCCCTAATCCTCTTCCCTAGTTTTCGGCCTGAGCACGTTGGTGCTGTGGTTATCACTGTTCTCTCATACTTCCCCACCCTGGCTCTGTGTGTGGAGTTTGCATGTTCTCCCCATAATGTCGTGGGGTTTTCATTGATTCCTTGGTCCTACCTCCCCCCTCCCCCAGTCCAAAGGTTAACTGGAGTTACAAATTGCCCGTGTGAGTGAACTCATCCTTGGTCGTTATCTGCCTTGTGCTCCAAAAGATGAAAGGATCCCTGGAATAAGGTTCAGGCACCCGCAACCCTGACCAAGATAAGATGACCAATGATGATTTCATTTGACAGTTAACATTTGATGTATTGTTTCATAATTTTACCCCTGTAAACTCATTTAATCATTGGTTGTTAATGATGTGGATTTTATGACATAAATGGTTGTTTGTATGATAAAGCCAAGCAATTAATTTAACCAATATTTCATATGACTTGTTACCTTTAATTTCATGCAATTGTCTATTTACATTTAATTTTTTTTAGCAGACACTTTTATCCAAAGCAGCATACTCTTTCGAGGAAGCAGGGTTGGGCTGTTCCTGGAGTCCTTGGGGTTAAGTGCCTTGCCCTGAAATCATTCTGCCAACCCAGGGATTCAAACCAGCAATTATTTGCTCACAGGCATAACCCCATAAAGCTCTGAGCCACAACCCACCCCCAACCTGTCTTGGCATCTCTAAATAGTTATTTAATTGCTTGTTTGGTTTAAAAACCCAAAACATTCCTCTGGATTAATATATGACTCAAATTTAGTCGCTGCTTATTTGAGGCACATTTTGTAGAACAATGAACTTGGCTGTATTATTATGCATAAAAAATCAAACTATTTAACAGGTGAGAATGATGAAAAGGTGCACATAGTACACACCACAAAAAGAACAATTAAAACGATTGCTATACAGAGATGCTGTGCCCTTTTTCAAATGATCCTGTTACAGTCTAGATAGACATGCAGTACCAGTCAAAAGTCTGCGTGTACTCGCAGCATGGCACGTTATACATTGTGCTTCAGTCTGTTGTACATAGCGTCCATTATCACTACTTTCCCTTTAACGTATTTTAAAACCATTAGTTACCAATATACATATGTGCATTAGACGCTTACATTATATAACCGCACAACCAAGTATTTTTCTCCTAATATTACTGCGAATATTGCATGCACGAGCAATTAAAACTTTTCTTAGTTGGCTGCCTTTCTCTGTTTCTTTAAAGTCAATAATTTGTAGAATTGTATTTTGAGTATTATTTGCTGAAAAAAAAAAAAGTTACTCTCGCTGTGCCCTGTAGGTGGCGCCAGAGCTCCGGCATTAACGACCTGGTGGGGCGGCGAGCCTCGATCTGTTTTGTTCTCCCACTTACTCTCGCTCGCTATGACGTGTTTCCTGGTCTTGCGGGCAGCTTTGCTGAGCTGGTTGACAGAGGATAGAAGGGATTCTTATTGTTTTATTGCCTTGCGCACGACCGATCCCCTTAATTCGCTTTGTTATTTTTAGGGAAGATATGTCACATTAATAACGAGCTTCTTCATTGTAGGAGGCAATGCACTAGTGTGTCTAATTACGTCGTTAATTATAAAGGAAATAGGGGAGGCTAGTGCACTGGAAAGTTTTCTCATTTTTATGGTGATCCATGAGTATGTGGGGTGCTGTAAAGTAACGGTCAGTGCTCCTCGTAAGGGAACGAATGATCCGAATTGCTGCAGAGATGCTGCCTCTCCCGGCTCTGTGGCCGTAGCCGCCGATCACATTCCCCGTGCCAGCGCCGGCAGAGGAGGACCTGCAGCCCGTGCTTCAGCTGAAACGTGACGCTATCCGCGCAGCCGGCTGCTCGCTGATAAGGGCTCCTGGGTTGCGTGTGTTTTTAAGTCATACTGCGGCTGGGGCTGCCGTTTCGCCGGGGAGGAGGTCGATGGGTCAGGATAGTCTACATCGACGAGGGGCAGCCGTGATCCGCACCTAAGGAAACCCCAAAGACATAATTAAAATGATGCTCTGCCCAGCCGATCAAACGGAGGCGATTTACTCAAAGTAGCGAAACGAGGCACCAAGGATCTGAAGATCGGGCAAGAAACGGGCGCAGGACCGCAGATATAATCGCGGAGCGGACGGCGACGTGGGGGAGCTGGTGAGATCCTCTCCACGCTGTGTTTTCTGCCGTACTGATATATGACTAAGACGATCTGTCAAATAGCACGATTGTCTGACTGTAACTGGCTTATCAGGTCTACCGCGGTGCTGGGGGTGGGATCCCAGCCCCCCAACTAACTTTATTCGGGAAGTTGTTTTGCCACCCAGTTAAGATACCGGTGTCTGCTGGCTCTGCTGTACATGAGCTGCTTACTGGTTAGTTGCTTTTAACCCGTCAGATAAGGTGGCCGTCTAACATTGCTGTTTATTCATTGCCGAAGTTAGGTAAGTTTTAAGCTGGTTTGAGAGACTTTTCCAACCGATGTGATTTAATATTTAATATTTACTGTACTTGTGATAAATGTGTGACCAAAGTGCACAAGGGAGTCATATCTAAACCGTCCTTCACCGTATTTTCTACTATATTTCGAGCATTTGCAGTCTTTCGGAATTACTGTTCCTTTTTTGCATATATTTTTGTTCGTGCGAGATGATTGCATTTGTTTTGCGAGTCTGCTTGTTTTTTTAATGTCTTTTAAATATTCTTTAAATATTCTACAACACATATTCTGACGTGTATGTAAATTTTAATTACTGAAATATGATGTATGTATTGTATTTTACCTATAACGCAAATACTTTTTCAGTCAACCCTAAGTGTAATTTTTTTCATGACCATCGATTTCTTCCAGTGTTTTGGAATAGTGGTGGACAGAATTATTAGGCTGCTTTGAACGCTTGCTGTACTATATGATGTACGCTGTATCATAGTGTATCATAATAAAACAGCCCTTTCGATTTTATTTCTGGGTTGCATCTGGCATTATATTTCAAACGGGTCTCTAATGTTTCATTCCGACCTTTGTTTTAACTGAGAAGTAATACTGGCCTCCGTGACTCGTATATTTTGTAGGCCCCCTAACTACATTTAATATTTAGTTTTCCATAGCTTTTACACGTGTGACCAAACTCGAAGGCTGTAAAATGCTGCGTGAAAATATTTTCTGAAAGTAGGGTTCAAGTCAGCCCATCTGCTTTTATTTGTGAAGCCCCGTTACTTATTTTATTTTTGTCTATGATCATACACGCTTGGGGTCGGCACTGGATATCTATTTATAATATTGACAATCCAGTAGCAAAACCATTTTTCGTTTTTAAGTTACGACGTGCATTGATTTAAAGAGGTTATTAGAAAGAACTGAGTGGTGCAGCTTGACTCGGGCGGTCCTGGTGGAGATGAGTCCGGTACGAGACGCACGGAGCCCGGGAGCCTCACGGCCCGACGTGGGCGCCTCGGTTCCTCGGTAGCAGTATCACAGCCGCTCGCGCGCGGCGTAAGTAACGGAAGGGCCTCGCGTTTTCACTTGCGGCCTCGAGCTTTGGCGGAGTTCCGGTGGAACGCCCACCCCCCAGTTATCATACACTGCACCCCCAATACCGAAAAACAACGTTTCGTCTTCTGCTGCTCCTTAAGAAGTAAATGAAAAACACGTCGTCTTGTCCCAGGATTTGTAACTTAAAGATATTTAAATAGAATCTGTATACTTTCACAGAAATGCAACTTATTCTTAGAACCACAATCTGTGTGGAGAAGAATATTGTTATATCTCATGTTCATTAACTGTAAGGAAGGCCGTTTTTAACTTCAAAGGGCAGCACTTTAATCAAAAACATCCGCTGTGCTGCTTCTTCTTTTTTAAAAAACATTCTTTAATTATGCATGTCACCATTAAAAACAGCGGGCCGGCCTTAATGACTGTGGCCATACCGTGAAGCTGCTGTAGATTTTTTGCACTTGGGTCGATTTTAATTCCCTTGTTGCACGTGACAGTCGCGCGCACCTTTCCCCTTCGCTAGGTACGGTCTCTGTGCGCCTTTCAGCCGGTATGAAGACCCACCGCTGACCCTAAACGGATACAAACCTGTTTAAACTATAACCGACCTTGTATTCCCCTTGTTGGGTGTTCCACTTCTGTAGTCCGAGCTTTGCGCACGTTTCGTTCGGCAGTTTACTTCTTGTTCCCAATAATTTAAAAATGTCAAACGGCGGAGTATAATATAGGGGTGATACGCTTTTATCAGCCCCGGAGATCGATCGGTTCTCCCCTAGCTGTCTGAAACAGTGCTGAGGCGTATTATAAATTTATTTTCGCCAGTGATGGGTTATGTGATTTGCATAGAAGAGCAGCGGAATGCTGAACAGAGCCCAGGCAAAGAGGACTGTAATGACTGGACTGGTACAGACTTATGAATGGTCTATACGACAGGCAAAAGCCTTTCAGCAATCCACTGTGAATATATCAGGTGTGTAGGAGGACCGGAGGCCCTGGTCCTGTTCATGTGCATTAGGCCTCTTAAGTGACTAAAGATATCTATTAATGTGGTGAGGATCCACAAATATGCCAGTTCATTCAGATGCTTCAGTAATTAAAATATGTGGCACAATGTCATTTAGCAGATGTTTTATCTGAAGTGACATATATTTCCTGTGAGAAGGCTGTTAAACGATTCCAGCTGGAGGTTAAGGGCTTTGCTCAAGGGCCCGGTCATGAAAATTCTGTCGAGCCTGGGATTTGAACCAGCAACCTTCTGATCACAGGCATAGCAGCTTAACCTGCTGAGCCACAACCCGACAACCCACTTTTGAAACTCATCTTTCATCATTATGAAATGTTTGATGTGCCTTAGAGTAATAGCATTGGTCGTGATGGTGTTTATAAAAAGAAATGACAAAGCATTTAAAAATAATCTAATACGATAGACCAGCATACCCTGAAAACCCATTCAAACTTTGTGCAAATAAACAGCAGACACAAGGCAGGAATTTAACCCTCGGCTGTGGATATTTAAAGCTGTAGTGCTACATTTTGAGCCACCGTACCCCCCATTAACGGAGTGATGAACATGGTCACTGTTCATTAAAACAGCCGCGGAACGCAGTTCATGAAAGGGACTCCTTTTCACTTGGCACCAGAGGTGTGGACCCAGCCTTTTAAATGGTAGTGCGTTGGAATTACCCAGATTGTGCGGGTGGTGTGGCAATGCCAGCGTGGTGGTTAGCGGGTCACATGGCCGATAACAGCTGCTGAGGGACATCCTGGTTATTTAGATGTTTGTCAGATAGCTCTCCCCCCACTGTTAAGTAGATACGCACTTGTACATAATTTCCAGCAAGTGCCTCACCGGGTATTGCCATGGATGGGCGTGTCGGTTAGCAGAAGTGGTTTATGTATGTGCTGCAGAACGGCAGCGGGGTGGAGGACGGGCCGCCCCGGGGTCCTGCCGTTTGGAGCTGGGATCGATGTGTGCTAGCTGTAAGCGGTGCAGATGCCCGCAAATCAATAATGAGAAACGGGATGTACTGTCTGCTTATTGAGTTACAGTGTGTGGCCGGTATGATGGTGGGCCGTGCTTCCCCCCCGCCGTGCCCAGCCTGCCTCCTGACACAGTGAGGTCTGTAATAGCCCTGTCATTCCAAAGATCTGCTCGGATTCTGCATGTCTGCCGCATGACAGCCCTCAGGCTAGAGATTTTAACAAAAACACAGACATAGCTGGCACTCAGAAAATGTGCACATTAATCAATTTCATTTGAAGTTTTTCGGCCCTGTGTTCCACATGCTGATATCCAGAGTGGAGCTCATGTTTGCGCTGAGAATATCATAGGTGGCCCCCGGCGGCTTGCTGTTGGCAGCAGTCACCTTCTCTGGCCACCCCCGATTGCTGCTTCCTCCCTCTTGCTCGGGAAGCGAGGTTGGGAACAGGAGGATCCCTCACTGCTCCCACTTCTCATAGCTGAAGCATGGCAACAGTGTGACACTTCTGCTAAAGACCTGCGGTCGGCCGCTCCCTGCGTCGCCTTTGTCTCCGAGCCGCAAAGGATCGCCATGTGCCTGGCAGTCACACTTGCTCCTGGAGTGGGTCAAGATGGATGGCTCTGCTGTGCCCGCTGTACAAGAGTGACTTTTTCTGTCCATGTCTGTGTATTCCCAGATGACCCCTGTGTGGCACTGATCCCAGGACTGCTCCGCCCACAGTGCGCATGGGCCCATTCTGAGGAGAGACCTGCCCCATGGACCTGCTGCTGCTGATTCTGCTCCTCTTGACCCCTCAGCTGGGTGCTGCCTCTCGAGCCCCCAGGATCTACACCAACAGCTGGGCTGTCCGTGTCTCGGGGGGAGCCGAGCAGGCCCAGCGCCTGGCCCGCAAGCATGGCTTCCTCAACCACGGCAATGTAAGCAGGCCGCTGTGCCGGCCCTAGGGCTGCTTCGTGCTCCAGTCTCTTAGCCGGGTTTGTCTATATGGCAGTCTACCTATAAGCAGGCCGCCGTATAGGCCCCAGGACCGCTGCGTGCTCCAGTCTCTTAGCCGGGTTTGTCTATATGGCAGTCTACCTATAAGCAGGCCGCCGTATCGGCCCTAGGACCGCTGCGTGCTCCAGTCTCTTAGCCGGGTTTGTCTGTATGGGAGTCTGCCTGTAAGCAGGCCGCAGTGCCGGCCCCAGGACCGCTGCATGCTCCAGTCTCTTAGCCGGGTTTGTCTCTATGGCAATCTACGTATAAGCAGGCCGCCGTACCGGCCCCAGGACCGCTGCGTGCTCCAGTCTCTTAGCCGGGTTTGTCTGTATGGCAGTCTGCCTATAAGCAGGGCGCCGTACCGGCCCCAGGACCGCTGCGTGCTCCAGTCTCTTAGCCGGGTTTGTCTGTATGGGAG
>JAODKF010000022.1:13402197-13419474 GCA_026779585.1 Mormyrus proboscirostris | reverse complement strand
TCAATGTGTCACCTGACTGCTCAGCTACATTATCACTGGCAGTTTTCCTACAAGAAACAAAGGGTTAATTTTCTCACGGCTGCATTTTGTTCTCTTTTACATTAATCTGTACATTGTTTAATGGTCAACTGCTTTTTTTCAGCAGCAGTAACTGTCTTTTTTGTTTTATTCTCAGTATATTGCCTTGTGTTTGTACTATATACAGATGGTTACCAAAGTGTACAATCAGCCAAACAAAATCTTGTATTTTTTCTGGATATTCAATGAGCACAGTATGAAATTAGAGTTTCCCATCAATTGCTTGTTGGTGGATGGGACTGGTTTTCTGAAAGTATGGAGAATGTTCTCCTGCATCATTGTGTCATTCTGGAGTGTCTCCCAGAGGTGAGAGAACTGGTTTTCGCCGTCTGGTTTTGGGTGTCTGCCCATGCAGCGCCCAAACGAAATGCTTTTTTTGGAGTGCTGATCGGACTGATAACATTTCAGCCAGTAAAGATAGGTTCATGACTCAGACTCAGAGGCTGCGCTGTGCAGTAGCAAACCAGCTGGGGGGGCCACAGATTGGTAGCTATCGCTGGATCAAGCAAACTGCCACCTCGTGCTGACTGAGTAAGAACAGCAAGACAAGACAGGAACAGGAGATAATGGCATCCTGATCTAATACAAAAGAAACCTGCTATCAGATTAGATAAGATCTTAGGTGCAACTGAACTGGCAAATTTCTTTTTTCACGTGTGTCACTTGAATGCAGGCAGGTGACACTCAGGAGGTTTTGTAAATTCAAAACAGGCAAAAACCTACGAAATCTCATTCACAGTTCAGCAGCCTGGATATCTCTCGCTGTTAATCAGGTTATTCTCCATTTAGATATTTAGACAGCTAATCACATGCTATTTCAACTGGTTAAGAATCTGGCAACATTCCTTTGTTTAGCTATAGATGGCACTTGATGTAATTATCATCTATTTAAGAGCATGCATGGCAATATTGGAATACTGCACAAGTCAGCAAGCATCTCCCGAACAAGTAAAGAAGATTCTTTGAAAGAAGAAGTTTGAGGTCATATATAGAACGGGGAAAGTGTAATTAAAGTCCTATGAAATACTGTGATAAAATCGACACCTGTTGCACATCTGAATGAATACCATGCAGGAACATGAAATAACCCGCAGCTGAAATAGGGCTTTTAGGGGCCATCAGCTGGCAAAATCAAACATGGAATGTCCAACACGTGGCCTGCTAAGTCCACATGATCAGCCACATGAACAAAATATTGTGGGAATGTGACTGTTGTGACAGAGATAAGGAGAACCCACTTTCTGTCATTGTCACATGTGCTGACTTAGATAGGAATGCGTTTAAAAACCAGTTACGAAGCTGTCAGGCTGAGATGTGCCATGAATCGTCAGACTACATGGTGCTGTCAATTCAATGATATTATTGACACTTGTGTACAATTAAAGTAATTAATGATGATATACAGTATTACCTCTTAGTCAAATAAAATTATATTTCTATCTACATTATATGGACAAAAGTACCGGGACACCTGGCCATTACACCCACAGGAACGTATGACATCACATTCTAAATCCACAGGCATCAATATGGAGTTGGTCTCCTCTTTGCAGCTATAACAGCTGCCACTCTCCTGGGAAGGTTTTCCACAAGATTTCGGAGTGTGTCTGTGGGTATTTTTGCCCATTCATTCAGAAGAGCAATTGTGAGGTCAGGGACTGATGTTGGACGTGAAGGCCTGGCTCACAATCTCTGTTCTAGTTCATCTCAAAGGTGTTTGATGGGGTTGAGGTCAGGGCTCGAATGCCCCCCTATATACCGCCAAACGAATTTGAGAGTGGTTTCAAAAACACCGGGATGGAGTTAACTGCCTTGTATGGCCTCCCATCACTGGACCACTGCTGAAGCCTTCTGGGAAGGACTGGGACTCATGCTTGTCACTCATATGTACATTTCTACTTCTTTGATCCTTTGAAGTCATGGGGGTTCACTTCTTGAACAAATGCCAAGCACAGCAGCAGACACCGATCTGGACTTGTGTAACGGCATTCCGAAAGGGATTCAAGCGCTTCTGAAGAATATACCGCTCCTTATTATTAATAATGAGCATTATTTTTAATATATTGTCAGGGATAATTTTGCCCAGCCCAGTATATCCACCATGCATCCAGTGTTACATCACAATTTAAGTTATTACATGGGTAATATATTGATTTTGACAAAACCATTCATGTTTATGGGTGGTTCTTTAAATCTTTTAAATTGTCCTGCTTCCTGCAGCCTATTGTAATATTAAAATTTAAATTACCAGGCATTAAAAAAATCTATATTTTTTACATTAGAATTGCGGGCAAAGATTGGGGCACCAGCATCATCTGAATTTCAATTAATTGTTAACTGTTCTATGCTGCTCTGTACTGTTCAATGCTATTCTGCTGGCACTTTGCACCTTTGCATGAGTGTTTTGTTGGTATCTTATAGGCATTCAAAATAATAGGTTACGTGTGCAGCAGTTACATACACATACGGTAAGCAAGTTGTGTTTTCACATGTGCTACTTTCTGTCCATATACAACATATTAATTTACAACAAGAACAATATTTTTAAATTCCAGTATTTTGTTCAGTGTCTAAAGTTTGTGCCCATTGCCAGTGCTGGGAAGACAAGTCCAAGCCCGTGTCCATTACCAGTGTTGGGAAGACAAGTCCAAGCCCATGTCCATTACCAGTTCTGGGAAGACAAGTCCAAGTCTGTGTCCCTTACCAGTGCTGGGAAGACAAGTCCAAGCCCGTGTCCATTAACAGTTCTGGGAAGACAAGTACAAGCTCGTGTCCATTACCAGTTCTGGGAAGACAAGTTCAAGTCTGTGTCCATTACCAGAGTTGGGAAGACAAGTCCAAATCTGTGTCCATTACCAGTGCTGGGAAGACAAGTCCAAATCTGTGTCCATTACCAGTGCTGGGAAGACAAGTCCAAGCCTGTGTCCATTACCAGTGCTGGGAAGACAAGTCCAAGCCCGTGTCCATTACCAGTGCTGGAAAGACAAGTCCAAGTCCGTGTCCCTTACCAGTGCTGGAAAGACAAGTCCAAGTCCGTGTCCCTTACCAGTGCTGGGAAGACAAGTCCAAGCCCGTGTCCATTACCAGTGCTGGGAAAACAAGTCCAAGCCCGTGTCCATTACCAGTGCTGGGAAGACAAGTACAAGTTCTGAGTCTGAAAAAACATAAGTGCAATTCTAGACCTGGGGTGAGACAGTGTTGCCATATACCTCTGGGACCAGGGTTCTCCGCCCTGGCTCCATGTGTGTGCAGTTTGCATGTTCTACCTAAGTCATTCTATGTATGTCTCGAATCTATTTAATTGTAAATATACCGTGCATCTGCTGGCGTGTTCCAAACTAAATCTCATTGTACTTACAATAACAATAAAGCATCTATCTGTCATTGTGGGGGTTCCACTGGTTTCCCCCCCACAGTCTAAAAACATACTGAGAATAGGTGTGCATGTGTGAGTGACTGGTGTGTGAGTGTGCCTTGTGATAGGCAGGTGCCCCATCCTGGGCTGTTCCCTGCCTTGCACCCATAGCCTCCGTGATAAGCTCCAGACCCACCATGACCCTGAACAAGACAAGTGGCTTCAGAAAATGGGTGGATGGATTGTTATTAGTAGTAGTAGTAATAGTAGTATTGATGTCATTGTTTGTTAAAGAAACATAGACGCACCTCCACCGCACCCTGCAGTAATTATTGATGTCACTGTAACATCACTGCGTCCTGCAGTAATTACTAATGTCACTGCAACATCACTGTATCCATCTGAACACAGTTAAAATATGCATGAAACAGTAAAAAGCTTCTTCCAAAGGCTTTTTAATGTGAACAATCAAACTTTTTATCTAATGTTTTGTAATTCTCTTAGAAGTAATTTTTGTAGATGTAGTGCCCACACAATGTGCAGTGGCACTTTAGCAGTGACATATTGCTTTTGAGAAACGCACTCCAATTGCATGATGGGGGTTAAGTGTCCTGTGCGTGGGAAAATGCTGATTTGATTCCTGCTGAAGGCAGATCCATAACACCACCATAGCCCCCCCATGGAAAGGTAGCATCATGGATGGGGGGTGTTGGGCGACCAGTTGACCTTGGGTCCCCGGGCGTTTTTCATTCTCTGCTGGGGAGTTTTTGGTTCCTCTCCTCCATTGTATAATACTTAATTGAAATGAATTAAATTGCACTGAACTGGGGACAGTGCAGTGGTGCAGTGGTTGGCACTGTTGCCTCATACCTCTGGGACCTGGGTTTACATCTGCCCCATGGCTCTCTGCATGTACTCCTCGTGTCACACTGGGCTGTTCTCTGGTTTCCCCCCACAGTCCTAAAACATGCTGAGGTTGATTGCAGTTACCAAAGTGTGAATGTGCACTGCGATGCGATGGGTTTCTTGGTTGTTCCCAGCCTTGCTCCATTAGCCTTGGGGACAGGCTCTGCCCCCCCCCCCTCCACCTCCAAACAGGATAAGCAGGTACAGAAACTGGATGAAATGTACTGAATTAAGACCTTTAAACTTACCTGCTCTAGGGGTACTGAATAGTTTACTGACTGACTCTGTGATCTGATCTCAAACTTCATTCTCCCCTGGGTCTTTCTTAAGACCAAGGTTGGCAATTTGAAAACAACATTTCCAACATGGGGATTAATATAATTAATATTTAATTAACTGTTATTATAAAACATTGGCCAGCTAGCTGTATAGCTATTGCTAGAATAGTATGTAAAACTGATTTTGTTTGGACACTTGGCCAGACATTGTCTATCGAAAACTGACTTAGCATGCATTGTGTACTGTACCTGTCTTTGTTTACTTTTCAGATGGCTGTATAAATTTGCGATACTTTCATTCCATAATGTGCTTATTTTTTCCTGGAAATCTTGCACAGAAACGGATAATTGCTGATTTGGCAGCCATGATGAGGATGGTAGTTTACTGTGTAGGCATATGCACAATGTGGACAAACATCAAAGCTAATGCATGAAATCAGGGCCGCTTACAGGCTGTGGACATGCACTATGGAATCTGATGGACTTGTGGACATTTGTTTTTTGTGCTCAGGTCTGAGCCAAGATCAGAGTAAAAATTCCACCCGAAGACGTGACCGAATCCATTCAAATTTGGATTCTGATTGGACTCGAGTCCAAGTCTGGACTCCACTTTGGTAGCTTATATTATAAGAATGAGTTAATAAAAATCTAAAATGCAATGTTAAATATGCTGGAACATGGCTTTAGCATGGCGCTCAGCGGAATCTCACCTAGGACACCCAGGCCCTGAAAAAGTCACAGGGAATATTGCTCAATTACAAATGTATGGAAAACATGGTTATGTCACATGAGCCGATTGCCTCATTCCTCTTTGCGCCTTGATAATATCTGGAATGTTCAGGTGAAGCGAGATATCGTCCGGATGAACTTGGCGCAAGGTTTTCCATGACAGCCTTTTCTATGCGTACTTAACACTTAATGGCAGGAAAACTTCTATAACCTTTTTATGTCCTCACTCATTGTGGTGCAAATTAATAAGCGATATTCATACTGTACCAACATCACATGTCAGCTAGAAAATAGTTTTTCTCTTACCTTCAATTCTATAAAGAGTTTAAGCTTAATTCGCGAAAACATTTTTACTCTGTCACAGGAAAAAGCTCTTAGCAAGTTTTGAATTTTATTTCTTTTCAAGATATTGTAGTAGGTAATATATATTTAATCCAGTTTAAAGTTTACCTCCGCTGCTTTTGCATAAGTGTTCTATGCATCCTCCTAAACAATTATAATCTGGTGTTTCATGTCCCACCCCAAACTACTGAAGTACCAAAAAAGTACCCCAGTTGGTCTGGTACTTTAGGTCCTGGAACTTTTGGTACTGCCACTCCACTGCAAGTCAGTAGAAAAGGCAAAGTACCGAAAATACCATACCAAAAGTATAGTACCTGGTGTGGTGGAAAAGCACCCCCAAGACAACTTTTTATTGATTCATGAATTTGTCATTTGCTTGTTTGTTTGCTCGCTTTTCCACAGGGGCCATGTGAGCGGCTCAGTGGGCGGAGCCTCTGTGCCTGTGATTAGAAGGTCTCCGATTGGAGTCCAGGCTCCATAGAACAGTCACCTGTACATGGGCCCTTGAGCGAGGCCCTGAACCCCCAGATCCACAGGCACCGCTGCCCCCTCACTACCATGCTTGCTCTCACCATGATGAGCAAGACAGGAATGACAAAACGAGAACTTAACCCATAGGGATCATTCAAGTGTCATTATTGTATTGTATGCAGAAGAGGCGGCATTCTCCTCTGCTGTGATCCGCAGACCAGGCACCACCGTGCTCCCCGCGGCAATCTGCTTGCTGATCAGACTACATTCTTCGAGATGTCAACTTGGCCGGCTTGTCCTTCGCACTGATTCTGAAATGCAAGCAATGGATTCCTTCATGATCCCACGATCTCAGTTGCTTTTCTTAAAATTCCTACTGATGCAGTCAGCAGTAACTACTAATATTCATTTGTCTGAGTCAGTAGCTGTTTTAGAGCTAAACCTCATCTTTCGCAACCGTAAGCCACAGCGCAGCACATTAATGTCAAACAAAGCTAGCATCAGCTGTCATTTATAACCATTTCAGCAATTTGCATTGATGCCTGAATAGTTATTTTATTATTATTATTTCCTAGAAACAACAACCAGAAACATGCTGTGCAATAACTCTGGATTGTAGTTGTCTAATTGTTGAAAAATATGTATGAGTGCTGGGTGGGGGAATAAAGCGACAAATATTTTCAAGTGACTGACATGTGGCTCCTTACATGAGATAGGGAATTGTCACAGGACACGTTAATGGGTGGAGCAGAGAAGTACAACGATGGACACACCTCTGTGCCCGACTTATATAAGGAAACAAAATTAACATCCTTTTCACTGAAGAAACAGCTTCGACGACACTAAAGTCTTAGACAGCCTCGTCTAAAATGGGGAATAACTTGCAGTGTTTTCCTTGTTTTACTTGCTTGCCGAAGAATACTAATATTCGGCTGAGTTTCCCGGCTGTATGCTTCGTCTGGCAGATAGCTATGATCATCCTCTTCGGCGTCTTCGTGCGCTATAATGCCGAATCCGATGCTCATTGGCCTCAACACAAAAAATCTCACAACTTAACAAGCGACTTCGAGAATGACTTTTACTTCAGATACCCAAGTAAGTGAAACACTCCACTGTAGCGTTAAACTTAGAGATTAAGGCACTAACTACAGTATACAGCGGCTGTAGGTTCTGGTCCACCGAGACTTTGTGCCAGGTCAATTGGATACCATGTGTAGCTGTTGCTATCAGAAAACCACGTAAGTGCTTTCAGAAATAAATAGAAAATTAAAAACAGCAAAATTTTACCGCTCGCTCTATTTAGAGATTCATTTTAATCAAACATTCAGTTATGGATAATAAATAAAATAGGCCAATGTTAATAATTGCATTAATGATTATGTTGATAATAATGTAATTTAAAAAATATCTGATTATATCACTGAATGATATAGAAAGTAACGA
This sequence comes from Mormyrus proboscirostris, assembly GCA_026779585.1. Classification (NCBI taxonomy): domain Eukaryota; kingdom Metazoa; phylum Chordata; class Actinopteri; order Osteoglossiformes; family Mormyridae; genus Mormyrus; species Mormyrus proboscirostris. The sequence continues at coordinate 13,411,872 of JAODKF010000022.1, read as the reverse complement.
AACTCTGAAAGTGTAATTTTGCTTTGCAATGCTTTATTTTATAATAATAATAATAATAATAATAATGATTATTATTAATAATAATGATGATAATAATACTAATAATGTCGTAGTTATTTAAATTATTTATTGGTTTATTAAATAACCATCGGTCGTTTTTCCAGCCTCTTGTCAATGTTTTAGAGTGATGGTAATGCATCATTAGCAATGCCACTGACCAAACGTACGTTTCACACCGACTTTGATTACTGAAGTACATGATCATTTGCAATGCTCCTTACATGTGAGTAACGTGATCCCGTCTTGTCTGCTGGTATCACTTGCAGTTCGTGTGTTTGTAAAGTAACACGATACTCAGGCTTGCATTTGTTGTGTGGGAGATGCAGACGGGTCCAGAAGCCAACTTTACGGTTGTGCAGTCCTGCGGGTTCTGTGGGTTTTAACGCCAAAGGGGGCAGTGGTTCATTACGGTTTTATATTGTAGCTGTAATCAAACTCACGAATTAAAATGTTACCAAACTTTTATTTCAACCTATGCTCGCAGAGAAAAGCAAAGCCCTCTATTCCTACTTGCCTAAAACACTACATAAGCTAGATTGATGCTCAAGGAGCACTTCCCTCTGTGGACCACCAGACGGTTCTTTTGAATCGATTCCTGTGCTAACAGAGAACCATTCAATGCAGGTGCTAGTGCCTTGCTTTGTTACCTTAAAAGACTGTAGCCTATGCAGCACTTGTGTTGTGGACACCTGTGTTCACGGAACACAAAGCTAAGGTTCACTGCATCCAGATTTCTGACCAGGGGGGAATCCTACCAGTTGGTGACCATTGCTCTGTTTCGGTGTTGCTGCTTTTAGACCTGGGTCTTCCTGATCCTAGATAAGCTTCTGTGCAAGAACCTGTGCTGCACCATTGCAGTGCAGCTGGGCAGGACCCTGTCCTCCCTGCACACTCCTGTCATGTTCCTCTGTACCTCAGGCTTCCAGGACGTCCACGTGATGATCTTCGTTGGCTTCGGATTCCTCATGACCTTCCTGAAACGCTACAGCTTCGGAGCTGTGGGTTTCAATTTCCTGATTGCCGCCTTTGGCATACAGTGGGCTTTGCTGATGCAGGGCTGGTTCCATTACTTGGACTACACTGATGGGAAGATCAAAATCGGAGTGGAAAAGTAAGCCTGGTATCTGCATGAATGCCTGTCAGTTCGAGGTCATCTATGGATGCTGATTCATGTGAAATTTAAATTGGCTTTAAAGTGCACCTTCTGTGACCTTAATTCATCTTACGGTAATTTTTAAGTTGGCAAGCCATAGTATGAATTCCTCCGTTGCTGAAATTCTTGCCAAGAGCCAAAGGGAATAACACCTCATAGGTCTGTCTGTGGAGTTTAGGATCAGCTCCTTTTTGGCGCACGTCCTTGCTGTCTGTCTGACTGGTCTGCTGAAATCTACAGCTGTGTTAATGAATCATTCACATTCAAATTCAAATTTTACTTCTCACATGCATCATCATACATAGTACAACCTGCAGTGGAATGCGTCTTGCATTCTCTGTGTGAGGAAGAGTCAGAAGTTTAACATAAAGAGGTTCAGCGAGTGTCCGCCTCTGACCAAGTGCTGTCACTTTTTTGCAGCTTAATCAACGCTGATTTCTGTGTGGCGGGATGCCTGATTGCGTATGGCGCCGTTCTCGGCAAGGTCAGCCCTGTGCAGCTGCTGGTCATGACCCTTTTTGGTGTCACGCTTTTCGCCGTGGAGGAATTCATCATCCTCGGTGTCCTGCATGTAAGTCGCAGGTGACCTGGAAAGGGACCCGGGCAGAACCGGGGAACGGGAATGCAGTTTACCGTAGAAGTCATGTTGGTCGTCCGCAGCTGGTCATGCGCAGCTTTATCTCTCTGTGACTCCCCCCTCCGTCCTCTCCAGGCTCAGGATGCTGGTGGCTCCATGTCAATCCACACCTTTGGGGCCTACTATGGTCTGGCCATCTCCTGGGTGCTTTATCGGCCGAACCTGGAGCAGTCGAAACGTCTGCAGGGCTCTGTCTATCATTCAGATGTATTTGCCATGGTTGGTGAGTTTGGCCTGTTCAGAAATCATCTTCCTTGTGGTTGGTTGCGGATTTAAGTGCATCGGTTACCTAACAAGAATAAAAACAATGACGGTAATGATGAAGGCGGGAGTGTAAGGTGACGGAGCTTCTGAACGTGCGTCCGCACAGGCACACTCTTCCTGTGGATGTTCTGGCCCAGCTTCAACTCCGCCACGGTGTACCATGGTGACGGCCAGCACAGGGCAGCCATTAACACCTACCTGTCCCTGGCGGCTTCCGTCCTCACCACCATGGCCATCTCTAGCCTCTTGCAGAAAAAGGGAAAATTGGACATGGTACTCTATCTTTTATTATTGTTGTTCATTTTATGTCTGAATCTTAAATTATTGCAGTTCAGAAGGTCTATTAGGGTGGGATTAGGACCCGCAGTTACAGATTACCAGTTCAGTTCTTTGACTTCTATGGTTTTTGCAATCACCCTGGATTTTTAAACGGGCTGTGTTAATTGACCTTGGCTAACTAGCTCCCTCTGTGCTGATGAAGGTTCACATCCAGAACGCCACTCTGGCTGGCGGTGTGGCCGTCGGCACGGCCGCTGAGTTCATGCTGATGCCCTATGGCTCCCTGATTGTGGGCTTTTTCTGTGGCATCATCTCAACTTTTGGTTACATCTATATCACAGTAAGTCCAAGGCCGTCCGTAGTCAGCCCCACTCATGTTCATCACAGCTACGCCATTGTCAGAAATGTAAAAACATCCAGAATGTGTTTTCCATTAGAAGGTACTGCAGTGATAGTCATATGCTGTAAATTTCTGGGGAGCCAATATCTATGAGCCACGATTAACCTGGACTCTTCTGTGAATCTTGCCAGCCTTTCTTGGAGAAACGGCTGAAGATTCAGGACACCTGTGGAGTCCACAATCTCCATGGCATGCCTGGTCTGATTGGGGGCATCGTGGGGGCCATCAGTGCTGCGGCCGCCAAGGAATCTGTCTATAGCCCTGAGGGGTAAGGAGCCCCTCGCTTGGCATTCATAGTTCTTTGTCCTATCATGAATGGCTTTTGGCAGGATTGTCTGGTGCTGGGCACAGGGTACTTCAGGCACCTCAGTATGTGCTGAAGATATCCATCCTTTACCTCTTCTTGCTGCTTCTCTCCACAGACTGATCAACACCTTTCAGTTTGTGGGGCCGATTCAAAACAGGGTCCCGACCGTCCAGGGAGGCTACCAGGCTGCAGCCATGTGTGTGGCTTTTGTCTTCGGCATCGGAGGAGGAATTTTGGTTGGTGAGTACAGATGATGAAACCAATGTTCCTTCAGCAGAGCGCCGACCAGAAAATATTGTCTTGCATACTTTTATCAGTGCCTAGAAAGAGGCAAGAAACTGGGGCCACAGCACTCTAGGGCAGGAAAGATGACTTGAAGTGGTAGTTATCTGAACAAATAGGCCCAAACTCTGCTCCACCTTTCTCTGCAGGCATTATCCTGAAGTTTCCCATCTGGGGAGATCCTGCAGATGACAGGTGCTTTGATGATGAGGTGTACTGGGAGGTAAGATCTCAAAGTCAGCCAAGCTTCTCATGGTGACATCACCACTTCTTTTACACAGAAGTTTGTTACAAAACCATTTAAAATGAGCTTATGCTGTCAACAAAACCATGCACCAGTCTAGTATGTCAGCATCTACAGGCTTCACAACAGTTTTCTGCAGTGATGACGTCGACATTTGATGAAATCACCGCTTTACATGGGAAAATAAGCTTACCCATGAAATGGCATTTACAGCTGCCTGAGGATGAAGAGAGCATCCCCCCTGTCCTGGAGTACAGCAACCACATGACCAACAAGCACCATGACATGTGAGCGTTCTTGGTTTTAATGACGCAAGTTTTTTTTTCATTGTCTGCACTTACCCAAGGACGTCTTGAAAGTTACTCATTTTCTTTGTCCTCAGGTCTCAGTCCAACTTCTCTGTGGAGCAGAGCTAGTGTCTCCAGTCAGCACTCTTCCACCGCAGCAACAAGCAAATCATTGCACCACATTTTGGGACAAATAATAAATGACTTCTGAAAGTTTAGTTTAGATAGACTGGGTATGTATCGCAGAGTGTTTATAATATCCTCGGTGTCTTAATAGAAATGTTGTTTCATTTAGAGTTTTCCTTTCCTTTCTTGAATGCCTGTGCTCCGTTTTCCTGGATGCCTGTGCTCCCCTTTCCTGGACGTCTGTGCTCCCCTTTCCTGAATGCCTGTGCTCCCTTTTCCAGGATACCTGTGCTCCCCTTTTCTGGATACCTGTGCTCCCTTTTCCTGGATGCCTTTGCTCCCCTTCCCTGAATGGCTGTGCTCCCCTTTCCTGAATGGCTGTGCTCCCCTTTCCTGAATGCCTGTGCTCCCCTTTCCTGGATACCTGTGCTCCCTTTTCCTGGATACCTGTGCTCCCCTTTCCTGGATACCTGTGCTCCCCTTTCCTGGATGCCTGTGCTCCCCTTTCCTGGATGTCATGCTCTGTGGCACATCAGATCTCAGTTCAGCCGTGCAAGCAGGTTGCTCATATGCTGGTGAAACTGATGAAACTGCCATTCCATGATCATTGTTTCCAGGACAGTCATGACCTGTCTCTTTTCTTACAAACTCCTACCCCTTCTCTTTATAATTTTCTGTATTTGTGGAATGTATTAAGCAAAAACATCCTATAATTGTCATATAAGATAACAGTGTGACACACGGCATTTACAATATCTCCTATTTACATGTACCATTTGTTGTGGGCAGTTAAGTTTTATTTATGTAAACCCATTATATGATATGTGCGTACTATTGAATGGGACAAGTCTACACCATGTGTATAGACACCTTAGTTCTTTACATAAAAGCCACTCTATGATGCTTCATGCTTTTTTTCTATTATAGAATGTAGTACTTTGTAATAGTATGTTATAGAATGTAGTACTCTGTAATAGTATGTTAGGGGTGTAGTACTCTGTAATAGTATGTTAGGGATGTAGTACTCTGTAATAGTCTGCTGCTTTTTTCCATTTCCATCCAGTTTATTTGACACGCACGATTCCCTCATTTATTTATTGTCTTAGTTATAGCACTCTGAGTAAACTGAGGTTTGAATGTTTTGTATGTCAAGAATAGATGATTTGCACAGAAGCTTGTTCTCATTTCTAAGACAGCAATAAAGGGCTGCATACCTATATTCACACGGCTCCTCTTTCTGATCTAGATTGAGAGAAAATCTGTCTCCATTCAGCAGCCCCGTTTGATATTTTCCTTGAGTCAATGTCATGCTGATTAAGGTATAACAGGTCTCACTAGTTTAATGAGACAACAGACGGAAGCAAATCTGCGCTCATGACTCATGGCGAGTTTCCCAAGTAGAAATCATCAGGCTTAAGCTCAGATGATTTCAAGCAAGATCAGTTTCTAGGTGAGCTGAAGTCAAGCCTTGAAGGGATTATAATTTTGGTTAATGTAACATCTATCAAAGACAGAAGGAGCCAGTCAGGTGGGATCTAAAGGTGATCCCCGATCCGTCGCAGAACAAAGGCCTTGACATCTATGAATGTCAGTGTGAAAAGGGCATCAGATGTCCACGGTTTTCCCCAACCTCCCTGTGTGTTACTGTCCCTCCGGTTCAGCCCCTGAGCTCAGGAAGGCACAGGTCGTACCTCCATTGTGCTTCAGAGCTTTAGGACCAGCAGTAGGAACCTCACCACTCAGCTACTTCAACCTCATCTATCCCAATCAGCACAGGGCATGGGGCTGGCTGAGCTACACCCTGGATGGGATGTCAGGGTATTGCAGGCCACACATCTGGACAATGAAAATGAGCATAACTGCGTGCGTTTGGACTGTGCAAAGAAACCAGCGCACCCAGAGGAATCACACCCATACACACATGCACACACACACACAGGTTTGAGATAGTGTCTTTGTGGGGACTCCATTCATTTCTATGGGGAAAACTGTAATCCTAACATGACCACCCTGGCTTCCACCCAGCCTAAGCTTAACCATAATACAAGTTTTTTGGCATTTTTAGTTTTTTGCAGTCACAGATTTTTATACAATTGAATTTCCCCTTGTGGAGACTGAAAACCCCCCACAATGTCAATATAACAGGTTTTTATCACACTGTATGGTCTTCGCAGTGTGTTCCTGGCCCCCACTAAATGCACTGTCACTGTGTGCACACTGTACGCCCTTTGTAGTGTGTTCTGGACCCCCACTAAATGCACTGTTACTGTGTGCATACTATACTCCCTTTGTAGCATGTTCCTGACCCTTTGCAGTGTGTTCCTGACCTTCCATTAAATGCTCCTTCACTGCGTGTACACTGTATGCCCTTCACAGTGTGTTCTTTGCTCCGACGAAATGCACCATCATGACGTGCACACTATACACCCATTACAGGCAGCACATATATTCCACTTCAGATCCTATAGTTTTTTAGTGTTGCATGAGTGAATTCACCAAAAGGAACTTCAGGCTGTTGCTCAACCAGTGGTTGCATAATGACAGTGTCTGGAAAGACTGGCTCTTTTGTCTAAATAAAAATCACAAAGTTCATATTTTTGAGACATAGGTATGAGGATAAGTTCGCAGGCTATAGCCTGGCCAATAGGAAGCAAGGACACTTCATTGCTTGAACAATTTATTCAATTGTTGACTAATATAGTATATGAAAGAAGGGATGGTTTAGATGCTAATTCCTAATGATGAAACAAGGCTTCAGAAGCATTTGCTGTCAGCCTTAGCAAATGAAAACCAATGACGTCATCACTGAAAAGAAGTGATATTAATCCCTCTGTAGCGCCACCCATCATGTTTCCCAATCATCCATACCCATCTCCAATGTTTGGCTTCTCAACCACAGATGTAATCCCTGACAGCTCACAGATGTCACACATCTCGAGCCTCACCCTATCATACCAAAGCCTGGCAGTCCAATCAAACCACGACACAGCCCATCACAAATGATTTAAGTGGCTCCGAAGGTGTGAGGAAGAAGAGCAAAACGGCAAAGGAGATGTCTGAGTTTTTCTTTCTTTCTTATTTTGTTCCAGAAAGGGCTCTGTTTAATTGAGAAAGGGCTGGTAAGATTTCTATTGACCATAGACTGTATATGCCTGACTCACACATTGTATATGCCTGACACACACACACACACACACACAAAGGCAGATTGACAGGCATACAGACAGACAGACACAGGTTTGTAATTATATGTTTGTGGGGACTCTCCATTCATTTATATGGGGGAAACTCTAATCCCAAGATATGATGCAGTAAGAAAGTGTGAGTGAAAATTGGTTAAGATGATAAAAGACAGATGCATGTCAGTACATTCCCAGGAGAGCAATGGAAAGAAGCAGGGACAGATATCCCACAATGCCCTTTCCTATTGACATCCCTTCCTGTTGACCAGCTGAAACATGACCCTCCATTTGTGATCAGTCCCCACACGGCCTTAGCTGGTGTCCACCTGCCTGAGGATGACAGGAGGAGGGTATGAGGGGGGCTGCATCCCTCTTTCAGCTGTTTTATGGACTTTTCCCAGGCAGAAGTAGAAACAACCAGCACATCAAATCTCCTGCTTTTGCTTTCCGCTTTTCGGATGTGTTCCGGCTTAAATGCCCTGGGGTTTTCCACACCATATGCTGGCAGTCAGTAAAATTCTATTTCCAGCAAGGCTGTGTAAATGCCAAACCTCCATCCAGCCATCATCTAACAGCTTACTCTGTTCAGGGTTGTGAGATAACCCGGCTACATTTTTTTGTTATTGTAAACAGAAACGCAGCAAAGCCATTTTTTTTTTTATGCATGAGGTCCACGCCACATCAATTAGAGCTGGGACTGATTCCTTCCCCCCATGCTGACCACATGTTGTCTGATATGCTCTTTGGAATGTGCCTTAATTATGAGATGACGTACCTATTTGTACAGCTGGATTATTTACTGAACTTGAAGAGTCACCCCCAAGGGAAGCATGATGGTCTTTAAAGAATGCCTTCATAGTCTGTTTTCTTATGGCACGGCATGTGGCATAATGCTGCTGACAGGTTTTCAGATGAGAAGAACATTTCAGACATTCTTGGGCTGTGACTGTGGATGGGCGGGGGCTGGGCAGCGCCCACCCAATGGGATCGTCTGCCCACCCAGCAAAATCATTAATGATTAGAAGACAGATGGATAGTGGTTGGATTACCACCAACGAGGCAGTGCTGTGAAGAAATACTAGGCGTCGTAAAGTGTGTATATTTCCTCATTTGCTGTTCAATGATTGTGCAGCCGGGTCGAATCTAGCGTGAGGAGATTCTGCACGTACTTCTACATATATGAAAACTCAATCTGTATTTGTCAGGTTCAGTATTGCACAGCAAAGGACCCATTGAAATATTCATGGGTGTGTTCAAGGTGGAGCTTTCTAATCCAATAATTTATTTCCCAACATCCAAGAACAATTTATGATCCATGTAGGTATTAACAGGGCACCTTTAAGGTCCATTTAAGAAAGAGACTGGATTATGGCTGCTCCCAAAATGAGTTGCCTTATTAAATCTGTGTGATGTTGCCCTGACTCTCTGTCCATAACTTGTTCACCATCTCTTGTCTACTTGCTGACTCACCGCGCAACATTTTTTATGAAACAGAACAGTAGCAAACATCTGTGGTGATATTCACCCAGGTGAATCACAGGGTCAATGACGTTATAAAATTTCAAGGATAACTGGCTTTGAATAATTGCTGGTCTTCTTTTCTACTTTCATTTTGATTTGTCCCCAATCCAGAAACCTCAAAGGGATGGTGCTTAGTTAGGGCCAGCAGGCAGCATTGGGGTGGGATTCATTTTCAGCCCAGGAGTTTTATGCCTGAGACCAGTTAATTTTGCCTTTGTTCAGGGGGAACTTTGATATATTATACCACAGTTCAAGTCTTATTATCACGATACATTTATTGTTGACATTTCAAGATGAAAATAAATAATAAATAGTATACTGAGCTGTGTAAGCAAAGAAGTTTCACTTAAATATCTGAACAACTCATTTGCATGGTTGAAACATGCTGTAAATATAAATACAAAAGTCAAACATAAATATAAAACTGAAACATCGATATGGATTATGTGTAACGTCCTGCCCGCCATGTCCCTCCTCCCTCCTCCCTGACGTGGCCCTAACAGGCCATGCTTGTTACCCGTTTGTCTTACCTCCCGTTCCTAACCCTTGTGTTAATTACTCCCAGCTGCATCTCGTTAGCTCTCTCGTTAGTCCTGAATATATGTGCTTCCCAGTCCCGTGTTCCCCAGTCCAGTTGTTGAAGTTAAACCTCCATGTTGCCAGTGCCCTATCTGTTGTTCAGTCCTCCTGTTTTGATCCCTCGTAGTCCAGTTTGTTGCCAGTCTCTGTTCCTTTAGTTCAAATAAACCCTTTTTGTTTTACTACAACACATGCCCTCGAGTCCTTCGTCTCTTAAGACAGGGGTAGCCAATCTTATCCGCAGGGCCGGTGTGTGTGCAGGCTTTCGCTGCAATTCCCTAATTAGATTATTAATTAGAGGACTGATTGGCTGAAGAGTCCTCACACCTGGGTTTGAACAGCTGACCTACAGGT
>JAODKF010000022.1:13364064-13388651 GCA_026779585.1 Mormyrus proboscirostris | reverse complement strand
TTTCCCGCCAGTTTCGCGGGATCCCCTACCCAGCGGCTCCGAGAGGCACCTCCATTCATTTTGATCGCATGCATATCTCGCCATGTGACAGTAATTACCATGGGAAGCTGGGAGACATAATGAACGGACGGAGCCAGGAGGGAAGCGGCATCTCACGAGGAAAAAAAAGAAAAAGGAAGGGCCCGTGTCCCAGTTCTGCAGGCCTGCACGGACCCGCACATGCGTGAGCCCCCACCGGAGCAGCCACAAATTCCTCTTTAATTCAAGCTAAGGGTTGGCATCCTGTAAATGAGGTCAGCGGAGATTACGTACTGCCGCTGCTCCTCACACCCCCGCGGCGGGGGGCCGCATTCCCGACGCGCGGCTCCGGCACACACAGGGCGTACATCATGTGTGATTTCACTTTGTGCGGAGAACACTGCTCCACGCCACACCATTACTCTCCACGATCCCGCCATTTGCACCAATTAACCTACCTCTACTTCTTTTTCAAGGTAATGAATTACCTGGATAAAATATGTATAACACGACGAATGCATTCACAGCATCTCGACTGTAGATAATACATTTCGAAAGCCCATGTTCTGCTGAAATGAGCTGCTGCCTACAGGTTTCACCGAGTCAGTTTAGACCCAATCCCTAATGCTGGATTATGTCATCAGCTTTTCGCTCCAGAATGGTGGGGAGCCACCTGCGTCCCCCGCCCATGCCTGGCCAGGTCAGCGAGATCCCCATGAATGTATCCCATGAATACAGCCATGAATGGCCAGAAATGGCTCCATCGCTGCGGATAGCTGCACATCTCCCTGGTTGTGTGACGTGACCCTGAGACCGCTGGCCAGACGCCTCATAAAAGTCTGTGTCCCACCGGAGCCTCTGTCAGCTTCTCGCTATACTTTTATTATAATGCCATGGCCTTTGTAGTCATTTAGAATGTGCTGGCACTGAGCTGGGGGCAGCAGTGGGGGGGGGGGTCTGCTCCACTCCCCACCAAACCCCTCACTGGAGCTTCTGTTCATGGACCTACAGCATTTTCTGCTCTTCCCTTCCTAATGCTCTGCAGAGTCCAGCATCCTGCACTAGAAGATCGCACTGATAGAAATATTGAGCAGCGACGGTGCTTCAGCCCGACAGCAAAGATGCGGCCTGGACACCCCCAGGAAGCAGGACCCTCCTCATCCAAGAAGACACCTTCTTAGGTGCTTTTATCTAAACCACCTTTATCTACACGTATTTCCATACCTTCAGCTTTAAATTTGTAACCAAATATTTACCAAAGCAAAACCATCCTTTCACGCAATATAAACAAATTTCCTGTTTAGAATAACATTTTACTTCCAGAAATTTCACACTAAAATCTTTCTTCATTTGATTTATCAGTGCAGCATCAGCTAAAGAACTAATAATCGATACTAGTAAACAACACATTGAACACAAGTCTGTATATATTGCAGATATTAATTAGAAAAAGCACCACAGGCTTGATCAATTTATGTGTATATATGGTAACTGAAAAACTAGCTTTTTTTGCAGCAAATAACATTTCATTTTAAAATCACCTCAAATTAACTGAAGAGGACTAAATACCAACATGCTTTCGATAAGTCAGAACTGGATCATCGAGCTGCATCTAAATGCTATGCTGAGACATTCAATAAATTTTAAAACATCTGCAGACAGTAACTTTTGTAGTGGATCTCTGAAACGGTATGTTTAATTTTCATAAATGCAGTGTATTTCAATATAACATTCCCAAGCTTACTTAAAGCAAACACCCACAGACGTTTATCTTTAAGGTAAAACAGTCTTAGTGTCTTAATAATGTAGTTATATATTTATCTAAAACCCCATAAAAATAATTTTATAAGTGTAGGACTTGTTTGTTGCTTATATTCTGATCCTGTCAAGGCAACATTTCATTTAAAACACAATATTTTATATATATATATATACACACACACACACACACACACACACATACACAAATTCATTCATATACACACACACACAAGTTCATTCATGTATATAAACACACACACATAATCATTCGTATATATTCATACACACATACACACACAGAGGGGACTCTCCATTCATTTCTATGGGGAAAACTCTAATCCCAACATGTTGGCCTTAACCCCTACCCAGCCATAATCACGATGTAATATAAACATAACACACACACACACGCAAAACTTGTTTCTTAAGCACTAAAATATTTCATACCTAGATTCCATTTCCCAGTTTTATTTTTTGAAATCAGGTGACTTGGTTATAGCCATTTTTGTTCTAATTAAATTACAAGATAAATTTTGCAGCACAAGCAATTGTGAGTTTATTAAAGACTGTTTAAATTATGCATAGAGATACCAGCATGTCTGAGGCGACAACAAGCTCGCAGCAGACCGAGGATACAAAACTGTTTAATATTCAGCACCATGTCGCGCAAAGTTCAACGGACAGCTCTCAGTGCCAAGCCTAAGAGATGGGGCCCTTTTCACGCATGCTTTGCCAATCCAACATTATTTTGGTTGCCATTAGAAATCCCAAGGACTGATTTTTTAAAAATGTCATATGTGTTTGAGGACTCTCATCCCATCTATCCTGGCACTGCACCCATGAAACTCACATACATACACATATATGTGCGTGCGTGTCTGTATGTGTATATATGTCTGTGTCTATATATATGTACATGTATTTATACACACATAGACGCACTGGTCCAGCTTCATTCATCTCAAATCAACTGATAATGTCACTTGTTGCAAGATTTAAATAAGTAAATCTTTTTAAAATGAGTAACATACTTTTAATACAATGTACAAAGGACATTTACTTAACTGCTTGCTTGAAATCAGATGGCCATTTTATAAATTTCCTACCCTCCCAGTTTGGATTAAGAATATTTTCGAGGGTGGTCAGTTTGTTTTACAGAATCTGCTTATCAATCATTCATTCTCTTGTTTCTCTTTTTTGAATATGTCAGATATTGCAAGTGCAGCTCCAGTGAGGATGTTTAGGAGGGGTCTAGGAGGAGGCCAGCACTCCTCAAGTGAGGATGTTTAGGAGGTGAATAGGAGGAGGCCAACACTCCTCAAGTGAGGATGTTTAGGAGGTGAATAGGAGGAGGCCAGCACTCCTCAAATGAGGATGTTTAGGAGGTGCCCAGGAAGAAACTAACACTCCTGCTTTTGAGCAACATGTGTTAATTTCCATATCATTGCACGTCTAACTATGACCACATTAATTTATATGATCAAGCTGAACAAAAAGAATAAACAGCTTCTCTTAATCTAAACCTTACGGTGCCTTGCTTCTGCTTTTAGACTAGACGTAGGCCTACAAAAGTTTCTCGTATGTCACGAGCACAGGTTCGGGGATACATCTTATAATTTAATAAATCATGAAACATACTTAGGGCTACAATTACATACGATCGGCATTTGAAATATGACCAGAAATGGTAAACCAGTGATAGAGTCGGTACCGTAACGACAGCATCATGTATGGGGGAAGCATTTAAATTACAAGCTGTTAACTCACTTGCAGAGGTGTTTTCTTGCGGTGTCCTTCGGCGCTGATTTTTACTTCAACCGTCAGAGTTTTTACATTTTAAATAAGGCGCAGATTAAGGAGCAATTTCTACATTCGGTTATCTAGCTTTATGATGGCTGACTAACACTCATACAGCTAGATAACCAAAGATAGCAATCCACCCCCGCTCATTTCATTATGTATAGAGTGGCTTGAAGGATACCAACTTCGGTAACTGGGTGTGGTCCACAAATATATCTGGAGAAAGGGATGAAAATGTTTGGATAATTTAGTGCCCGTTTCTGTAAGCAGAAGTTCGTACGTGTCTTTAAGGTTATACGCAGACGCTTCTACGTACAAATACGGCTCCCGCGTGCATGCCGCAGAGGCTGAACACGACCCTCACCGTCATCTTTTATTCTTATTGCGCTAAACAAACGCCAAGTGACATCATTTTACAATTAGACAATACACACCCTGCTCTTACTTGGAGCTTAGTTCTCACTTCTACTCTCATTTGTGAATTTATGCTGCAATTAACGATTTACGTTACATTACTTGAAATACTGCATACACACATATACAGACTGACTGGTGACCGGACTGTATGACAAAAATAAATTAATAAGTAGCCTAATATATTGTCCCACGTACAAATGTCAATGCTAAATATTTCATCGTTCATGTGGATTATCACATTATCCGGGTTGTGCATTTACTGGTAGCAAAAGAAATCTATTAATACCAATCTATCAAAAAAGGCTAATAAACGTTTAAAATAATGTTTGATTCAACCGTGCACACGATCGAACACTAAATGGACGACAAATTGCACATTGTATTGCTGTATTATTACTATTATTTGATGATATGCAATAGAGCTTTTAGTACTGACTGTCCCTACATTATAAAAGGGTTTTACTATAGTTTAACATATTTGCCCTGTATAGGTTGTAAGAAAATTTTTGATAAAAACAGAAAACAGAAACATAAGCGGTAATTTTAAAAAAGTTTTTACATCCTGTTTCTATACAGTTGATTAGGATTTTTAATACTTATATTGAATATAGATTTTATAATCAGAAACACTATAATACGTTTTGTCCGTATTTTATTTTCTACAACAACTACACTTCAAAAAAAAAAACTCCGGAAACTATATAAGAAAGATCAGTCAGGTATTTAATACGATGAATTCTTCGGAATACACACAAATGTGGTTTCTGCTCAAATGCTGAAATCTTACCAAAACACACTAAATATTTTTTCCTGGGTAATTAAAAATATACAATGGCCTATATAAAAAGTCGTAACAATAAATGTATCGCTTGAATTAGGCCTATATTTATTGTCATAAGGCGGCAATACCAATTTTACTCTGAAAACTTTGAAAAGTTATTCTCTTAAAGTAACTGTTACGTCAAGATGATGCGAATAAAACGTTATAATCGCAAATCTGTGGTTTATTACCTCTTGTTTGTTGGTTAGAAAAGCTAACCAATTTTGTATTTTAACCTTTAACACGCATATATCATGAGGCCTGAATTGCCCCAGGCCTGCTTGTCCTTTTATTTTGATTCCCATTGTTGATTATATTCACATTGCGAGGCTGGGATGTGTCATGTCTGTTTTCGGATTTATTGTGCACATTACATTCAAAATCACACTCTATTTAGACACATATGTCGTTAAAATCTGAAGCGTCGACGTTTTACGTAATTTTAGTAAGTAGCAAATTATAGAGTACGAGCCGTTTGATTTAATACATTTACAACGTTTAGTGTAAAAGAGTGAATAATGTTTAAGTTCTCTTATCAGTAAAATACCAAATCTGAAACATCGGTTATGCGAACAGACAAACATAAATTATTATTTGAGCCATCCCGTATTTATCCAAATCCACGGTGAATTATTTCACTTGTAGATTATGTTTGATGCAATATTCAAATTTTATTTCAACGAATTATGCGCCACCTATTGCTTTACTCGTTTTTTTGAGTGGTAAACATAGCCTATGTAGGCCAAAGTCAGATTTTTATATAAAATACAATTATCAATCATTGTATTGACGGGAGTGATTACATCTCTGTAACATCGTAAGACCTTAAGGTTGGTAATGAAACCGATCCTCAGACTGGACAGCTGGAATAACGATTATTAACGCTGCTTTGGGGGCAAACACGGTGCATGAAAAATAGCGCCACAAAAAAATTATCTCATCTTATAATGCTGTCATACATGCTACAGAGGTTTGCGAGTGCATTTTCAGTCAACTTCAGAGTTATTTTACAAAGTCAGTGACCCATTCATAAGATATAGCAAACTGTACAGGCTTCGCGGGAAATGTAGTTCAAGCGTTAAAACGCATTCACAAATATAGTTACCACGCCTAATGTGATAAAAGGTCCTTACTTCGGCTGGGCATTATTTCTCCATTATATCTCCAGAAAGGAGCCTCCGTGATGCGGTCGTCAATAAAAGCTCCGGTGTAAACGTGAATGAGGCGGGATGCGTGCAAGCGAAATCTGAGTAAATAACCAAAACCACCGAGCAGATGCCGAAGCCTCTTAAGAAAGACCAGGTAAGATGATGTGAATCCTTAGTGCTGTAAGGTTCGCGTTTCAATAGTTCGCGTTTTATTTTCAGTCTGGATAAATTTGTCTTGTAAATAGTCATTTCTCTGTTAGACTTAGTATTAGATTCCAGATAAACTTGCTTGTTTTATGTCATTTTCATTTCTTCCTTCCCAAGTCCAGCTTGATCTTCATACAGCTAACCCGCTGCTGTCCAGTCCCTCAAAGCTCTTGTCTTTCTCTCGATGCTTCCTCTTCTGACAGCGCTCTCCTGCAATGACGTCAGCCTAGCAGCAGGCAACTGAGTGACCAATCAGGAAAGAAGAGGGTGTGTGTATGTGTGTGTGCGTGGGTGTGTATATGTGCGCACATGTGTGTGTAGACATGATTTTTAAAATTCTATTTCATTTGTAAATTCAGAGCAGTAATTGTATTTGTATTTCGCATGTATCAACGATTTGTACAGACGTTTACACAAATTACCCAAGTGTATTAACCTATAAAAGGTAACAATGCACGGAAATAATAATACTATTTAATTGTAGTTTTTTATTAACTACAAAATAATATTTATATTGCGAGATTTTAAAATATACCATATTAGAGTTATTAGGCTATGTAATGCAAAACTGATGCCAGTCACATTAAACATAGACAATGTGTGAAAAAATTTCCCTTAGTGACTGATGATTGATTGGTCGGTTGGTGATACTCAACCAACAATAAGCATTTGCTTGATTCTTATAGTACAGCGCACACAAAAAAATACCAAGTACGATTAGATGGCGTTCTGTAATGTGAAACTAAATAAATTCGTGATATGAGTGATCAAAATCATTATGCTTATTCTCTGACGTGATCGCAGTTAATATCTGGGGGATATTCTCATTTATGAATAATTTATGCATGTTTTGTGTGTGTGTGAGTGCAAGTATGTGGTTACTTTTTTGCCTACTTGTTGGTTTTTTAATGTGTAATTATTACAACAGATTTAATGCTTTAAAATCATACATACGCGGCTGAAATGCATGACGATGAAACAAATGGAATGAACCAAAGATCAGTTCATCATGAAGTAAGATTTTCTCACACAATTCATGTTAGTGTTAAGGTACGCGTGTATATGTCTATATAAACATAATATATATAATACTATATGAATAATGCACAAATAATATGTATATTGTATTATATATTCATATTGTGTAATTATATTGAAGATATTCGGCATAATCTTTACATTTAGGCGAATCGCTAATAATTAATACACGATACCCGCAGTCTGGGACTCGCGTGGTAATCTTTCCCTGGATTTCCTATTGAATTGTTTCTGGTCCATTGGCGCTGAAATAAAGACGCCAAGCCAACTTTGAATCCGAGCATTTTCTCACCAGCTCTAAAAGACCCCCCCAGTCTCCTCCTATTGTTTGTCTTATTATTCAACACCGTCACATAGTTAGTGAACGTGTCCTGAAATTTAACTGCATCCAAATTCATGGGTCGACTCACATTAACGTTCCTTTGTTCTCCTTGAGTGTGACGGCATCGTTGCCCCCAGATGAACCAAACTTGAAGCGTCGGTGGCTGAGGTCCCCGCGTTTTCTCAGAGCTCTCAGTTATGTTTAAATCCTGCTAGATGTTTTCTGCGGTATGACTCTAAATCGCCGGAACAAGAGATAGGCCTACTACGAATGACCGACACCAACTCGTTCAACTAGCTAAGTTCTCATTTAAAGGCCTACATGATAACTTTACCTTGCATATTAATAGATATACTCCTATATTCAACTGTAGTTACAAAACACGTTACTGTTGATGAGCGGTAAAAATGTGCCAGATCCCTGAATTATTTAATCGGTCTTCTTTCGTCATAATTTCTATTCTCATAAAGACCTGTCATTATTCATCTCTCGGGTGTCTTTCGTTTGCAGTTTACGTTGCAGCCAGTTTCTCTTGTAGGACAATGTTGTTGACGTTTGAAAGTGAAAATGACCCTGTAGGCCTGTCATTCCCAGAAGCAGGCTATAATGTTATTAGGCATATATAGGTACCAATCGAAGGGCACTTCGGCTTCTGCGCTTCTGCTAACTTCATACTTCTGAATTGTATTAGTAGAGACTCAAGGATAACAATCCAATTGATACTATATTATCCCAGTAAACACATGTACTGTAGCACACTATAAATTGCAGCATAATTATTTATTACATTCCATATGAACATTCACAATTTTTTTTGTGTAATTTATGTTGAACAGTTGCACAATTCTTGGTCGTGTGTAAAAACAAAAATTTGTAGAAGAACCATACTAAAAATATGCACATTATTGTAATTTTAGGAGTAATTAATTAGTACAAAGGGTACAATTATCATATATAATATTATTGTCGTTATATATTAAGAATACAAACAATTGTGTAATGATACATACATAAGAATCATTTGCAGTTTTCAATGGAAACAGCAGAATCAGAAGCGTTACAAAGTGTAATTTTACCTAATTTGACAGCGGTAAAGGATTTATTTGCAGTCATCCTCACAATTTTAGGATCGCCGTGGTAGATGTATATGCTGCGGTTTCAAGACAAGCTAATCCCACAATTCCGGTATTTGAACCGTTGCGATTTATCAATAGTTCTTTCAGTTAACAGAGCCAATAGTTATAGTACAAATATTTATTGACAATGCCATACAAAATTTTAACACACGTAGAACTTAGACAAAGAACTTTCGATAAGTATATTTGGGATTGTTTGACACATTCGTATCAATACGCTTCGCTTTGTTTTTATCAGGTTGACAAGAAACTTACAGCAACCCTGTCCCTCCGCAGAGATTTGGGAGAGACTCGCCGGGAGTCAGAGGGCAGCACGGGGGGCAATGATGAACAGCCCGGCTCTTGACATCTGCCCTTTGCCTTTTGTTGCTCGTATCATTAAACGCTCGTTTTAAACGAGAGTCCGGTTCCAGTTCATGAGAGGTTATATAAGGTTAAGTTAACTGCTTGTGTCTCTATTGTTCCGTGCATTACAAGCCTGTTAACGGGTTGTTCTAATCAGCAGAATTATTACAAATTCGAATCGCGAAATCGCATGAATTTGGAAAGAGAAAATGAATTATATAGAATACATATACCATGTAAGATAATTAATTAGTATTTTTTGAAAATGCAAGGTATAGACATAATAATAATAATAATTATTATTATTATAATAAACGATCTGCATTATAATATAATTCTACATATAATATAGATAATTCTACATGCATATAATTTTACAGTTGTAAAAACATGTTGTAAAATCAATTCATAATAGGATTTCCATTTTTATATGACTAATTTTCATTTGGATAATTGGCGTGATATATGTGTATATTTTTAAAAAATCCATTCACTTTGATTAGTAATATGATGTTACTATCATGTTGTACTTTATAAATTCTTCACACACCTAACATTTGTTTTAAGAATTCTTTTAAACCAATCAACTGAGTCATGGATGAACTAATAAACCAATCACAGTTTAAGTCAAAATATGAAATAATGAGCATTTGAATTTATAACCATATTCCAGCATAATCCGAGGTCATCCTGTTGTACAAACCTCAAAAAACAAGCTCACCGTGACTTCCTGGTTTATCTCGTAGCGCTTTTTAACTCTGCAGAATGGGTCTCCGAATAAGATCGCTCTTCCGGTGCTGCCTTTTAAAGCACAAAAAAATGAATGACTGTAAGTGGCTGCATTCTGATTCTGCTGAGCCCGCTGACCTGGAATTCTTAGCGAAAACACAGTTAGCCAACTAAGTGCCGACTGGGATGTAGTGTCTTTTATGTATTTGGTGGAAATTGTGAGTAACGGGGACGATGCCCAGAAATGAGGAATTATTCTGCTGTGTGTGTTTTAGCTTTTTCACACATTGGGACCCGTGGTATCATGCTGCTTATTATTTATATTTGGGCAAAGGAAATGTAAATTAGGCATGCACTTAATTTGGGTTGAACGATTTTTACAATTTATAGTTTAACCGATTTATCATATATGTAAACATGACGAAGAATGAAACTTCGAAATATTTCCCCTTTATCAATAAACAATACGACACATTTTACAATTTACTTCTTTAGCTCGCTTACTGAGACATAACTAAATGTATATCTCAAAGTACGATTTCACATCCATACATAATGAAATGAAATTAATTTTAACTAAATGAAATAAAATCACAAATAAAAGACGAAATGGTTCATTGTTTGTTTCATGGAAAAACCATCACTTTCGGATGGAGATTTTCCTGCAACTATAACGTAATAATAATATTCAATTTTAATATGACAATATTGTGTTACTAATCCTTCATCTACCCAAATGATTTATGAAAGACATGCGGTGACACAACCTACTGGCTTGGGAGAAGTAGAAAGCGTTTTACTAACTAAAAATAAAAATTAAAATTAAAAATAAGCGGACGATACCTTTTGTATAATACCAGAGTTATGTCTAACACCCAAGACCACAATATTAATATACATTATATAGTATGTACATACAAATTTATAATAGAAACTGGTTTGTATTTAAGGCATTAATTGAAGCCAAAATTTACAACGCAAACAAATCGAAAAACAATATACTATTATACACATGCAAAAATCGTAAGTGTGGAGAAATATTGTAAAAAGAAAAAACGACACGTAAGGATAACACACTTTGTCTTGTAATGTGTGTTTGAGAACAGACCACGTGAGGTCGATTGAAATAGTAATTCGTTTGAATCGCCAAGTTCCCTGTGATCTGACTGGAAGTGTAATGGAGCTTCTGACATGTTTGTATTAGATCGCGGTGAGATATGTCGGCTGGGCTGTATATGAATTCTGTATCTCAACTGAAAAACTTTTAATTCCATGTCATACATAGCCTAATGTCCAAGGGATTTTTTTAGGGGGAGGGGAGAAAGAAGAACTCTGCCACCTAATCCCAACTTCCTTTTTTATAAACAAAACACATAGATTAAATGTCCACTCGAAACCCTCTATATAACATGTTGGTTACAATATCATAACCTGTTATAATAGGCCTACAATGTAATTTAAATTTGGGCGATCGATCCGCCAGTGCGAGACCAGGGTTACAGGAGTGAAATTTTCAATTCGGGACAAGTCTGTACACACATGCGCGCACGTTTCATTACATTTTGAAGTCTGTAGGGTTTGAATACTGCACCAGCGCCTTTGATGTAACGATTTGCAGGTTTATAACGAAATAATAGAGATTTTCCGTAAAATTTCTTGCGTGACCATGAGAGTCACGTCAGATGCGTGAGAACTGGCAACCCGGCATACACCCTCCCCTGACAGGCAAACTTTACAGCAAGGGCGCCGTACTGGGACGTGGGGGGAGTCAGGACGATTTAATTGGATTGGGCTGGACTGGGGGCCCCAATATGATATGCTTTCATGGAGCCTAAAATCTCTATCAACGTCCCTGCTGATCGCTATTACCGCTGCCCTCCCCGATGTAAATAGGCCTACAATATCACTCATGTTACATCATTTTCAATCTTCCTTGTTTCTCTTTAGGCTCAAAAACGGCCCACTTAGGGGTCCCCTACCCTCTTCAGCCTGCCCCCCCACCCCCCAGAGAAGAAAGACGACCCCTGCTGAACTCATACACGGTGTGCAGAATCATTAGGCAAGTGTATGTTTCACTTGTATCTTCTCAACCGACCAATACTTTGAGTCCAGATGAATCTCTAATTAAGAATTAACTTCCTTTAAACAACAAAATGTTCAGTATTTGGTCTGAATACTTTCTGTTTGGATAAAAACAGGAAAACATAGATACTTTCCTGTGCAGAATTAAGCAAATTATTATTATTAAAATGGGCCAAAGAGGACCTTACAGAGAAAAAATAAAATAGCAAAGTACCAGTCAGAGGGATGCAAAACTGAAATGTGATCACTGTACAATCAAGTGTTTTGTTGCCAACAGCCAAAGAGGACTGAAGAGGCTTGTAGAGAGAAGATAACACACATGAACCGCCAAAGTTCTGTGTCAAATTAAAGGGGAGACTTCCAGAAACTCCTGAGCATCAAATGCCATCATTTTTCTAAACTGCAATCAGAACCTCCAGACGTTCTAGGTGCAGTGTGCTGCGTGACATTCCTAAGGTCATAAACACTGAAACATGACCTCCACTCAATAAGGCATGTATAAGGTATAACATTAAGAATGGGCACGGACACATCTCAAGACTGATGGATGGGCCAAGGGTTGGAGATCCTCTTCAAGCACCAACAAGGTGGTGGAGGAGAGATGACATGGACTGCAATTATCAGTGATGAACTTATCAGACCTTTCTGACTTGCAGATTGTGTAAAAATTAACCACAAGGTCTACTGCCAATTTCTAGATGATACCTTATTCAAACGCTGGCACAAGAAGAAGTCAGCAGCTTTCTAAAAGGTTATGATATTCCTGCAGGACAACACCCCTCCTATGCATCAAAGTATTTCATAGATTGGCCTAGAAAGGCTTGAAACATAATTGAATTATGGCCTGTCCCCCTTCATCACCTGACTCAACCACATTGAGAACTTACCAAAGTGTGAGATTTACCAAGGTAGCACGCAGTACCCTTCTCAGAGCAGCTTCTAGGTGGTGGTCCTAGCTGGTTCAGCTAATATAGGACAGGATCAAATCAAAAACCTGATTAATTCAGTGGGCAACAAGTTCATGATGGTCATTGAGAAGAAAATTGGCTATACTGGGCATTAAACTGGGTGAAATGGGCTGTATGAAATGGCTGATAGCCTGTTATTCCTTATATATACTGAATAACAAAGCTTGTTTCTTATTATTATTTCTTTTGATGGTGAAGAGAGAAAATCCACTTAATTTTTGATTGCATGATAATTCTGCACACTGATAATCAAGCATTTTTCTTTTATTTTTGTTTGTGAAAGTCAAATGAAATCATTTCTCTCTAAATAAATTTACTTTGTGCACAAGAAAGCTTCTGAATTCATTTTCATCAGTCTGCCCGACTACTGCTAAAAATGATATCCAGGAATAATACTTGCCTAATAATTCTGCACACAGTGTATAATATGCCGCACAGCCTAATGAATTGTGTTTTATTTAATCCAGGTAATTCATAAATTAATCGTATGCATTAACAGCCTGAGCCCTTAATTAGGCATCCGTTACAGAGAAAAAGGCGAATAGACCAAGTCTGAAGACGTTTATTCAAATACTGAACAACAGTTTTCCCAGAAACTTTGTTCAAGTTTTTTTAGCATATGGCCTGATTCAGGTGAACACTTCTTCCTGTTCTAAATTTGAATTTTACGGAGAAAATAATTGCGATTTTCTGTGGGAAATAATTCTAGCCTAAATACAACTCAATGTCGCACTCAACTGGCACGAGTTGGTAAATGCATTGTGAAAGTAGTGAAGGCATTTGTTTCTTACATGTAGTCATAAGTATCTTATGTAGTTGGTTGAAGTTGTGTGTCTAGATCAATCTTAGCTTCAAGAGAAAACACGTGCGACACGGGGAGAACATACATACTCAATATGCAGGACTGGGATTCGAACCCAAAACCTTTGAGGTGGTAATTGGTGTCTCTAAATGTGTGCGCGCACCCGCGTGACCCTGACACTGGCATCCTCTCCTAGCTCCCCATCTCTGTGCTCTGTACTCTTTGGGATAGTCGCATTAGCGTCGCAAAAATTCACATACATGCTTATAGCCTACGCATTTATATTAAGCGCCTATAATAATAATAATATTAATAATAATAATAATAAAATAATAATAATAATAGCAATAATAATAATAGTAATAATAATATGATAGTAAAAGGATGGATGGATTATTATTGTTGTTTATCTACTTTAACAAAAATTTTCCGGGGTAATTAAGTTTTTCACTCAAGTGTGTCTGCTACGCCGGTGAACCACGAGGTCTAAGATCCCTAACTAACATTTTTACAGTGAGATGTCAAGATATAAGTGGTAGCATGTTAAAATGGCTTACGTGTATTCCTACCCCCCGATTGGGTAACACTTTATTTGAGTCCATAATTTGTTCTTGAGTAGTAACTGAATAACTAAGTTATTTATATCCCTCAAGTAAAATGTTATTATTCTTAATGTAGCCCAAAAGCTCCTCGGAGACCTGACCTGATAGATCATATAACACGACACTTTAAAGTTAGACCAAGGCTTTTATTTTTCCTGCGGATATATGCGGAATATTAGGTTGTATTTTGACAGATCCTTTGTGTTTTGTGAATAATCTACAAATTAAATAAATGTTACTCTAAGAATCAAAAACAAATAGATTCCGCGATGTTGAGCTCTAAATGCATCACTGAAGCTATTAAAAGCCGCTAAAGGGAGCGGGAAGTCGCGATTTTCGTAGAACATCCAAGCCAGACGGTGGCGCTGCGCTTTATGATTTCTTCCTTTACGCTTCTTCTACCGTGTTTGGCATTTAAGGTAGCGAGTGAATATGTCGTCTGTGTTTTAATCCTGACTTAAATTAATCGTGGTGGAGTTAAGAAGTGTTTTTGTTTTTGGAAACATTAAATCATATTACACTAACTGTGATGTTTGCTAGCCATCTCTAGCTTTGATACTGCATCTAGGATATTCTGCGTTCATAAACAACATGCAGATTGTTTAAGCAGCGTAAAACAATTTTAAAATCCCACCGTGTGTTGACGTGAGTGTGAACTTTAATCACTGCATTGCATTGGTGCGATTCACATAGTGGCCTAATCAGCAACTTGTAGTTATATATGTGGAAAAGAACAGCGCGGTCGCCTCATGCAAGTTTGAAACGCAGATTGTTAGTCCGCTAACGTAAGGTCCGATAAAAACCGTTTTGTATTTATAACTATGATATAAAGAGCAATATGGTAAATACGTATGTACGTTGCATTTATTAAGATCGCGATCCATGTGTCCATGGACTGTAATTTGCCTTTGACAGAACAGGAATGCAGCGCCCCCTGCTGCGGCATAGCCGATGGCGTCGGCTTTCGCTCGGCATCGCTCCTGTTTCACGGAGGCGGCCCGTACGCACGTGGGAGCGGTGCTGCTCCTCGGAATCGCGTGTTAAAGCAGAGCTGCCACCCCAGACCCGGCTAAACCCATTGAACATTCAGATGGTTTCCAGGAATTTACATGAGCAGATTTTTCGTGGGTCAATGCCACAGTATCGGCAGGAGGATGTGGAGCGTAGCGTGAAGCACCTGCAGAAGCATCAGCTTTGGGGCAAAGATGCCCCTTTGCTGCCTGATGTGGAGCTGCACCTGCCCAGCATGTATGGCAGCAACATTGACGAGCACTTCCACATCCTGGCCAAGAAACAGACTTTGCCCTACCTGGAAACAGCCAATCATCTCCTCCATGCCCAGCTGCCCCAGATACCCAAAGAGTGGGCATGGGGCGTGGGCTGGATGCGGTACAGCGCTGACGGCCAGTGCTGCAAGGTGGACTTTCCTGAAGAAAAGGCCTTGGTGTTCGATGTGGAGGTGTGCATGGCTGAGGGTCAGTGCCCAACACTGGCCGTCGCCGTGTCTCCTTCTGCCTGGTGAGGGCAAGATTATATCATCTCGTGAAGTTGTCACACATTAAGTACTGCCACTCATAATGAGGCTTGCTGGATGAGTTCTGTGATTGAGCGATGTTGTATGTATCTGAGTGAACACAGTTTGTCGTGGGTTTCTACAGGTTGCTGAAACCAGGTGGTCAGTAAATCCCTTGAAAACTAAGCAAGCATGCTGTGGTTGTGTGTTTCCCAAGGTACTCATGGTGCAGCAGAAGATTGATTGAGGAGAGATACACCTGGTCCAGTCAGTTAACTCTGGCGGACCTCATCCCCTTAGAGACCACAGCCAACTCCTCCCGGCCCCCAGGGGATGCATGGCAGGAGCGGCTGCTGGTGGGACACAATGTCAGTTTTGACCGTGCTCACATCAAGGAGCAGTACCTGCTGAAGGTACGGAGGAATCTGAAGGAGCCCCACTGTATCGGCTGTCCATTAATTTTAATTTATTTTTGCTTCTTTGCTTCGAATTGCTGTTGATCTTGATGAGATGAGCCGATTTGTTTGAATGCAGGGATCCAAAATGCGCTTCCTGGACACCATGAGCATGCATATGGCCATCTCTGGGCTGACCGGCTTTCAGCGCTCGCTGTGGATGGCCAGTAGGCACGGTAAGAGGCGTGGCCTTCAGGAGGTCAAAGAGCACGTGAAGAGGACAGGCAGGCGCAAAGACGGCTCTGTGGTGAGTCTGTGGACAAAGCCAAAATGGGACATTAGGTGTCAATGGCTGATGAGCGTATTTCTGTGTGGCGCGTCATGGCAAGGGAACTGTTAAAAAAAAAAAAAAAAACCTTCTGTTTCTTGTGTTTGCACATGAGAAGATTGGTTCGTGGGACTGGGTGGACATCAGCAGCATTAATAACCTAGCAGATGTCCACGCGCTGTACGTCGGGGGGGAGCTTCTGCAGAAGGAAGCTAGGGAGGTCTTTGTAAAGGGCAGCATGGCTGATGTTAGAAGCAGCTTCCAGGTGAGTGGACATCACGTGTAGGTTCACTGACAGACTGCCACTGTCCCGGTCACTCATTGGTGTCGCCTGTGTCTCTCTGCAGGCACTGATGACATACTGTGCCCTGGATGTGCAGGCGACTCATGAGGTCTTTTGTGAGCAGCTGCCCCTGTTTATGGAAAGGTGCGGAGGTCCGCTTAGCTGCTGCCCGTCTCGGGTCGTCCTCTCACCTCACCTGCATCCTGCTTTCCAGGTGCCCCCACCCTGTGTCATTCGCTGGCATGCTGGAGATGGGGGTCTGCTATTTGCCCGTCAATCAAAACTGGGACCGGTACTTGGAGGATGCGCAGGGTACCTTTGAGGAGCTGCAGCGGGAGATGAAGAAATCTCTGATGAACCTGGCAAACGACGCCTGCCAGCTGCTGCAGCATGAGAGGTCAGGGGGCACTTGGATCCTCGTGTGGAGGAAGGGGGAGC
This sequence comes from Mormyrus proboscirostris, assembly GCA_026779585.1. NCBI lineage: Eukaryota > Metazoa > Chordata > Actinopteri > Osteoglossiformes > Mormyridae > Mormyrus > Mormyrus proboscirostris. Next base: position 13,371,499 of record JAODKF010000022.1, on the reverse strand, counting down.
ATGTGGAGGAAGGGGGAACATGTGCCAGAATTTCTCAATCAGACCTCAGGCAAGTATGTGTCTTTGGGAAATCTGTCTGTCTGTCTTAGATATAAAGATGACCCCTGGCTGTGGGACCTGGAATGGGATGTTCAGGAATTCAAGCAGAAGAAGACAGCTCTCCAAAAGAAGAAAGGAGTCACAGTGAAGCCAGAGGCTGAACCCACGAGGACGGTGAGAGACTGGGATGAAGGTGAGAGTCTCAGCTCTGTGGTCCTGGTCTTTGCGATGGTATCTATTCCTGAGCATCTAAAGCTTTCATGCTTCTTTAGGGTATTTCAAACTGATTCTTTTTCAGGAATCCGATTGTAATGCAAGGTATCTTTGTCATTGTACAATAAGAAGACATTTGGATCATCTTGTAGACGTCTCAGTAAGAACAACACAGGCTATAAGAAAAATGTAAGAAATTAAATAGCATATATCAATGTACAAATACAAATCCACAGTGTAAGAGGAATACTGCACATGAATTATTGCACATGATATGGACACCAAGAAAATCTGAAGTTTTGGACAGACTCCACCTTCTTGCCGCTGATGTTGATGGGATGGTGGTCCTTGTGTCGTCTGAAGTCCAGGATCAGCTCTTTACTTTTCTTCTGGTTGAGGGCCAGGTTGTTGTCCTGCTCTCCTGTTATTTAATCTCCGCTTAATAGCCTGACTCATTTTTGACGGAGATCAGGCCTGTCACGGTTGTGTCGTCCGTGAACTTGATTGTGATGTTGGAATCACGGATGGGTTTGCACTCGTGTGTGAAGAGTGAGTACAGCAGAGGGCTCAGCACGCAGCCCTGCGATGCTCCAGTGTTTGGTGTTATGACAGTGGGGGAGCGCTGGCCCATGTATACAGTCTGTGGTCTGCTGGCGAGACCGCATCCTTAGCAGAACTATATGCCCTGTAGGCAAACTGGCGTTGGTCCAGGGAAGGCAAGAAGTGTTTCTCAGGGTGGGCTAGGACCCGTCTTTCAAAGCGTTTGCTTATTTTGGGGGTCAGGACTACTGGACAGTAGTCGTTCTGGGAGCTGGCCGCTGCCTGTTTTGGAACCGGGATGATGGGACAGGAACGGAACGGCGGCATGTTCTAAGGAGGTGTTGAACAGGCTGGTGAGCACTGCTGGCAGCCTGAACAGCAAACATACTGAGCTATGTGCATTCTACAATTCTAAAACATTTACTCAGCATTTCACAGTGGGGTGTTTTGTAATCCCAGACCCTGGACCCCCCACAGAAGAGGAGGAGGCTGGGGTGGCCCAGCTGGAGTGGCTGAAGGAGACCGTAAGGCTCCTTCCAAAGAGGAGACAGCATCTGCCTGGGCACCCTGGGTGAGCTGCACCCGTAGGCACCATGGCTTGACCTGCTGCCTGGAAGATCTCCTCCACGTTGACCTGTGTTGGCTCATTCCCTGGCGTCTCTGCCCTAGGTGGTACCGCAAGCTATGCATAAAGATGTCAGAGGATGGATGGTCCCCTGGGCCGAGTTTGATAAGCCTGCAGATGCGGGTGACCCCCAAGCTGATGGGGCTGACATGGGACGGCTTCCCGCTGCACTACACGGAGAGGCACGGCTGGGGTTACCTGGTCCCCGGGCGACTGGACAACCTAGAACCCCAGGAGGACGCCCAGGGGCCAGTGTGCCCCCACAGGTGCACCAGGGATGGGGAGGAGGTGCTACAGGGAGGAGACGGGGAGCCTTTGGGGAGGAGATGGGGAGGCGATTAGGAGGAGATGGGGAGGTGATAGGGAAGAGAGGCAATGAATGGGCTATAGAGAGGCTACGAGGAGGCTATGGAGAGGCTACAGGGTGGCAAAGGGGAGGACATAGGAAGGCTACAGGAAGGCAATGAGGGCTATGGAGAGGAAACAAGGAAACAATGAGGTGTCTAAAGAGAAGCTGTGAGGAGGAGATGGGGAACCTGTGGGAAGGCGATTAGGAGACGATGGGGAGGCTACAGGGAAGTGATTAGGAGGAGATGGGGAGGTGATTAAGAGGGGATGGGGAGCCTATGGGGAGGAGATGAGACGATAAGGAGGAGATGGGGAGGTGATTAGGAGAGTGCAGAGCAGTTTTCAGTGGGTGATTTGTTCTGTGTACTGCCTGGTTTATTCCAGTGGTAGATTTGTAATTAGACCAATCAAAGCCATTAGTGTTATGAAAAGTCCCGAAAGTATCGATGCTATCATGTATAAAACGGCTTCAGTACTTTTTTTTACGGTATCGATTCTGCAGCCTGCACACCCGGTTCGCACTGACTGCTGAGGCATGTCGGCTGCCGATGCGCATGCCTAGACCTGGGTGCAGTATATCACATGGGGTGTTACTAAGATGACAGTCATGGAAATGTCACAGCTTTTACCACTGCGCTTAATCGATGGGGTGCAGACGTTGAGGCATCCGGAAATACTCGGCCTTGTGAAATGTGGTGCCCAAGTACGATACTGAAAACCGGGCAAACAGCACGAGTTTAGCTAAATGTTTAAAGGGCCGGCGCGCGTCGCAATACAAAGTTTTGAGAGTTTGGTGTCATTTCTCATTTATTATTCTGATTTATTTCTGAATGAAATATTACTCTTTTTGAGCTTTCTGTCGTTCAAGTACAGATATGACGTGCATTTTGTCTGCGGGTAAAAGATTTTTTGTAATCTGCCTGCATTAAGGTCTGTGGTCTTTTTTACCTATGGGCTATGCTGGGCTCATCATGCAGCCCAAAAATAAATTCCTCCCACTGAGATCATGTCATTAGTGGCTGTCGTTGCTCACATTTGATAAATTGGGTGCTGTGATCACTCTGCAGAGCCATCGAGGCCCTCTATAGGGAATACTGCGAGAGGAATGGCACGGACCAGGGGCTGCGTGTGGACAGCCCTGTCTCTGAGGACCTGATGCTGACGGACAGCGCCGTGTGGCAGACTGTAAGAAACTCTTCCCCTCATCACGGCTTACACAAACTGTCTTTAGTTAGACTTCTGCCCATTATTGAGGTGGTCGCCTGTCTTGTTTTCCGTCTGTTGTAATCCAGCAGAATTTCCCTTTAAATCGTTAAGAACTTGAGAGCAGGGAAGCTAAATTGTTGATATTCTTCACAAATTTGGGCTCAGGGCTGCTTACCGGCACTAGGTTTGGGAACCAGATCTGTCTGTAAAGAACTGCTGGAAAAATGACTCGTCATGCGGAAATGGATCTCCTAACTGACGTGCCAAAACCGTAGTCTGCTATCATGACATCTATGGACTGCTTAAGAAATGGGTTTTAATGACTTCCAGCTAAGTCTATGTAAGCTCCCGACTTGAGCTGTGCTTTTGAGACCCAGAGGACACCGTTCTCCTTGTAATCTGTAGGTGGAAGAGCTTAGTTTGCTGGAGAAGGAGGATGACCTCAAAACAAGGAGTACCAAGAGCAAAAGGACAGAGGTGCAGAGAAGCTTCTTCGTTTCGTTGAGGATTTGGGTCGACGAATCTTCTGTATTTTGACAACCTCTTTGTGTCACTTCACGAATAGGAAACAAAGGCTCCGAAATCAGCAGGGAATGAGGGCGAGTGTCCTTATCACCAGGGCAATGGGCCGTACAATGATGTCAGCATCCCTGGGTGCTGGTTCTTTAAACTTCCGCATAAGGTGAGTGAAGCTCTGCTAGCTTTTCTGAGGTGTCTGCTGTGTGGCTTTCTCTCTCAGCCCAAGCTGCCAGCTAATGAGGTCTTCATTTCTGCATCAGGATGGCAATGACAACAATGTCGGGAGCCCGTTCTCCAAAGAATTCTTGTCCAGGATGGAGGATGGTACTCTGCAGGCAGGGCGCCGAGGCACCAACGCTGCCAGGGCTCTGGAGATAAATAAGATGATCTCCTTCTGGAGAAACGCGCAGAAGCGAGTCGGGTACGTGCGCAGTTAGCAGCAGCAGGTTAGTGCCAAATTAAGGGCTGGGTGGAGCTAAGATGCCGTCTCCTGTCATACAGCAGCCAGAAGGTGGTGTGGCTTCGGAAGGCTGAGCTGCCCCTCCCTGTCAGAAGGTAGGTGGAGACGCCATCAGCAGCCACCATGCAGACTAAGGCTGCGCGATACCACATCCTTATGTTCATGAAATTCAGCTAGCGTGCCACTTGTTACTGGTTTGGTTTATCCTGGAAGTGATAAGCGCTGAACTGGCAGTGAAGAACGGGACCGCTCACCAGTTACAATGTCTTTAGAAAGAGGCGATATTGTAATATCACAAAGACGTGGGAGGTGTGGAGGTGCTGTTTGCAGTTAAAAGTCTGACACGTTTATTGAACATAAGGACACGCTGAATTTATGCAGATTAGTAAATTTTGGATGCCACAGTACGCCTCTTGTTTATATTTTAGCCGTACTGCTAATCTGTTTACGAAAATGTGGCCGTATGAAAACGTCTGTATAATATTGAAAAGCCGGCGTCCAGACAAATGTTTACTCCCGTTATCTCAATCCCGGGTGATTATTGCGCGTTGCGCCATGAAATCTCAATGTCATACTGCACAGCCCTAATACAGATGTATGGAGCGAGTGCCCATCACTGTGATCTTTATCAGATTAAACCTGTCTGTGTTCTCTGCGTCAGACATGAGGATTTTGATGAGGAGAGTCAGTACGGTGCAATCCTGCCCCAGGTCATCACGGCAGGAACCGTCACACGGAGGGCGGTGGAGCCCACCTGGCTCACTGCCAGTAATGCCAGGGTAAGCGCTGTGCTCGCTCTGGGGGATTGGGGCATCCCGGCATGTCCCTCAGGCTGGTTCCTCGCAGAAGGGGTCGGGTCTGGGAAGCCAGTGTGGTGAGCAGTTGATGTGCTTGGCAGCCTGACCGCGTGGGCAGTGAGCTGAAGGCCATGGTTCAGACGCCCCCTGGATACCATCTGATTGGGGCCGACGTAGACTCCCAGGAGCTGTGGATCGCCGCCATCCTGGGCGAGGCACACTTTGCGGGCATACACGGTACCGTCGCTTCGGTGTCTTGGACTGGATTTTGTCGTGAATAACTTATTTAACAGATTGGTAACAGGGGGCTTTAGTTATTCTGACTAAAATCAGGTGACGGACTAGAACAGAAATGAAGACCTCCTGGTGGTTCCTGAGGAATGAGGTTCGAATCCTGTGCCCAGGAGAGTATATCAGCACCAGTTGGCCCTTGAACGAGGCCCTTAACCCCAATGTCTCAAGCAATGCTGTATGCTGGCTGGCCGGCCCTGCTCAATGATCAAAGTTTACTTACTTGAATGTTATCTTGGACAAAAGCTCATGATTAATAACAGTTATATAACAATGATAATGATGATATTCACTATAATAATATAATTTTGCTGGTGGTTCAGTCAAAACTGACTTGAATATCCAGCAGATAAGTCAAGCATATGCACTGTTCCTTCTGCGGCTGCTTAGATTGTCCCTTAATTATTTGGGGGCCAGTCCGCTGAGGTCGCCATGTGCTGCGGACATCCTACGTTGTGGGCGTTACCTTACGCTCAAAGGGTGTCGATGTCATTACCATCGTGATTGACAGGATGCACAGCCTTTGGCTGGATGACTCTCCAGGGGAAGAAGAGCCAGGGCACAGACCTGCACAGCCGCACCGCTCAGGCCGTGGGCATCAGCCGCGAGCATGCCAAGGTCTTCAACTACGGCCGCATCTACGGTGCTGGGCAGCCCTTCGCCGAGCGGCTGCTCATGCAGTTCAACCATCGGCTGAGCCCGGCCGAGGCAGCAGACAAAGCCCGGCACATGTACGCTGTGACCAAAGGCCTCCGCAGGTACCGTCTGCCCCGGAGGACGGGAGGCCCAGGGCAGCCGGCCGGGGGCGGAGTCAGCTGACGCCGGCGTCCCCTTCTGCTTTTCAGGTACTACCTGTCCGAGGAAGGAGAGTCGTTGGTGCAGCAGCTCCAGCTTGAAGTTGAGCGCGACGAGAGCGGCTCTGTGTCACTGCAGCAGCTCCGCAAGATCCATAGGCTGGGCTCGCAAATGTAAGTACAGCCTGCCTTCTACACATGCCTGTCAGACACCGAGTAACATCCATAGGCTGGCCTCGCAAATGTAAGTACAGCCTGCCTTCTACACATGCCTGTCAGACACCGAGTTACATCCATAGGCTGGGCTCGCAAATGTAAGTACAGCCTGCCTTCTATACATGCCTGTCAGACACTAAATAACCAACACCTGCCGTCCGCTAACCAACAGGAAATGGACCACAGTCACGTGGGCGCCGTGGGTGTGTCACAGCTGATTCCCTTTGAGGTGTTTTTGGGGTCGTGCTGTGCAGTAGGGGCTCCCAAATTTTTGACGTCCACGTACCAGGATACGTTGGGCAAAAATTTCAGTTAAGTTGAATTTCATAAAAAACAAAAATCATTTAATAAGTTAAAAGCAGTGTCTATTTCAGATCAGAAAGCATGAGCGCCAAGAATCATAAAAAACGGCCTGGCTTCAAAAATATGTTGTTTATTTTTGGAAATGAACCAAACCCACATTCTCTGGCCTGGTGGAGTACTGGGAATTGAGGGGTACTGGGAATTGAGGCCCCCTGGTGTATTGGGTTCCAGGGTGTTGTCACTAAATGGGATCGGTCTCATGTTTGTCCCTGAAGGTCACGTGGACGAAAGTGGGAAGTGGTGGAACGGCGAACCTGGGCAGGGGGCACAGAGTCAGAGATGTTCAACAAGCTGGAGAGCATCGCCCACTCCGAGGCACCGTGCACCCCCGTCCTGGGCTGCCGCATCAGCAGAGCACTGGAGCCCAGTGTCGTCAAAGATGAGGTGGGGACTTAATCGGCTAGACATGCCAATCAGTTCAAAAATATCAGTTCAGGTTATTTTAAGGTCACATTAATGTTTGCCTGTCACTGTCGATTATATAAATAATCGTGTAATATACCGATTAATCTGATAATTCATCGAATAATCCTTTATAATATAAAACATATGCATTGTAGTTGGTGTTTACTGAGCCACACATCCGGAAAATTTAGGCACTCCAGTTCACTTTAGTTGCATGTTTCTGGAGAGTGGAAGGAAACTGGAGAATCCCCCAAAAAGGTGGACACACACACACACACACACTCTCTCTCTCATCCTTGCTGTTGGATTCAATCATGGACCATGTGGGACATTTCTGACAAACAAAAACGAGTAAAGAAGAGAAAGGCGAATAAGAACTGGTCACGAAGAGACATCCGTTTTCTACTGTCTGGAAATATTCTGTATTCCATAGAGACGATACTGTGCAAAAGCAAGTGAAGTCGGCCCTGCTTTGTCAGTCACCACCAACTACCAATTTATCTGATAGACTCTGTTGGTAGATATAAAGTTCTGTTTGGTTATATACCGTAATTTCCAGACTATAAGCCGCTACTATTTTCACTTGCTTTGGACCCTGCGGCTTATACAACGGTGCGGC